>CM022756.1:26371300-26373800 GCA_012411365.1 Ameiurus melas
CAAAAATCTTTGGTATAGTACGATTGCTGAAAACGAGGTGAAACCACATAACTTTGAAAAGTAACTCTGAAAATTTAACACTGATAAATGAAGCTTTACCACACAGTGTGTTTGAGGTCACAGAAAGACAAAAAAAGAGAGGCTAACATAAGTGGCATCGTTGTGACCATCAGTACACCACAGACGCCACATTGACCATGAAACCACGCCCACTTTCCAATACTGTGCCCAACTCCTGCCCTCATAGACTTCCTCTACACACTGTGCGAGTGAGGAACACTTCAAACTTAACTAACTATAGTGTAATATGTTACCTAGCTAGGATAATCTGCATTGCTAACTTGTGAACCTGCAAATAACCTGGTTGTCTGCTTAGCCAGCTTCATAACACCAAATTTTATTTTGAAGAATTTTATTGGTCTTTTGTAAACAGCTTTAGAAAAGAAACATGAAGATTATGGTGATGTCAGAGTATGCTAATCTAACGCACTTCGTTCAAGCTAATAACGGTAATTTAATGGTGGCTGAGCAGAAAGGGTATTGGAAGTGGAGGCGAGGTTGTTCCTTCATTAAACTGTAACAAAGACAAGCCTGGCTGAGTAGATCAGGTCTGCGAGATACAGCAGGAAGTTTATCGCTGTGAGGACTGTGATGGCTAACAGCTTATCCCACGCACAGAGACCTAGGAAGGAGCTGCACTCATTCGGCCGGTGGCTCCTCCCCCCGTGTTTCTCATCAAACTTGTAAATGGGCCAGATAATGGTGGCAGAGAGATACATCACCACGGCGAGCAGAGCGTAGGTGGAAAGGAAGCGTGGGAAGGATACTGGGAGCAGTCCGGTCCACTCAGCAATGCACATGATGATGATAGCCGCTGACAGGATGAAGCAGATGCAGTAGACAGAGAGACACCATTTTGTTGCTGCATTCTGGTTATAAGACACCGGATCACTGATAAAAACGAAGATGACACAGGCGATGAAGGTCTCACAGACTTTCAGAATGCCTGGCGCTGTAGCCATGTAGCCAGACACCTCACCTGGACGCGCCTTGCTCAGGCTGACCTCGCTGAAGTAGGCAAGCGTGGCAAGGCAGGAGAAGACAGTGGAGACAATGCGGCAGTTGACATATTCCTCACGTCCCCCGTAGCCTTTCAGAAAGAACAGAGGGAAGATGATGGAGGCGGACAGACAGAGCAGAGAGGCGTAGCAGGCGAAGGTAATGGGGAAGTTTTTCCAGGAGACAGGAGCGCGAGACTGCAGGCCGCAGATCTCCACCAGGAGGATCAGTAGTGTCCCAGCGAAGCTGAAGCTCCAACAGAACACACACCAGTCTCCGGTACCGTGCCCCAGCTGTGCACCGTACAGTGCTACACTAAACGCCACACATGCAAACACCATAGCCACCACCCGCGACCACATCAACGGGGAGGAGCGGAACACCACCGGCATGATGGGAATGTCTCAGAAACGCCTGATCTCTGCTGCTGGGTTGTTGGGAAGAAGGATGTCTGAGGACAGAAGAGAAAGCATGATGTTATAAAAACAGAGATATGAAAAAAATGACCATGTCCCAAATTGCATGCTGGTAATGATAGTCTCTGCCCACCCTGTGTAGTGTCAGTACCTTTAGTTCCTTAGTCCATTAGTCTTATAGTTCCCTAGTCCTGTAGTTCCCTAGTCCATTAGTCCCTTAGTCCTGTAGTTCTCTAGTCTATTAGTCTGAGAGACATAAACACCGACACAGCTGTGTTGCTTACATAACACCAACAAACATGCTAACAAATGCTAAAAAATCATAACAAAGTCCCCTGACATAATGACAAGAGAATTTCCTACAATGCATTGCAGGAGGCTAGTATATATATATATATATATATATATATATATATATATATATATATATATATATATATATATATATATATATATATATATATGTTTAAGTAGCGTGTCATACATGTGGTGTATATGGTGTAGGGGTGTAAACAGGCACGGCTGTTCTTGGCTCTTGGGTTCTAAACTGTGTTTTAAGCCGTTTTGAATGTAACCAGTCACTAATCTACTCCAAGCACTTAGACAAGACCTTTCTCCAACCCCATGCGCCATCCTGTGGGAGGACAGAGGGACAATCAGAGCATTCATCTCTCCTGCACACACACACACACACACACACACACACAGTGATAATCAGTGCAGACATGCTGGGTTCAGCTGCACATCACATCAATCTCTCACACTACACAACTGGAGAGAGAGAGAGAGAGAGAGAGAGAGACAGACAGAAAAGGAAAGAGAGAAGGAGAGACAGAAAGAGAGACAGAAAAACATAAAGACACGCTGGTAATGATAGTCTCTGCTCACCCTATGTAGTGTCAGTCCCTGTAGTTCCCTAGTCCATTAGTCTTATAGTTCCCTAGTCCATTAGTCCATTAGTCCATTAGTTCCCTAATCCATTAGTCCATTAGTTCCCTAGTCCATTAGTCTTATAGTTACCTAGT
>CM022756.1:26376300-26491300 GCA_012411365.1 Ameiurus melas
AGAATGCTAGTCATTCTTCATGGTGCTGAGAGAACGGAGGGGAAAGATAATATTTAAAATAATAATAATAATAATAAAAAATTTCAATGCTGTGCCTGAGTGCAAAGTGTTAAGAAGTGATTTTGGTAAATTTGCTTTAAAAGAATGTAGTTTATGTTTTTACATGGATTCTATGTGGAGAATCTATAGTGCTGTAGAGAGTAAATACTCAGCTGCACATCATTTACTGTGCTTCTGTATAAATACTAAAATAAATCAGTAAAAACATATATTTATCTTTATATTTATATATTTATAATTATATATGTATATTTGTATCTTTAGATATCTATATATATATTTATTTATTTATGATTATATATTTATCATTACATATTATATATAATAATTTATATATGCATATATATATTAATATACACACACACACACACACACACACACACACACACACACACACACACATATATATATATATATTCTTCTCGAAGAAATTAAGGGAACACTTGGAGTTACATTGTGCTGTTTAAGTGTTCCCTTTATTTTTTATTTTTTTAGCAGTATATATATATATATATATAAACTTCTGACACACAGTTTCCTGACCACCATGTCCACAGAAACACACTCAGTTCACACACAGCACCCACGCTCATTACATACTAATGTCATTACACACAGCTCAGCGCAGTACACTGTTTTACACAAACTACACACATAACTTCAAACACAACTACATGCAGAAATACACACATCTACACACACAATTACACACACAACTACACACATGAATAGACACACAACTACACATGCAACTTCTCCTGTCTTTCTTCACTCTTTCTGGTTCACTCTTTTCACATTTCTTTACTCTTTACTTCTATTTTATTTTTATTTCTCTTTCCATTTTCTCTCTGTCTCTCTCTCTCTCTCTCTCTCTCTCTATCTGTCTCTCTTTCTGTTTCTCCTCAGCTCCATGGTTACATCACACATCATCATTAATTGTGATAATTCCGTTATTCTGTCATTCAGACTTTCAGTCCACGTTTCAGGAAATTAACATTCAAAAGTGTATTTTAGCTTCTAGTAATGAAATTGGCTAACGACCACCGTGTGTGTGTGTGTGTGTGTGTGTGTGTGTGTGTGTGTGTGTGTGTGTGTGTGTAAGGGGGTGTGTATTCCAGCCCCACCCTGCACAGTACATTTACACAAATTTTCCTCTCTACTGAGTCTGGGATTATACTGTATTTTATCTGATCAACAAATTAATAGGTTGCTTATGATCACAATTATAAACTCACAAGAAACACAATACTCTCACAATTTAAAAAAAAAAACACACAAAAAAAAAAAAAAACATAAAAAAAAAAAAAAAAAAAAAAAAAAAAAAAAAAAAAAAAAAAAAAAAAAAAAAAAAAACAAAATTTTTTTTTTTTACTGAAAGAAGGCAGAAAAATAAAAGTAAAGTGTGATACCTGATCTGATCTTCTCCTCGCCTCGTGGAGTCTCTGAGCTCTGACTGTGTGCGTGTGTGTGTGTGTGTGTGTGTAAAAGTGTGTGTGTGTAAGAAAGTGTATGTTATTCAATGTGAGCTCAGTGATGGGAGTTTACAGTGCAAAAGAAAGAGAGAGAGTGAAAAACCTCCACACACTCCGCCCAGAATCTCCATATTAGTACAGAACCCCCATTCACTCTGTCTGTCTGTCTCTCTTTCTCTCTCTGTCTGTCTCTCTCCCTATTTCTCTGTCTGTCTCTCTGTATAAAAATCATTTCTTAGCTTGTACACAGTTCTTCATGTCACATAATCATCAAACTATTTGACTTAATTTTTTTGCATTATCTCACACTGCTGCTGAGTTCTGGATTGTGATTGGTCAGAAGGTGTTGATTAATTCTCTATAACAGCGGGTCTGACAGTAGCGCAGCTGCAAATCTCAGGTTGATATTAACACACTCATTCTAATGTTATCGTTAATATAGTAACAGCTCGTTCACAGTGTACAGCAAAGTTTTCTGTCTGTGTTCTGTAACGTGTATGGAAGGAGTCTCCAGTTTCAGCACTGAGTAACAGTCAGAGGTAAAGCTGTAACTTTAAGTTTTCCCACATTTTCAAGAAAGAGGAGTTTACACTTCTTTTGTGGTTTCTCTGTAACATGACAAATTGCCTTTTATTTTCTTATTAACATGGAGAGAGAGAAAAAAGAGAGATTATAAAGAGAGAGAATAAAGAGAGGCTGCTGAGGGAATGATTTAAAGTGCAACTATTATGCTTTTTCAAATATTAACCTTTCATGTAGAGTGTTATAGAGCTGTTTGTGAGTGTAAAAAGTCTGCAAAGTTTCAAAAATCAAAGCGCACGACAAACATTTATTGACTCCCAAAAGAAAGAACCAATTCTGAACAGCTGAAACAAGTCATTAGTAATTCCAGACTTCTTCCTGTACTAACGTACATAGGTTTGTAACAAAAAGCCCCGCCTCTGGTCTTCATCGGAAGCAGTAACCAATCACAACAGACTCGGACATCTGACCAATCAGAGCAGAGTATGCTCTGTGAAAGGAGAAGTTTAGAATGAATCCTTTAGAACGGATCATTTAACGAGACGTTTGTGATGGGGGGGGGTAATGCATCAGTTTAAATTATGAGCACATGTTTTTTTTATCTTGGATGTAAATCTATTGTATGAGAACTTTAAAACTAAATTAGGTACGTTTCAAAACCATAATAGGTGCGCTTTAAGTTTATAGCTGCTATAACAAAAGTGACAACATGAACTAACTTGTTTCACGGATGATTGACAACATCAAATTAACTATAACAAAATAACTGACAAATTAACAATAAATGGATAAAAACTATGTCATTCTTTAATAAATGAAAACTTGTTGGTAAGTTGCTGTGGTGTAATGTCAGCATGGTCACAGTAACTCCATTTCATCACTCCACCCATCATTAATTATTTGATCACACCGTACCACACAAGCTGTGAAGATGGAGACGAGTTTCTGAGACCAGGGTGGAGACAGAGATGGGGACAGGTAATGAGTCAGATACAGAGATGAAGACGGGCTGGGACAGGGAGAAATAAGCAAATAAACAGGGTAAGATGGAGATATGGCCTGAGAAAATGGAGATAGTAGTGGAGATGAAGATGGTGTTGCTGGTGAAGATGGAGGTTGAGATAGCAGTGATGGTGGAGGTAGTAGTGGAGATGTAGATAGAGGTGGAGATGGAAGCAAAGATCAAGATGGAGGTGCAGATAGAGATGGTTCTTGAGATGGAGGGAAGTTAGAGATGGAGGTGGATAGGAAGATGGAGGTGGTGGTTGAGATGGACATGGAGAGATGGCGATAAAGCTTATGATGAGCAAAAAATGTAAAAGAAAAAACGGTGAGGTGAGGTAAGACCCTTCAGATGAACAGTTCTACATCAGTGCAGAACAGTTCCACAGACGTGTAGAATCTGTGACAAGGAGTGCCAAAGATTCTTCTAGTAGTTTCTAGCTGGAGTCTTTCAGTGGTGTGTGTGTGCGTGTGTTTGTGTGTGTTTGTGTGTGTGTGTGTGTGTGTGTGTGTTGAGCAGCAGGCTTTCCTTTCACATGACTCAAAGTGTTTGATAATAATAACACCATGAACAAACGGCACGTTTACACTGTTGCTCTGTAAACCAGCCGTATCCTTTATTTGTTTATATTATTTGTTGCTAGGTGATCAAAACAGTAGCCATGGAAACCAGCGGTCTGTTTCTAATTTATTTATAAAATGTGGTTAAAGTGAAATGTGACTTACGAGTTCATTTCCGCTCTGAGACCACACACACACACACACACACACACACACACACACACACAGTGTCAGGGTTTAGAGTATATTCCATGTGAGCGTGCGTGTATCGGCGTGAGGGTTTATATCGGCGTGAGGGTTTATATCGGCGTGAGGGTTTATATCGGCGTGAGGGTTTATATCGGCGTGTGGGTTTATATCGACGTGAGGGTTTATATCGGCGTGAGGGTTTATATCGGCGTGTGGGTTTATATCGGCGTGAGGGTTTATATCCAGCAGTGGAGTAAAAAAAAAAAAAAAAAAAAAAACCTGACCTTGACCCGTCTCAATTATCCAATTATAGACCAATATCGAATCTCCCCTTCATCTCTAAGATTCTAGAAAAGGTAGTAGCAAAACAGTTAAGCTCATACTTAGAAAGGAACAACATTCATGAAATATATCAGTCAGGATTTAGACCTCATCACAGCACAGAGACAGCACTAGTTAAAGTAGTAAATGACCTTCTTCTGACTCTGATCAGGGTTGTGTCTCGCTGCTTGTGTTACTAGACCTTAGTGCAGCTTTCGATTCCATAGATCACACTATTCTCCTTGATAGATTAGAAAATGTTGTTGGTATTAAGGGAACAGTCCTCTCCTGGCTCAGGTCTTATCTGAGCGATCGTTATCAATTCGTAGATATAAATGGTGATTGCTCCATGCGTACTGAGGTTACTTTTGGAGTTCCCCAGGGTTCTGTTTTAGGCCCACTGCTTTTTACCTTATATATGTTACCCCTAGGACAAATTATTCGTAAACATGGAATTAGCTTCCACTGTTATGCTGATGATACACAGCTGTATGTTTCAGCGAAGCCAGAGGACAGACAGAAGCTTAGTAAAGTGGAGGACTGTGTAAATGACATTAGATGTTGGATGTTAACTAACTTCCTTTTACTTAATTCTGATAAAACAGAAATACTTTTATTAGGCCCACGTGTAGCTAGAAGTAATCTTCCTGACTACACAGTAACTCTGGATGGTCTTTCTGTTTCATCATGTACAGCAGTTAAAGACCTCGGAGTGATTATTGACTCCAGTCTATCATTTGATGCTCATGTAGATAATATTACTAGGATGGCTTTCTTTCATCTCAGAAATATTTCTAAGATAAGAAACATTTTGTCACTACATGATGCAGAAATACTGGTTCATGCATTCGTCACCTCTAGATTAGATTACTGTAATGCCTTACTGTCTGGATGTTCCAGTAAGAATATAAATAAACTCCAGTTAGTCCAGAATGCAGCTGCTAGAGTCCTTACTAGAACTAGAAGATACGACCATATCACCCCGATCTTATCCACACTGCATTGGCTCCCAGTAAAATTTCGCATTAAGTTTAAAATACTTTTATTAACCTATAAAGCACTACACGGTCTTGCACCACAATATCTAAGCGACCTTCTGGTTTTATATGATCCGCCACGCCTACTCAGATCAAAAGATGCAGGCTATTTGATATTACCTAGAATAGTGAAGTCTACAGCAGGGGGAAGAGCCTTCGCTTATAGAGCCCCACAGTTATGGAACAGTCTTCCTATTAGTGTTCGGGACTCAGACACAGTCTCAGTGTTTAAATCTAGGCTTAAAACATATTTGTTTACTCAAGCTTACCCTGACTAGATTATATCACACTACTTCACAATCCCAATCGTTTTTGTCCCTCTCTCTCTCTTTTTGCCGAGCCCCACACGAATTTATGGAGATATTGGAGATCCAGATCCCCTCTGCCTCTGGATGAGCCCAAATCTTCTGCTGGGACTACGGCTGCTCCTAAGGCCATACTTCTCATTTTTCACATTATCTGTGTTACATTCACATTCTGTGTTACCCAGATGAGGATGGGTTTCCCTTCTGAGTCGGGTTCCTCTCAAGGTTTCTTCCTAAAAAAACATCTTAGGGAGTTTTTCCTTGCCACCGTCGCCACTCAGTGGCTTGCTCAGTTGGGATAAATTCCATTTGTTCTCTACCTGTTTCTCTCTGTTTATCTGTTCCTGTTTGTCTTTCTTTAGATGTTTCTGACTGTTCATACCTGTTTTTTATTTCTGTAAAGCTGCTTTGAGACAATGACTATTGTAAAAAGCGCTATACAAATAAAATTGAATTGAATTGAAATTGAATTGAGTAGGAGGGCGTCCTCAGCAGAGGGGTAGGAGGGCGTCCTCATCACTGGGGTAGGAGGGCGTCCTCTGCAGTGGGGTGGGAGGGCGTCCTCAGCAGAGGGATATGAGGGAGTCCTCAGCAGAGGGGTAGAAGGGCGTCCACAGCAGAGGGGTAGGAGGGCGTCCTCAGAAGAGGGGTAGGAGGGCGTCCACAGCAGTGAGGTGGGCGGGCGTCCTCAGCAGTGTGGTAGGAGGGCGTCCTCAGCAGAGGGGTAGGAAAGCGTCCACAGCAGTGGGTAGGAGGGCGTCCTCAGCAGGGATATGAGGGCGTCCTCAGCAGTGGGGTATGAGGGCGTCCTCATCACTGGGGTAGGAGGGCGTCCTCAGCAGTGGGGTATGAGGGCGTCCTCAGAAGAGGGGTAGGAGGGCGTCCACAGCAGTGGGGTAGGAGGGCGTCCTCAGAAGAGGGGTAGGAGGGCGTCCACAGCAGTGGGGTAGGAGGGCGTCCTCAGCAGTGGGGTAGGAGGGCGTCCTCAGAAGAGGGGTAGGAGGGCGTCCACAGCAGTGGGGTAGGAGGGCGTCCTCAGAAGAGGGGTAGGAGGGCGTCCACAGCAGTGGGGTAGGAGGGCGTCCTCAGAAGAGGGGTAGGAGGGCGTCCTCGGCAGTGGGGTAGGAGGGCGTCCTCAGCAGAGGGATAGGAGGGCGTCCTCAGCAGAGGGGTAGAAGGCGTCCTCAGCAGTGGGTAGGAGGGCGTCCTCAGCATAGGGGTAGGAGGGTGTCCTCAGCTGAGGGATATGAGGTTGTCCTCAGCAGAGGGATATGAGGGCGTCCTCAGCAGTGGGATATGAGGGTGTCCTCAGCAGGGATATGAGGGCGTCCTCAGCAGTGGGGTAGGAGGGCGTTCAGCAGTGAGGTAGGAGGGCGTCCTCAGCAGAGGGATATGAGGGCGTCCTCAGCAGTGGGAGGAGGGCGTCCTCAGCAGTGGGGTAGGAGGGCGTCCTCAGCAGAGGAGTAGAAAGCATTTATTTTTATTTTAGTGAATGTCAGTTAATTCCCACAGTGGGTGTGGTCAGCATCAAACAGTTCAACTTTAAAGCCCTGAAGTGTAGCCTTTAATTAGTTAAAATGTACACATGTCCTGGTTTACAGTCTTGTGGGGTTAATTGTATTATTATTTTTATACTGTAACATTGATCAAAAATAAATGGAGCAAAGAATTATCCTCTCACAATCTGTAATGACGTCTGGTGAACCTCACTGGAGCTGACAGAGATGAGGACCAAGTGGACTCCTCCAAGTGGAAGTGAAGGAGACAGTAATAATGTTCAATGGACATGAGGTTTTCTATTAAAACTTTAAAGGAACACAAGAACAGAGTGACCTCGAACAGATTATAGCAACACTGCCACCTAGTGTTCACTGCAGCAAATGACCCAAGAATCTCCGTACGCGTCTTCATCACTGTGAGTCAGGATTTAAATTCATCATGGTCATTATCATCATCATCATTAGATCACACTGAATGCACAGCCAACTCCTTTGAAATTAAATTATTACTGATCAGGAGTTAAATGTACTGTGTTTAACAGAAACTTGGATTAGACCAAATGAGTATTTAACATTAAAAGACGTTATTCCTCACAGGTATAGTTATATACACCACCCTCATCTAACTGGCAGAGGCAGAGGTGTCACTGTTATTAATACATTATTATTTATGTAAGATATTCTCGGTATCACAGAAAAACCTGGACATGAATTCAACTCATTTGAACTACCTCAGACAGACCACAAAATAATCAATTCCTCCATTAACACTGGCTATATACTTAAACTCTTTAAACTATCACTAAACAAACCCTTGATTTAAAAACTTGACCTTGACCCCGGTCTATTGTCCAGCTATAGGCCAATATCAAACCTCCCCTTTATCTCCAAGATCTTAGAAAAATTTATAGCACAGCAGCTATGCTCGTTCCTACATAGGAATAACATTAGGTCTCATCATAACACAGAGATGTGGTAAATTACCTTCTACTGACCTCTGATCAGGGTTGTGTCTCCTTGCTTGTGTTGCTTCACCTTAGTGCAGCTTTTGATACCATTGATCATACTATTCTCCTTGATAGTCTAGAAAATGTTGTTGGCATTAAGGGAACGTCCCTCTCTTCCATCAGGTCTTATCTGACCGATCGTTATCAGTTCATAGATATAAATGGAGACTTCTCTATGCATACTGAGGTAAAGTTTAGTGTTCCACAAGGTTCTGTTTCCCACTGCTTTTTACCTTATATACACCACCTCTGGGTCATCCATCCATACATCCATCTTCTATACCGCTTTATCCTTTTCAGGGTCGTGGGGAAACCTGGAGCCTATCTGACAAGGCGGGCACAAGGCGGGGTACACCCTGGACAGGGTGCCAATCCATTGCAGGGCACACTCACATACACATTCATACACTATGGACACTTTGGACATGCCAATCCGCCTTCTATTCATGTCTTTGGACTGGGGGAGGAAACCGGAGTACCCAGTGGAAACCCCTGCAGCACGGGAGAGAACATGCAAACTCCGCACACACAGAGCAGTGGTGGGAATCAAACCCCCAACCCTGGAGGTGTGAGGCGAACGTGCTAACCATCGTGTGCACCTTTGGGTCAGATTATTCATAAACATGGTATTAGCTTCAACTGTTATGCTGATGATACACAGCTGAATGTTTCAGCTTAATAAAGTTGAGGAATGTCTGAAGGACATTAGACGTTGGATGCTTATTAACTTCCTCTTACTTAAACTATCAAGACAGAAGTACTTCTACTAGGACCACGTGTAGCTAGAAGTAATCTTTCTGATCACACAGTAAGTCTGGATGGACTTTCTGTTTCATCATGTGCAGCAATAAAAGACCTTGTTGTGATGATTCACTCCAGCCTATCATTTGATGCTCATGTAGATAATATTACTAGGATGGCCTTCTTTCATCTCAGAAATATTTGTAAGATAAGAAATATACTGTCACTACACGATGCAGAAATATTAGTTCATGCTTTCATCACTTCTAGACTAGATTATTGTAATGCCTTCCTGTCTAGATGTTCCAGTAGGAGCATAAACATACTCCAGTTAGTCCAGAATGCAGCCGCAAAAGTCCTTAGAACCAGAAGATATGACAACATTACCCCTATCTTATCAACACTGCATTGGCTCCCAGTGAGACACAGTCTCAGTGTTTAAGTCCAGGCTGAAAATCTATTTGTTTAGTCAAAACTTTTGTGAATAGTTTTTTTTTCTTATGTAAAGGAGCAGATCTAAAGGCTCACAGGTATAAAGGGTTGTGGTGAACTGGGATGCATTCACTCAGGTTTGTTTATGGTGGATATAAACTGTGGCCGTATTTTCTCTAGGGAGCCCTCATGTCTGTGTTCCCTTCTGGTTCTCTCTTTTAGTTATGCTGTCATAGCTAATCTTGCTTGATACCCCACTTCTGTTGGAGTCTCCAATACCTGAGAATCACTGCTGCTAATTGTGGCTCCACATGGACAGCCTGAAGATCATTGTAAGACTGATGTGGATGGTACCACACAGGCACCCTAAAGATGATTGTGGATGTTCTCACTTGGAAAGCCTAAGGATTGCACTTGCTAAAAATTACATGCACAAATCTAATTCTTTATACAGTGGAAAATTTGACCTGGATCTTATAGACTTAAAGCCAAATTTTACTGAAATCAAAAATGATCCTGATGTTCATACTACAGATCTTTCCAATGTACTTAGCACTACATACTACAAACTGCAGTTCCATAATGCATGTGTGTGTGTGTGTGTGTGTGTGTGTGTGTACTCGCAATCCTATTAATATGGGAACATCGTGTGTGTGTGTGCGTGTGTTTATAGCCATGTGTAATGAATAATATATAACACATAAACACTGATGTAATAGAAACAAAGCTAGTGGGTGTGGCCAGGACAGCTGCCAGCCAATCAGAACACACTGTTATTTACACTTATATTAAATGAAATAAACTGTACATTAGTTGCACATTAATCTCTTTATCTCATGCAATTTGTATATTGAATTATTTATGCATGTTGAATTTAGAGTAATCTACAATGTTCACATTGAAGTCATTATATATTTATGATTTCCTGTAAAATTTCACGCAATTATTAATTATTCATGCTGTGTTATTTACTATAATGTGTAATGAAGCAGCGGATGGAGGAGTGTAAGGGAGGAAACAAGTGATGTTTTATATAAAAAATCTGAGAGGGAGATGTGTTTAATGTTGAAGTGGCTGATCTTCAGCTAATATATTCCTCAAATTCCAAATAAAATGTCAATATATTTTACTAGCCCGATTTAAAATTTAGGGACCAGACATATGTTTTAATGTAAAACATATTTAATTAACAACATGTAACTACAAGTTTATGTGTGTGATTAATAACATAGAATTTCATAAACTTAAAAAGGAATAATTACTACATATATATACACAGTATGTCACAAAAGTGAGTACACCCCTCACATTTCTGCAAATATTTGATTATATCTTTTCATGTGACAACACTGAAGAAATTACACTTTGCTGCAATGTAAAGTAGTGAGTGTACAGCTTGTGTAACTTGGATGCCCCACAGATGCTCAATAGGGTTTAGGTCTGGAGACATGCTTGGCCAGTCCATCACTTTCACCCTCAGTTTCTTTAGCGAAGCAGTGGTCATCTTGGAGGTGTGTTTGGGGTCATTATCATGCTGGAATTCTGCATACTGATCATGCTCTGCTTCAGTATACATATGTATGCACATACTCCGCACACACATGGCCCTGGCGGGAATTGAACCCCAGACCTGTTAGGCAAACGTGCTAACCACTAAGCCATCGTGGGCATATATATATATATATATATATATATATATATATATATATATATATATATATATATATATATATATATATATATATATATATATATACACACACATACATATATATATATATATATATATATATATATATATATATATATATATATATATATATATATATATATATATATATATATATATATATATATATATATGTGTGTGTGTATATGTGTATATGTGTGTGTGTTCGAAGATAAACCTCTTTATGTGTAGAGAAGCAGTGAGGAATCAGCTCAGGTGCACAGTGAACTGTGACGTAATTACTGTGTGGAACACCAGCAGGGCCATAAACAGAGCTACACACCAATTTACCTGTTTTTACATTCTCCTAACTGTAGCTAAGCGATAGCTAGCAGGAGTGCTTACTTACTTTCTATGCAAACAAGGACTCCAGCATTCTTATTTCAGATAGTGTTGCTGAATAATGTCTTAATAATAACTTCAGACATCAACCAATGGAAGGCAAGCTGCTTTCATTATAATTAGCTAAACTTTGTTTTCCTCTCTCTCATCAGTTAATGTTAAATACTCCAGAAAAATCACTTTTACATGTCTGTGTTAGTAATTTTACTTTTCAAGGTCCTTATTTGAATAATAAAAGTAAGAATAAAAATATTAATGGGACAATTCATCCAAAATCTAAAATGCAACCTGAGCATGTTTGACCACAAAAGTCCAGTACGTTTGATTAGTGTGATCGTTACACCACTCCCAGACTCGCTTGAAGACGTGGCTCGGGCATGGTTCGGTTGGACTCAAGCACGGAACGGATCTAGTGTGAACGGGTAACCGTGACCGAGCATGAAACTCAAAACATGAATGTGGTCAATGATGCGACTGTCAGCTGGGCATGCGAGAGCGCCATGCGTCACCGCTCCCCAAACCGCTCCAAATAATCAATAATAATAATAAACTTTATTATATATTGCGCCTTTAAAAATAGCTTCTCAAGAAGCTTTACATTAAAAAAAAGTATTTATAGATACAAATAAGCACCAGTCAAAAAGAAAGAAATAAATAAAAAGTTATGATAATAATGTTACCATGATGGACTTCATCGCGCCGGGTGAGAGCGCTTTTCTTCCAGTTTTCCCATTATGAAAGTAAAACGAAGAAATAGAGAAGTGCATGGGCCCCGATCACGCTGACGAATGACGCCTGAGGATGTTCATGGTGTAATACACGCCATGACTCGGCCTGCTGTAGAACTCAGCTGAGAGTTCAGCAGGATCTCGGTACTAGATCTCGGTAGGATCTAGTGTACAGTGTGGGACGGTTTCACGGCGCGGTTCCGTTGTGTTTTGAGCCGCATGGCCTTCCACAGGGCGGGGACGCCTGTGTAGTGAAGCAGCTCGGAAGTGAGAGAGCCGTGTGGAGCTCAGAGTTTAGTCGTGAAGATTTGAACCCGCGGCTTATTGTTTACAGAAAGGTGTTATTTCCTGTCGCGGGTGTGTTTTTAATTATTACACCTCGCGCTTTGATTTTGTTGACAGTGCAGGTGAGCTGCTGTTATCGGGGTGTAGGTTATCCAGTGGTTTTAACCCTTCACATGGCTGTGTGTCCTGACGGAATAACACAGTTCACACATTAAAGCAGGTGAGAGTCTGCGGAGAAACCGGAAGCGCGCGTGTTAATGTTATTCCCGAGCGGCTCAGGTGTGCTAATGATCTACTGTTATTACTTATTCCACCTGTTCAGGAGGCACACAGCTTCAAATGCAAATATTATTCGTTTTGCTTTCCTCATTCACATTTTCTTTATGTACTTACTCATTTACATTTGTATTTATTGACAGATTGAATAAGAATCATTAGTTGTTTAATCGTGAGAGATTTTCCAGCTTGGCACTTCCTAGTTGAACCAGAACAAGCATGAACATGCACTCTTCTTCCCCCCTTCTTTTTTTGCATTCCCTCTCTCACCTCACACCCTCCACTCCCTTTCTCTCTCTATCCCTTTCAATCTCTCTCTCACACACACACCTCTGCTCTGCTCTCTCTGTAGGTTCTGTGTGACATGTGGTGTATTCTTGAGTGTCACGATGAGCGTCCCAGAGAGCAAAAGCATCACCGACGTGTCCTACACGCTGACGATTCACGTGAGTCCGTCCCTCAGCACACGTCCGTCCTGCACAGTCAGGGTGCGAAACGGCACCACGGCGGCCCTGGTGGTGCAGAGAATCGCTGAGCTGCTCGAGCTCGACTCGTCCCGGCCGTACGAGCTGATGGAGGTGAGGAAACACGCAGGGGACAAACACGTCCTCCGGACGGACGACTGTCCTGTGGACCGCCTGCTGCTTTGGCCACAGGGACACGAGGAAAGTCAGGGTTATTATTTCACTTTCCAGCAGGGCAAACAGGACACATCAGGGCAGTACCGCACTGTGCTGGACTTTCTCACACCCCGCGGGTATGAAGACGTGAAGGATCTGTGCAGCCTCGCTGTGCTTAACGAGGACAGTATTCTAGAAACGCTACGCTGTCGGTTCTACAGGAACCAAATCTACACATACGCCAGTAACATCCTCATCACCGTCAACCCCTTCAAGTTCCTCCCCATCTACAACCCCAAATATCTGCAAAGGTACGAGAACTGCATTCTGGGAAATGAAGATCCTCACATCTTTGCTATAGCGGATGCTGCGTTCCGTGCCATGCTGAACAAACGGACCAATCAGTGCATCGTCATCTCCGGAGAAAGTGGCTCGGGGAAAACGCAGAGCACCAACTTCCTCATCCACTGTCTGACCACGCTGAGCCGGAAGGGCTGCACCAGCGGCGTGGAGAGGACCATCTTAGGAGCTGGACCAGTACTTGAGGTACTGTAACACCATTCATTACTGCTAAAGTTGATTATATGAGCATTAACTTATTCACTGCAGGTTTCCTGTTATTACATGGAGAATGCAGTCTTGAGCAGTAAAACATTTACAGATTGGACTTTATTCATCTGACTCCATTCTTACATCAAGGCCATTGGAGCTGGGTTCTTTTACAATGCTAGTGAATTAGTATATTAAATCATTATCACACTAGCTGTTTGGTTGTTAGGGGAGTCGGTTGTTGTTGGGTTGTTCAGTAGCATGTTGGTCAGGTCAGGTGTTGTTGGGTTGTTCAGTAGCATGTTGGTCAGGTCAGGTGTTGTTGGGTTGTTCAGTAGCATGTTGGTCAGGTCAGGTGTTGTTGGGTTGTTCAGTAGCATGTTGGTCAGGTCAGGTGTTGTTGGGTTGTTCAGTAGCATGTTGGTCAGGTGTTGTTGGGTTGTTCAGTAGCATGTAGGTCAGGTGTTGTTGGGTTGTTCAGTAGCATGTGGGTGGGTGTTGTTGGTTGTTAGTAGCATGTTGGTCAGGTCAGGTGTTGTTGGGTTGTTCAGTAGCATGTTGGTCAGGTCAGGTGTTGTTGGGTTGTTCAGTAGCATGTTGGTCAGGTCAGGTGTTGTTGGGTTGTTCAGTAGCATGTTGGTCAGGTGTTGTTGGGTTGTTCAGTAGCATGTGGTCAGGTCAGGTGTTGTTGGGTTGTTCAGTAGCATGTTGGTCAGGTCAGGTGTTGTTGGGTTGTTCAGTAGCATGTTGGTCAGGTCAGGTCAGGTGTTGTTGGGTTGTTCAGTAGCATGTTGGTCAGGTCAGGTCAGGTGTTGTTGGGTTGTTCAGTAGCATGTTGGTCAGGTCAGGTCAGGTGTTGTTGGGTTGTTCAGTAGCATGTTGGTCAGGTCAGGTGTTGTTGGGTTGTTCAGTAGCATGTAGGTCAGGTGTTGTTGGGTTGTTCAGTAGCATGTTGGTCAGGTCAGGTCAGGTGTTGTTGGGTTGTTCAGTAGCCTGTGAGTCATGTTGGTGGGTCATGTCAGTCTGTCACATTATTAAGAGAGAGAGAGTAAAGTTGATAGGGGAACTCTGTGAGGAAGTAAAATTCCGGAGACATTATTAGGGGACATATTCAAGGGAGCATAGATATTAGTGGAAGAGATTTAAGGAAGTACAGGGTTTCCTACAGATGTGGTCCAGATGTGATAAGTGATAGCAATGGGTTGTTTGGAAAAACTGACGTTGTAGTGAGGGTGTGTTTCCTCTCCAGGCCGTTTGTCAAAGACGGCGCGTGATTGGCTGATGATGATGATGATGACATCATCTTGTCATTCCTCTTTTGAAACTGATGAAGGCCTGAATGTTTGTCATTTAATACAAACTAATTTTTATTGGAATCAGGAAGCAGTGCATGTGATCACATGACCAAGAGATTTTCTTCTCACACTTCCTCGTGTTATAAAAAGAAACAGCTTTGTGTGTGTGTGTGTGTGTGTGTGTGTCAGTGTCAGTGTCAGATGCCTTGAGGGAATTCTTGAAAATGATATTCTGTCCTATTCGGTTCATTTTTATATACAGCAATATGTTTATTTTTCAAATCTTCAATCAGTGTTATTTTTATTTGAGTGATGGTGCTCAGGTCGGGCAGTTTGTACGTCAGTTGTCGCTTGGTGAGTTAGTTTTTCGGTCAGTGAGTTATTTTGGTGGTGTGGTGGGGTTCTTGGTCAGTGGGACAGTTATTTGGTGGGTTGATTGTCAGTGGATTGGTTGGAGAGTGTGTAGATTGGATATTAAGTCTGTTGTCAGTTGGTTGGTGAACTGGTGGGAGGGAAGGTCAGTTATTGAGTTGGTCACCTGGTCAGTTATGAGTTTGGTCGGTTGTGGAGCTGCTTTGTGAGCTAATTCTTGTGTTAGTTGGTGGGGGATGAGTTGTTCAGTCAGTTGAGTGGTTGGTCAGTGGGTTAGCTGCGCAGTCAGTTGTTTGAGTGTCAGTGGGTCAGGTCAGTTAATCAGTATGTTAGTTATTGAGTTGTTTAGTCAGTGGGTTACTTGTTGAATTCTCTGGAAAATGTTTTTTATTCTTGTTCTATTGTTAAGATTGTTTACAGTTTAGAGTAAATGAGAAGATGATGGTGATTAGTAAGATTAAGGTTAGTGGGAAACTCTTTGTGGTGTTCAGCACTTAATACTGAGGCATGTTCTTCATGTCATTCTCTTTGAGGGTTAAATAAGAAATCCAGTCATATAATTCACCCGAACTTGTTTAACCAGTTCAGCACTGCAGTCACTGTGAACATCTCACAAAGTGTGTGTGTGTGTTAGTGCGAGTGTGTGTTAGTGCCAGTGAGTGTTAGTGCGAGTGTGTGTTTGAGAGACTGTGTGTTTGAGAGACTGTGTGTTTGAGAGACTGTGTTTGAGAGACTGTGTTTGAGAGACTGTGTTTGAGAGACTGTGTGTTTGAGAGACTGTGTGTTTGAGAGACTGTGTTTGAGAGAGTGTGTGTTTGAGAGAGTGTGTGTTTGAGAGAGTGTGTGTTTGAGAGAGTGTGTTTGAGAGAGTGTGTTTGAGAGACTGTGTGTTTGAGAGACTGTGTGTTTGAGAGAGTGTGTTTGAGAGAGTGTGTTTGAGAGAGTGTGTTTGAGAGACTGTGTTTGAGAGACTGTGTGTTTGAGAGACTGTGTGTTTGAGAGACTGTGTGTTTGAGAGAGTGTGTGTTTGAGAGAGTGTGTGTTTGAGAGACACTGTGTTTGAGAGAGTGTGTGTTTGAGAGAGTGTGTGTTTGAGAGAGTGTGTGTTTGAGAGAGTGTGTGTTTGAGAGACTGTGTTTGAGAGAGTGTGTGTTTGAGAGACTGTGTGTTTGAGAGACTGTGTGTTTGAGAGAGTGTGTGTTTGAGAGAGTGTGTGTTTGAGAGAGTGTGTGTTTTAGAGACACTGTGTTTAGAGACTGTGTGTTTGAGAGAGTGTGTGTTTGAGAGAGTGTGTGTTTGAGAGAGTGTGTGTTTGAGAGACTATGTTTGAGAGACTATGTTTGAGAGACTGTGTGTTTGAGAGACTGTGTGTTTGAGAGAGTGTGTTTGAGAGAGTGTGTGTTTGAGAGAGTGTGTGTTTGAGAGAGTGTGTGTTTGAAGACTGTGTTTGAGAGACTGTGTGTTTGAGAGAGTGTGTGTTTGAGAGTGTGTGTTTGAGAGAGTGTGTGTTTAGAGACTATGTTTGAGAGACTATGTTTGAGAGAGTGTGTGTTTGAGAGACGTGTGTTTGAGAGACTGTGTTTGAGAGACTGTGTTTGAGAGACTGTGTTTGAGAGACTGTGTGTTTGAGAGACTGTGTTTAGAGACTGTGTTTTGAGAGACTGTGTGTTTGAGAGACTGTGTTTGAGAGACTGTGTGTTTGAGAGACTGTGTGTTTGAGAGACTGTGTGTGTGAGAGAGTGTGTTTGAGAGAGTGTGTTTGAGAGAGTGTGTTTGAGAGACTATGTGTTTGAGAGACTGTGTTTGATGTGTTTGAGAGAGTGTGTTTGAGAGACTGTGTTTAGAGACTGTGTGTTTGAGAGACTATGTTTGAGAGAGTGTGTGTTTGAGAGACTGTGTGAGTGTATGTGTGAGTGAGTGTGTATGTGTGTGAGAGTGTGTGAGTGAGTAACCACAGAATGAACATTGATGTGCATTAATGTGTGTTTGGGTCAGAAGTGTAGCTCGGTGTGGCTTTTCGGATTTATAATTCACCATCGTTTCCTCAGTTTTCCTCTTTGACTCTGTAGAGGAGGAGAGGAAGTATTTTCATCATGAAACTAACACAGGAAGTAGTGTTGAGCAGCATTGTGTCCCATCACTGCTGGCCATGTCTGTGGATTTGACCACAACACAGCTGTAATGTTTAGATTCTGTACGCTATTTTAAATGAATCATTACTGAAGTGAACAGAAGATGGATCTAAATGATGTGTAACAGAAGCTCTGTCTGCTTGACCTTTGACCCCTTTGCCATCCACATGACTGTTGATCCCTCTGAATGATCTCGAGGCCTCTGGAAGTCACAATACTGGATATAATAAGCACTGAATTACTCTGACTGTATTATCATTTATTGCATGTTTTTGAAAGAAGGCACGGCGCATCGGTCACGTGTTTTCAGATGGCTATTGCAGTAGCTAGCCGTGTAACCATGGCAACCAGAAAAGAAAAAAAAAAACCTAAACATGGATCAGCAACCAGTGTGTTATGGTCTGGGTGACGTGACGTGACGTGAGGGAGTGTGACTGCAGAGTGAAGATCAGCTCTGCTCGACTGTATTACATCATCCAGCTCCTCACACATCACCACCAAGCTCCGCCTCCTGACACCTGCTCCAGTATTCCAATCAGCTCGTAGTTTACACGGATAACACAGTGCTTTCCGATATTTTCTCTCACACACACACACACACACACTTACACACTCTCACTCTCATACACACACACATACACTGTTTTAGTTTTCCTAAAGAATTGATCAACTCAGTGGAACAAGAGTGTGTGCTTGTTAGTAAATGTAACTGTTTGTGTATGTGTGTGTGAGAGAGAGAGAGAGAGAGAGAGTTCTGCATCGGAGAACACACACCTGCATGAATGAAAAAAACAAAAAACCCGAACAAAAACAGTTAAAAGTTGGCATGTCTTTTGTGTGTTCTCTCTCGTTCTCCATGTCTCAAACCCTCTCTATTTATATATGTTTGTTTGCTTATGATGTTTTATTAGGGGGCCAAGCACCAAAGGCACCCTGCTGTTCTTCTTTTTCTTCTTCTTCTGCTTCTTCTTCTACTTCTTCTGACTAGGGTGTGTATGGCAGCCCATAGAAACGTCTGGTAAAAAGTTGTGAAATTTGGCACACTGATTGGGGAGGATCTAAGGAACATTCCGATCAAATTTGGGTGCCAAGTGCTGCCAACACTGTAGCGCCACCATCGGGTCAAATTTTTGGCTAATTTGAAAGTATCTTTAAGGCAATAATTTTGAGCCGTGTATCCAAAATGTAAAAGCCATACATTCCTGGATTCCCTGGGTCAAATTCAGCGCACCCTGAGACATCACCTTCTGTGTAGTTAGATTTTTCACCATCTTGGATTTTGTCTGAAACTGTTTTTTCCTTACTCCTTCTATAAATGTCGTCCGGTCACCACCAAATCTTGCCAACGAATCTGACAGTGAAGCCGCCAAACAGGAATTGAGACTGTATCTCTGCAACTACGTCTAACCTGCTGTACAAAAAGTTATCAGGAATTTTGATATTCAAAACCGATCTCCTGTAATGCGCGTACAAAAGCACAAAGCACAAACAATCTCAGCAATGCATCTATGTATCCTCATGAAATCTGTTCAAGTATCTTCATGGCCATGCCCTGAATGAACCCAAGAAGTTTCATGACAGTGCTGCCTTGTGGTCAAGAAATGTAACAACTTATTTTTTCTCTTCCTTATTTAACGTTTGAAAAATTTGTGCTAAATTCACAGTTAATTTTTCCTGTAATTCTCTGGAGTACGCTGAAGTGAACACACACCAACATCTGAAATTCAAGCGTCCAAAAATGCCAAATTATTATTATATTTATTATTATTATTATGATTATTGTTGAAGGTATGTAGCTCTGCTCTTCCTGCTAGCTGATGGGTGTTGGTCGACGCCAGAGTAGTCTGGTTGAATTCTAGTGCAAGCAGAAACATGCTCACACACACACACACACACACACACACACTCACTACTTTAAAAATGTGTTCCATTACAGTTACAAATGACTTCATAAAAACTATAATCAGTAACGTAATCTCACAATTGTGTAAGTGAAAGTAATGTAATCTGATTATTTTTGGATTATTTCAAGGTCACATATGCAAATAAAGTCAAGAGAAAAACAGTATGATCTAAAAGACTTTTATTTAGAGATCATTTTAGAGCTTAAAAACATGTTCAACATTTGGATTTGTTTTTAATTAATGAATTAATCAAATGAATAAATAAAAGATCACTGTTCCTGACGCCAGTAACATTACATCACAAAGGATATATTGACCACATTCTGGTTTTCCAAAGAGAGGACACCTTAATAGTGTTTAAAACAGAGTTATTATGAATGCACACATTAATCCATTGTAAAAGACACACTATTAACATCACATAAATAAATACAGTATATATAAATTTCTTCATTCTTTTGAATATCCATAGAATAAAATAAAATATCAGATGTGTGAACCTTCTGCCATCATTTACACATTTGGCCATGTAATCCAAATAAGTGCAATAAGATGAAATAAAAAATCACCTTATATGGTCATGGGCATTGTTTCGACTCAAGACAGCGGGTATTCGCTGCTATTATTGAGTAACTGTTTAACACCGTACACAACAGCGCTTTACACGCTCGCTGAGAGGAGGATAACGGTCGAGAGGCAGGAATTTGGCCAATAGTTGCTGCAAGTGTTTTATAATCAACCAATCAGTTTGCAAGGAGGCGGGACTTACAAGGGGGGTTAACGTACACACATGACGCAGTATTAAACCATAAACACATCATAATGAAAGTGAAGCCGAATCCCGGACATTAGCCTGATCCAAAGGGAATCATAAAGAAAGAAACAGCGCAGTCAGTAACACATTAGATCATTAACTAGTCATTTTGGGACATTTTGAGTGAAAATAAACACTGAATTCATACTCTTTAAATTTTCTGAGCATCCTGAGCTGAGTTCTGGCCAGTGTCCCCATGCTTACAGCAGAGAGGTTCCCCATAGCGTGATACTGCCACCACCATGCTTCACTGTAGGGATGGTATTAGCTAGTTGTGTCTCCTATGTAGTGCTCTCCAGTAGTGCAGATATTTGCATTTATATTTTTTTGTATATTAATAGCATTGTTTAAATATTCATATTTATTTTTCTTTACAGCCTGCTGTAAACTATATGGAGTGAGGTTTTAGAACAGGATGTAAATATTTGTACATTTTCTTTTGTCCATGCAGGCGTTCGGAAACGCAAAGACGACATACAACGACAACTCTAGTCGCTTTGGGAAGTTTATCCAGGTTAATTTCCTGGAAGGTGGAATCGTTAGAGGGTGAGTCAGATTCTCTTTGTCGGCATTCTTCTTGAGTATGTGTCGTCTGAAGGTGTGTGTGATAACATCTGCATCATTCTTTACTTCAGTACATATAACAGTTCTCTCACACGCACATGCACATGCACACACACACACGGTTTTTGGAGCTCTCTATGATTCCCTCTATCTTGACTAGAACCCCAATCCCAGCTGAAGAGAATCAGAACCGTAATGTGATGCTGCCAACACCATGCTTCACTGTGGGTGTGATGTGCTTTGGCTGATGAGCTGTCGTGTTTTAGAATGATTTTTGTCCCTTCATTAGTTTTTGAGGGATGTTCTGTTCTTGGTAATGTCACTAAGGTGCCACATTTTCTCCATTTAATGATGACCTTCACGGTGTTCAATGGCACATCTAATGTTTTGGAAGTTGTGTACCCCACTTGCTACTTTTGGGGGTCACACACACCCCTATTCACATCGAAGGGGTCATGGTGGAATGTGTCACCAGCTTCAAGTTCCTGGATGTCCATGTCTCTGAGAACCTTTCCTGGGCACTCAACATCCTCACCCTGATTAGAAAGGCGCAACAGTGCCTTTACTTATCCCCCCCAGATCCTACTGAACTTTACTGCTGCACTACTGAAAGCAGCTTATGCCTCATTCCCAACCTTACCTCTCTGCACATTACTGACTGATTACTATTAATCACTATAGTGCTAATTGCACTGCTGGTTAGATGCTAACTGCATTTCATTGGCTCTGCACAATGACAATAAAGTTGAATCTAATCTAATATACACCTATGTATACTGATAAGAATACAAGTGCACTATTCTTTTCACAAGTAAAAGACGCTTGTGCGAGCAGGGACTTGCAGGGTTCTGTTTCAGGATGTTTATTTTGGACCAATGTGGAGACTTATTGTCTATGGATATATAAAATAGTGTGTGTGTGTGTGTGTGCGTGCCAGAGCCACGATAGAGAAGTACCTGCTGGAGAAATGTCGTCTCGTGTCCAGGAAAAGCAGAGAAAGGTAAAAACAGCATGAAGTGATTGGAATTTATTAGTTCATTTATTTCTTTTCTGATTTATTACTTAAAACCTATTATTATTATTATTATTAATAATATTATTATTATTGTATTCAGGATAAAAAAATGTGTTTGAAATGAGATTTTATTGTGTCTTTTCTTATCTCTTCTATATGGTGTGTGCGTGTGTTACAGGAACTATCATGTGTTTTATTATCTGCTTGTCGGAGCGTCTCAGGAAGAAAAAGAAGAGTTCAAACTGTTAGAACCTGAAAATTATCACTACCTCAAACAGGTACACGCGCACACACACACGCACACACACACGCACACACACATTGACCCAGATGGTGTATGATGGTGTGTATCTGAATGTTGTGTTGGTGGTGCAGGATCAGGCTGATGTGGACGATGTAGCAGAGATTCAGTGTGAGTTTAAGAGACTGCAGCAGGCGATGGAGATGGTCGGCTTCCTGCCTGCTACCAAGAAACAGTGAGTTACTAAGAGGAAACATCTCTTTCTACACACACACACACACACACACACACTGATAAGGTCTCACACACCAGTTTCATGCTGCTGATAACGTGTGTTTCACACTTTTATAACGTGTTCAGCAGACAGTAGGGCAGCGTTTACGATAAAACACTTTTATTAAACCGTATACAGATTCCAGATTAATCCAGATGAATAAATCCTTTAGTATTTCCTTTGTTACACCACTTTAATTTTAAGCCTGGATTAAAATCTGCAACTCTGATTTTATTTAGACCTTACGTCGGATTCAGTTTGATTCACTTCAATTCATTCTGATTCAGTCTGATGAATTCTGATGGTCTGTAATGATGGATTTCAGTCTTACTAAATGAACAGCAGAAATGAGTCCAGATTAATTGAAAAATCATGTAATCCGTATAATAAACACTGCCATTTTTTTGCATTTAATTGAAAATTAATTATTGAAATTAATCCCCAAATAAAATTTTAATCCAAGTTTAAAGTCCAGAAGCCAGTTAAGTATAAGTTTAAAACAGGATGAAAAGATTAAAGGTTTAAAGCGTAATGTCTTACAGGAAAGAAATGGAGTTTTCTGCTAGAAGAGTGAAATGAAGGAGATGTTCGTTACAGTTTGTTTGATGTAAAGTGATGAGTTTAGATCTAAACTGTTTTTTCTAACACTAAACCAAAGTGTTTTTTCTAAATCTAAAGCTAAAGTGTTTACATCATCAATCCTGAATACATCAAAACATCAGCTGAATCTTCTGCAGATTTCCATAAACGGTTATAACACACTCACACGCACACACACGCACACACACACACACACTCACACACACACACACGCACTCAAACACACACACACACTCACAATGCACACACACTCACACACACACAAGCACACTACATACACCAACACACACACCCACACACACACAACACCACACACACACACCAACTACACATCACACACCACGCACACACTCACACGCACACACACACTCACACACCATGACACACACTCAACACTCACACACGCACACACTCACATACTACACACTCACACACCATGCACACACACACACACACACCCACACTATGCACACACTACACACACACACACTCACACACATGCACACACTCGCACGATACTACACACACACACATGCACACTACACACACACACGCACACACACGCCACTGCACACACTCACACACCACGCACAGCACACACGCACTCACACACCATGAACACACACATGCACACACCACACACACACACCCACACACACTCACTCACAACACACACTCTCGACACACACACACTCACACACCATGCACACACACACACCACACATACTCACACACCACACCCACACACACACCATGCTCACACACACGCACTCACACACACACGCACACAACACCTCACACACCACGCACACACCACACACACCACGCACACACACTCACACACCACACACACACGCAACATTACCCAACCACACTCCACACACACCATGCTCACACGCACGCACACACACACCACGCACACACACTACCTGTCACCACACACACTCACATGCACACTCGCACACACCAACACACCATGCACACACACACTCACACGCACACACACACTCACACACCATGCTCACACACACGCACTCACACACCACACACACACACTCATACACCACACACACACACTCAGACGCACATTCACACACCACGCACAAGTACACACTCACACGCACTCTACATCACACACACACCACACACACACACACCACCCAGCACACACACACTCACACCATGCTACACACTCACACACACACACACACCATGCACACACACTCACACGCATACTCGCACACACACATGCACACTCGCGCACACACACACGCACACTCGCACATTCGCACACACACGCGCACTCGCACACACTCACACACCATGCACACACACACTCACACGCACACTCGCAAACTCACATGCACACATCCACACTCACACACCGCACACACACTCACACACACTCACACACACTCACACACCATGCTCACACACACACACACTCACACACACTCACACACCACGCACATGCACACACAAAGCACGCACACTCGCACACACACATGCACACTCGCACACACACACGCACACTCGCACACACACGCCCACACTCACACACTGCACACACACACTCACACACCATGCTCACACACACACACTCTCACACGCACTCTCACACACACTCACACACCACGCACATGCACACACAAAGCACACACACTCACACGCACACCATGCACACACACTCACACATACTCACACACCACGAACACACACTCACACGCACACCATGCACACACACTCACACATACTCACACACCACGCACACACACTCAGACACACACTCACATGCACACACACGCACACACCATGCACACACACTCACACACACACTCACATGCACACACACGCACACACACTCACACACACACACAATGCACGCACACACTCACACGCACACACACACTCACAACACACACATACCCATACACACACCACGCACACACACTCACACACCATGCACACACACTCACACACCACGCACACACACTCACTCGCACACAATCACATACACGCACTCACACTTACACACACACACATACAAACACATACAGCCCTGTTAAGACATTTTCTTTGTGTTGTGAATCAGAAGTTGTTTAATTTTAAATGCCAAATTAAAACACTATAAATCCTGCAGGGGAAAGTGAAATGCTTGCAGCATAAGGTTGTGTGTGTAAGAGCGAGGTTTGTGAGGATGGAGTGTAAAGATCAGAAATGTGCATATCTTGACGTTTGGGTTTATTAAGCAGGAACAGATTATTATTGTTCCTCTCGGCGTCTGACATTTTTATTTCAGTTTCTGTTGGATGTGATTCATGTCGCAGCGTCGCTCCTCTAAACCCAGTTGTGTTGTTTCCAGAATGTTCTCTGTGCTTTCCGCTATTCTGTATCTGGGAAACGTGACGTTTGAGCCGAGAGCAGATGGAGACGGGGTCACTGTGGGACCCGCGGATGTCCTCAAAACTCTATCTGATCTGCTAAAGGTCAAATAAACGCACACTATGCATACACACCTTTTATTCATGTTGGTATTAAAGTCAGTAATAAACACTGTGTGTGTATACAGGTGAGAGAGGATCTTCTAATCGAGGCTCTGACTCAGAGGAAAGCTAAGACGGTGAACGACGACCTCGTGCTGCGTTACAGCATAAATGAGGTACATCTCACTCTCAGTGTGTGTGTGTTTACATCTCACTCTGTGTGCGTGTTTACATCTCACTCTCAGTGTGCGTGTTTACATCTCACTCTCAGTGTGTGTTTACATCTCACCTGTGTGTGCAACATCTCACCTCAGTGTTTACATCTCACTAAAAACTCACAGTGTGTACATCTCACCTCAGTGTGTACATCTCACCTCACAGTGTGTGTGTTTACATCTCACTCTCAGTGTGTGTTTACATCTCACTCTGTGTGCGTGTTTACATCTCACTCTCAGTGTGCGTTTTTACATCTCACTCTCACAGTGTGTTTACATCTCACTCTCACAGTGTGTTTACATCTCACTCTCACAGTGTGTTTACATCTCACTCTCAGTGTGTGTGTGTGTTTACATCTCACTCTCAGTGTGTTTACATCTCACTCTCAGTGTGTTTACATCTCACTCTCACAGTGTGTTTACATCTCACTATCAGTGTGTGTGTGTGTTTACATCTCACTCTCAGTGTGTGTGTGTTTACATCTCACTCTCAGTGTGTGTGTTTACATCTCACTCGCAGTGTGTGTGTGTTTACATCTCACTCTCACAGTGTGTTTACATCTCACTCTCAGTGTGTGTGTTTACATCTCACTCTCACAGTGTGTTTACATCTCACTCTCACAGTGTGTTTACATCTCACTCTCAGTGTGTGTGTTTACATCTCACTCTCACAGTGTGTTTACATCTCACTCTCACAGTGTGTTTACATCTAACTCTCAGTGTGTGTTTTTACATCTCACTCTCACAGTGTGTGTTTACATCTCACTCTCATGGTGTGTTTACATCTCACTCTCAGTGTGTGTTTACATCTCACTCTCAGTGTGTGTTTACATCTCACTCTCAGTGTGTGTGTTTACATCTCACTCTCAGTGTTTACATCTCACTCTCACAGTGTGTGTTTACATCTCACTCTCACAGTGTGTGTGTTTACATCTCACTCTCAGTGAGTGTGTTTACATCTCACTCTCACAGTGTGTGTGTTTACATCTCACTCTCAGTGAGTGTGTTTACATCTCACTCTCAGTGTGTGTGTTTACATCTCACTCTCACAGTGTGCGTGTTTGCATCTCACTCTTACGGTGTGCGTGTTTACATCTCACTCACAGTGTGTGTGTTTACATCTCACTCTCACAGTGTGCGTGTTTACATCTCACTCTCACAGTGTGTGTGTGTTTACATCTCACTCTCACAGTGTGCGTGTTTACATCTCACTCTTACAGTGTGCGTGTTTACATCTCACTCACAGTGTGCGTGTTTACATCTCACTCACAGTGTGCGTGTTTACATCTCACTCACAGTGTGTGTTTACATCTCACTCTCACAGTGTGTGTGTTTACATCTCACTCTCACAGTGTGTGTTACATTCACACACAGTGTGCGTGTTACATCTCACTCACAGTGTGTGGTGTTTACATCTCACTCTCACAGTGTGTGTGTGTTTTACATCTCACTCTCACAGTGTGCGTGTTCACATCTCACTCTCAGTGAGTGTGTTTACATCTCACTCTTACAGTGTGCGTATTACTCACCCACGTGTGCGTGTTTACATCTCACCCAGTGAGTGTGTCTACATCTCACTCACAGTGTGTGTATTTACATCTCACTCTTACGGTGTGCTGGTTTACATCTCACCTCACAGTGTGTGTTTACATCTCACTCTACAGTGTGTGTGTTTACATCTCACCTCAGTGAGTGTGTTTACATCTCACTCTCACAGTGTGTGTGTTTACATCTCACTCTCAGTGAGTGTACATCTCACTCTCAGTGGGTGTTTACATCTCATTCTACAGCAGCGTGTTTGCATCTCACTCTTACGGTGTGCGTGTTTACATCTCACTCACAGTGTGTGTGTTTACATCTCACTCTCACAGTGTGCGTGTTTACATCTCACTCTCACAGTGTGTGTGTGTTTACATCTCACTCTCAGTGTGTGTGTTTACATCTCACTCTCACAGTGTGTGTGTTTACATCTCTCTCTCAGTGTGTGTGTTTCCATCTCACCCCAGTGTGTGTGTTTACATCTCACTCTCACAGTGTGCGTTGCCACCACGGTGTGTTACCTCACCACAGTGTGTTTACACTCACTCTCACAGTGTGTGTGTTTACATCTCACTCTCACAGTGTGTGTGTTTACATTTCACCTCACAGTGTGCGTGACATCTCACCTCAAGTGTGTGTTTACATCTCACCTCACAGTGTGGGTTACATCTCACCTCAGTGAGTGTGTTTACATCTCAACTCTTACAGTGTGTTGTTCCATCTCACTCTCACAGTGTGCGTGAGTTACATCTCACCCTCACAGTGTGTGTGTGTTTACATCTCACTCTCACAGTGTGCGTGTTTACATCTCACTCTTACAGTGTGCGTGTTTACATCTCACTCTTACAGTGTGCGTGTTTACATCTCACTCTTACAGTGTGCGTGTTTACATCTCACTCTTACAGTGTGCGTGTTTACATCTCACTCACAGTGTGCGTGTTTACATCTCACTCACAGTGTGTGTTTACATCTCACTCTCACAGTGTGTGTTTACATCTCACTCTCACAGTGTGTGTGTTTACATCTCACTCTCACAGTGTGCGTGTTTACATCTCACTCTCAGTGAGTGTGTTTACATCTCACTCTTACAGTGTGCGTATTTACATCTCACTCTTACGGTGTGCGTGTTTACATCTCACTCTTAAGGTGTGCGTGTTTACATCTCACTCTCACAGTGTGCGTGTTACACTCACTCAGTGTGTGGTTTACATCTCACTCTCACATTGTGTGTGTTTACATCTCACTCTTACAGTGTGCGTGGTTTACATCTCACTCACAGTGTGCGTGTTACATCTCACTCACAGTGTGTGTTTACATCTCACTCTCACAGTGTGTGTGTTTACATCTCACCTCACAGTGTGCGTGTTTACATCTCACTCTCACAGGTGTGCGCACTCACTCTCAGTGAGTGTGTCCACATCTCACTCTATACAGCGATTTACATCTCACTCTACGGTGTGCGTGTTTACATCTCACTCTTAAGGTGTGCGTGTTTACATCTCATCTCACAGTGTGCGTGTTTACATCTCACTCTCAGTGTGTGTGTTTACATCTCACTCTCACATTGTGTGTGTTTACATCTCACTCTTACAGTGTGCGTGTTTACATCTCACACTCAGTGAGTGTGTTTACATCTCACTCTTACGGTGTTCGTGTTTACATCTCACTCACAGTGTGTGTGTGTTTACATCTCACTCTCACAGTGTGTTTACATCTCACTCTCACAGTGTGTTTACATCTCACTCTCACAGTGTGTTTACATCTCACTCTCACACTGTGTGTGTTTACATCTCACTCTTACGGTGTGCGTGTTTACATCTCACACACAGTGTGCGTGTTTACATCTCACTCACAGTGTGTGTGTTTACATCTCACTCTCACAGTGTGTGTGTGTTTACATCTCACTCTCACAGTGTGCGTGTTCACATCTCACTCTCAGTGAGTGTGTTTACATCTCACTCTTACAGTGTGCGTATTTACATCTCACTCTTACGGTGTGCGTGTTTACATCTCACTCACAGTGTGCGTGTTTACATCTCACTCACTGTGTGCGTGTTTACATCTCACTCTCACAGTATTTGTTTACACTATACTAACGTGTATGTTGTATTTACACTGTGCTAAAGTGTGTGTTGTTGTGTTTACACTGTGCTAAAGTGTGTGTTGTTGTGTTTACACTGTGCTAAAGTGTGTGTTGTTGTGTTTACGCTGTGCTAAAGTGTGTGATGTGTTTACGCTGTGTTAAAGTGTGTGATGTGTTTACGCTGTTCTAAAGTGTGTGATGTGTTTACGCTGTGTTAAAGTGTGTGATGTGTTTACGCTGTGCTAAAGTGTGTGATGTGTTTACGCTGTGCTAAAGTGTGTGATGTGTTTACGCTGTGCTAAAGTGTGTGAGGTGTTTACGCTGTGCTAAAGTGTGTGAGGTGTTTACGCTGTTCTAAAGTGTGTGAGGTTTTTACGCTGTGCTAAAGTTTGTGTTGTGTTTACGCTGTTCTAAAGTGTGTTGTGGTGTTTAGGCAATCACAGCACGAGACTCGATGGCTAAATCTCTGTACAGCTCGCTGTTTGATTGGATCGTCCTCCGCATCAACCACGCTCTCCTCAACAAGAGAGACATGGAGGAGGCTGTCCCGGTACACACAAACACAAACACATACACACACACACACATATACATATGACTCGCTAACTGACCACCAACTCGCAGTCTTCTAAGAGTCACGCCCATTACTCATTAATATTCTCCATCCCCCAATTTTCTCCCTATTTCAATTCTGTCCGGTTCACACCCTCCAGTTAGCTCTCCACCTATCATGTCACAGCTAGCCGACTACAACTGCTGCTCCTGCAAGCTCTGGGGGCGGAGTAACACACTTTGAGGTACCCACCCACTTCTGCATGTGTGAGACGCCCGTGATTATCTAGTGTCGCTGTGATTGACAGGGGAGAGGGAGTATGCTCCTCCCTCCTTGGGAGCGTGGCCAGTTTAGCTCCGCCCCTGCTGTGACATCATCGGGATTCAAACTCTCTGGACGACAGGGCAAATGCTTTTCTGTTGCGCCACTCAGGAGCCCATTTATGAGCTTACTGCTGCCCCTCTTACCTACAGGAGACACTGTTAGCACCCGAACACACTAACACACTGGTGTGTTTGTATGTGTTTGTGTGTTTTAGTGTCTCTCTATCGGTGTGTTGGACATTTTCGGCTTTGAAGATTTTAAGACCAACAGCTTCGAGCAGTTCTGCATTAACTACGCTAACGAGCAGCTACACAATTACTTCAACCAGAACATATTCCTCCTGGAGCAGGTCAGTTCACACAACTACTTCACACAACTACACACAGCTACACAGTTTCACACAGCTACACACAGCATACACAACTAAACACAACTACACACAGTTTCACACAGCTACACACAAGTACACAGTTATATCTAGCTACACAGGTTTTTGATAGGATTAGATCAGGTTTCTGATTGGACCGTTCCAATACGCTGATAATCTTCTCCTGAAGTCATTTCTTTGTTGAATTGGATTTGTGTGTGTTTGTGTTTGTGTCTGTGTGACTGTGTGTGAACATTGTATTGGTGTTTCAGGAGGAGTATGTGTCAGAGGGAATCAGCTGGAGCTCAGTGAGTTACACAGATAATGTTGGCTGCATTAATCTGATCAGTAAGAAGCCCACGGGTCTGCTGTACCTGCTGGACGAGGAGAGCAGGTGAGTAAACGGTTAAAGAGGGGTGTAACCTGGTCTGGGCTGTAGCCCCGAAGATTTTATCTTTAGCCCCGAATAATTCTCCACCTGGAGTGCTTTATCAATACCTAACTGATGGAGATGCATGGAGAAGAATCTGGGCTCAGCCCTGGATGATTAACAGTCCAGTTAACGCCCCTGGGTTCAACACTACACAACACTACACACTGTGCATTCACCTCCCTCTTCTTGTCTGAACCTCCTCCAGTTTATCTCACGCGACTGATAACACGCTGTTGGAGAAGTTTAAGCGGCAGCATCAGGAGAACCCTTACTTTGTTCCTACACTGGTTCTAGAGCCCGCCTTTGTCATCAGACACTACGCCGGCAAAGTCAAATACCAAATAAAGGTAGAGTCATGGTGTACACCTGTAGCTGTTATTTTACACTATAATAGCTAGCATGCTAGTTATGATTAGCTACACAGGCTTATGCTAGTTTTAATCCATTTAATGAAGTTACTAGCTAGCTATTTATTATAATGTAACCAACTCCAGTGTTAACGCTAGCTAGCTACTTCCAGCATGCAGTTTCAGAGGGCAGTGCAGCTCAGCAGGGGATCGATGTCCTCTCAAGAAAGAGTTAGAAGACTGAGACAGCTCTATGATGTGTGATGAAGCTTCATGTTCCCTCAGGATTTCAGAGCAAAAAACACGGACCACATGAGGCCTGATATCGTCGCTGTCCTTCGCAGTAGTAAACGAGGATATCTGAGGCGATTAATCAGTTCAGACCCAGTCGCAGTGTTCAGGTGGGGGGTCCTCAGGGCCACTGTACGTGCAGTGTATGCTATTAAAGGGGCGGGGCAACGCCGGGCCACTGAACGTCCAGGTAACAAGTCAAGTTCATGTTTAATTAATGTAATAACAGAATATGTGACTTTGATGATGTGGCGATGTAATGGTCATGATGTGGTGTATAGTGACAGTAAGACGATACTCCCGTGACACACTGAAACAAATGAAGAGACAGTCCTCCACCATTGGCCAGCTGAAGAGGTGAGACTTTCAGCAGCTCTCTCTTTCTCTGTCATGTCTCTCTTTCTCTGCCATGTCTCTCTCTCTTTCCATCTGTCATCTCTCTCTCTCTCTGTGTCATCTCTCTGTGTCATGTCTCTCTCTCTCTGTCATATCTCTCTTTCTCTGTCATGTCTCTCTCTCTTTCCATCTGTCATCTCTCTCTCTCTCTGTGTCATCTCTCTCTCTCTGTGTCTGTCTCTCTCTCTCTGTCATCTCTCTCTCTCTGTGTCATCTCTCTCTCTCTCTGTGTCATGTCTCTCTCTCTCTGTCATTCTCTCTTTCTCTGTCATGTCTCTCTCTCTCTCTTTCTCTGTCATGTCTCTCTCTCTCTCTGTGTCATGTCTCTCTCTCTCTCTGTCATGTCTTTCTCTCTGTCATGTCTCTCTCTCTGTCATGTCTCTCTCTCTGTCATATCTCTTTCTCTGTGTCATGTCTCTCTCTCTCTCTCTGTCATGTTTCTCTCTCTGTGTCATGTCTCTCTCTCTGTCATGTCTTTCTCTCTGTCATGTCTCTCTCTCTCTGTCATATCTCTTTCTCTGTGTCATCTCTCTCTCTCTCTCTCTCTGTGTCATGTCTCACTCTCTCTCTCTGTCATGTCTTTCTCTCTGTCATGTCTCTCTCTCTGTCATATCTCTTTCTCTGTGTCATGTCTCTTCTCTCTCTCTCTCTCTCTCTCTCTCTCTCTCTCTGTCATGTTTCTCTCTCTCTGTGTCATGTCTCTCTCTCTGTCATGTCTTTCTCTCTGTCATGTCTCTCTCTCTCTCTCTCTGTCATATCTCTTTCTCTGTGTCATGTCTCTCTCTGTCATATCTTTCTCTGTCATGTCTCTCTCTCTCTCTCTCTGTGTCATATATCTCTCTTTCTCTGTCATGTCTCTCTCTCTCTCTCTCTCTCTGTCATGTTTCTCTCTCTCTGTGTCATGTCTCTCTCTCTCTCTGTCATGTCTTTCTCTCTGTCATGTCTCTCTCTCTCTCTCTCTCTGTCATATCTCTTTCTCTGTGTCATGTCTCTCTCTGTCATCTCTCTCTCTCTGTGTCATCTCTCTCTCTGTGTCATGTCTCTCTCTCTGTCATATCTCTTTCTCTGTCATGTCTCTCTCTCTCTCTTTCTCTCTGTCATGTCTCTCTCTCTCTCTGTGTCATATCTCTCTCTCTCTCTGTGTCATGTCTCTCTCTCTCTCTGTCATGTCTTTCTCTCTGTCATGTCTCTCTCTCTGTCATGTCTCTCTCTCTGTCATATCTCTTTCTCTGTGTCATGTTCTCTCTCTCTCTCTCTCTCTCTCTCTCTGTCATATCTCTCTTCTCTGTCATGTCTCTCTCTCTTCTCTGTCACCCCTCTCTGTGTCACTCTCTCTCTCTGTCATGTCTCTCTCTCTCTCTCTGTGTCATGTTTCTCTCTCTGTGTCATGTCTCTCTCTCTCTGTCATGTCTTTCTCTCTGTCATGTCTCTCTCTCTCTGTCATATCTCTTTCTCTGTGTCATGTCTCTCTCTCTCTCTCTCTGTGTCATGTCTCCTCTCTCTCTGTCATGTCTTTCTCTCTGTCATGTCCTCTCTGTCATATCTCTTCTCTGTGTCATGTCTCTCTCTCTCTCTCTCTCTCGTCATGTTTCTCTTCTCTGTGTCATGTCTCTCTCTCTCTGTCATGTCTTTCTCTCTGTCATGTCTCTCTCTCTCTCTCTCTCTCTGTCATATCTCTTTCTCTGTGTCATGTCTCTCTCTGTCATATCTTTCTCTGTCATGTCTCTCTCTCTCTCTGTGTCATATATCTCTCTTTCTCTGTCATGTCTCTCTCTCTCTCTCTCTGTCATGTTTCCTCTCTCTCTGTCATGTCTTCTCTCTCTGTCATGTCTCTTCTCTCTGTCATGTCTCTCTCTCTCTCTGTCATATCTCTCTTCTCTCATGTCTCTCTCTCTCTTTTTTCTCTCTCTCTCTCTCTGTGTCATGTCTCACTCTCTCTCTGTCATGTCTCTCTCTCTGTCATGTCTCTCTCTGTCATATCTCTTTCTCTGTGTCATGTCTCTCTCTCTCTGTCAGTTTCTCTCTCTCTGTGTCATGTCTCTTTCTCTCTGTCATGTCTCTCTCTCTCTGTCATATTTCTTTCTCTGTGTCATGCTCTCTCTGTCAATCTTCTCTGTCATGTCTCTTTCTCTGTGTCATATATCTCTCTTCTGTCATGTCTCTCTCTCTCTCTCTCTCTCTCTCTCTCTCTGTCATATGTTTCTCTGTGTCATGTCTCTCTCTCTCTGTCATGTCTTTCTCTGTCATGTCTCTCTCTCTCTCTGTCATATCTCTTCTCTGTGTCATGTCTCTGTCATATCTTTCTCTGTCATGTCTCTCTCTCTCTCTGTGTCATATCCTCTTTCTCTGTCATGTCTCTGTCATATCTCTGTCTATGTCATGCCTCTCTCGGTGTGATGTCTCTCTCTCTCTCTCTCTCGTCTGTCTCTCTCTCTCTGTGTCATATCTCTCTCTCTTCTCTGTCATGTCTCTCTCAGTGTCATGTTTTTTTTTTTTTTTCTCTCTCTCTCTCTCTCTGTGTGCCATGTCTCTCTCTCTCTCTCTCTCTCTCTGTCATGTCTCTCTCTCTGTCATGTCTCTCTCTCTCTCTGTCATGTCTCTCTCTCTCTCTCTCTCTCTGTGTCATGTTTCTCCTCTGTGTCATGTCTCTCTCTCTGTCATATCCTTTCTCTCTGTCATGTCTCTCTCTCTCATATCTCTTCTCTGTGTCATGTTTTTTTTTTTTTTTTTTTTCTCTCTCTCTGTCAGCTTCTCTCTCTGTGTCATGTCTTTCTCTCTCTGTCATGTCTTTCTCTGTACATGTTCTCTCTCTGTCATATCTCTTTCTCTGTGTCATGTTCTCTCTGTCATATCTTTCTCTGTCATGTCTCTTTTTTCTTCTCTCTCTCTCTGTGTCATATATCTCTCTCTCTCTGTCATGTCTCTCTCAGTGTCATGTCTCTCTCTCTCTCTCTCTCTCTCTCTATCTTTGTCATTTTTCTCTCTCTCTCTCTATCTTCTTGTCATGTCTCTCTCTCTGTGCATGTCTCTCTCTCTCTCTCTCTCTCTATCTTTGTCATGTATCTCTCTCTGTGCCATGTCTCTCTCTCTCTCTCTCTCTCTCTCTCTTTTTCTATCTTTGTCATGTATCTCTCTCAGTGTCATGTCTCTCTCTCTCTCTCTCTATCTTCTGTCATCTCTCCTCTCTCTCTCTCTCTCTCTCTCTCTCTCTCTATCTTTGTCATGTCTCTCTCTCTCTATGCCATGTCTCTCTCTCTCTCTTTTTTCTCTCCTTCCCTCTGTCATGTCTCTCTCTGCGTCATGTCTCTCTCTCAATATGTCATGCCTCTCTCTCGGTGTGATGTCTCTCTCTCTCTCTCTCTGTCATGCTCTCTCTCTCTCTCTCTCTCTCTCTTTCCCTCTGTAATGTCTCTCTCTCTGTGTCATGTCTCTCTCTGTCTATGTCATGCCTCTCTCTCGGTGTGATGTCTCTCTCTCTTTCTCTGTCATGTCTCTCTCTGTGCCATGTCTCTCTCTCTCTCTCTCTCTCTCTCTGTGTCATGTCTCTCTCTCTCTGTCATGCCTCTCTCGGTGTGATGTCTCTCTCTGTGTTATGTCTCTCTCTCTCTCTCTCTCTGTGTCATGTCTCTCTCTCTACACACAATATTAGTGAAGCAGTTTATAAATGTAAATAGTAGCAGTAATGATAAAAACCTACTGAAATAATGAAATGTCCTTTTTGAATTATTATAACTGTAAATATATCCAACATAATGATTAGATATTTGTGTAAGCAGCACATGTTTATATTTACTATATTTACTCTTAGAAACATTTTATAGCAGCTGTTTATATGACCACCTTTAATTCAGTGAGATTATTTCTGTCGTACAAGAATAAGAGCGAACAGTTGTTTTTATCTGTGTCTCTGTCTCTGTGTGTTCTGTGTCTCTGTGTGTTCTCTGTCTCTGTCTCTGTGTGTTCTGTGTCTCTGTGTGTTCTGTGTCTCTGTCTCTGTGTGTTCTGTGTGTTCTGTGTCTCTGTGTGTTCTGTGTCTCTGTGTGTTCTCTGTCTCTGTGTGTTCTGTGTCTCTGTGTGTTCTCTGTCTCTGTCTCTGTGTGTTCTGTGTCTCTGTGTGTTCTCTGTCTCTGTCTCTGTGTGTTCTGTGTCTCTGTGTGTTCTCTGTCTCTGTCTCTGTCTCTGTGTGTTCTGTGTCTCTGTGTGTTCTCTGTCTCTGTGTTCTGTGTTCTGTGTCTCTGTGTGTTCTCTGTCTCTGTCTCTGTGTGTTTTGTGTGTTCTGTGTCTTTGTGTGTTTCTGTGTGTTCTGTGTCTCTGTGCGTTCTGTGTTTCTGTCTCTGTGTGTTTTGTGTGTTCTGTGTCTCTGTGTGTGTTCTGTGTGTGTTTGTGTCTGTGTGTGTGTTCTGTATGTTTCTGTGTGCAGTCAGCATTCCTGCATCGATTTCTCCTTTGACCATTCTGAGGAGAACCCACTTGAGATTTTGGAGGACGTCTTTGCCACATTCGAGAGCAAAAAGTATGTTGGTACTGATGTACAGATGCTATCTCACACACACACACACACACACACACACACACACACACGCAACACACACACACACCACACACACACACACACACACACACAAACACACAGGTTCCTCTGGGTTCTTGTCTTCTCACTGGCTTTTCTTAGAACAACTGTGCTTTCCAGAATTATTGGCACCCTTTATGAAAATGAGAACATTTTCAACTGTAAAAAATTGATTACTGCAATATGATATTTTTATCTCAAATATTTAAGTTTTTGTAAAAAAAAAAGAGAGAGAGAGAGAAATTTTGCTTTTAAAATTATCGGCACCCAATGAACATTTTGTTGGACTGAAATTTACAGAAAAGTTCACAAAGCTGTGATATTTGTGGGTTTTTTCCTCCATCTTGCTCATGTGTTCGATTCCTGACACATTTTCCAATTGAAACGTTTTGTTTTTAGTCGTTATTGAGCTAATTTTGAACTGCTTATGTCTTTTGGTAACGTGTGAGACCTCAGGGAAACATGATATAAAAAATAAAAACAGCTCCTCAGCAGTATAGAGTCATGTAATATACTATTTTTCAAGAATGATTGTTAGTTTTGTGTTTTATTTACAGTATTACCCCAGGGTGTCAATACTTTTCGCATGTATGAGTACTTTGTGTGTGATGAAATGTAATCAGTTGTTGGTGGTGGATTTTGGATTCTATTGCATTATGGGATTTTATTTTGTGCTGATTATGGCATTCCCCTCGGCCCTGCCCCAAATCCAACAGTACAGCACTAGTTACTACTTTCAATTGTTTTATATGTTACGTTCATTTTTATTACGTGTCTCTCATCCTTTCTGTCCTCTGTATGCTAACGACTAATTAGCCAATTAGCAAGCAGGCTATTAGCAAGCTAGAGAATGGGCTACGATAACACAATGCTGTAATATTCTCTTTTCTAGTCACTCTTCTGTGTATCTCTGTGCAGTTTATAGTCCTCTAGACGGTAGTTCCTGTTAGTAGCCGTTGTTTTAGGCACTCGGACACAGCCGTAACCCCCTCTCCTCTGCTGTGTCAGGGAAATGCATGCCAAAATCCTCCGCACGGTAAAGCAGTTAGGTGGTGAAGTTCCTCAAAAGTTTCGTCTCTCCACCGTTTCTCTGAGGAAATTACGACACTTTTCTCCGTGAGTCTGGGCCTCTGCTGATCAGCTAATCAAACACTTCCTCTCTAATCCTCTACAATGATTCATAACCCTTTCATAATTCCCTTCTGCATCTTTATAACTCTTACTATTTCTTACAAATCTTAATAACTCCTTTATATCTCTTTTATAATGCTTTATATTATTTCAGTAGGCTTTACCCATTCCTCATTTATAATACCTTTATAAGCTTTATAGTCTTTCACATTCCCGCGTTCCTGTGTTTGTGTTCGTGTGGTGTTTCTAACTTGCTGTGTGTGGGGATGCGTGTGTGTGTGTGTGTGTGTGTGTGTGTGTGTGTGTGTGTGTGTGTGTCGTGTTGTAGGAAGAGCCGTGCCGGTCGTAACAAACAGATCATTCCAAAGGTAACATTATTCTGTAATATTACACACTGAACACACACAGATTAAACACACACACAGATTAAACACACACACACTGAACACACTGATTGTTTGTGCAGAACCTGATGGACTGTCGCTGTCTGAAGCTCATCATGGATTTGAATCTTCACAACAGTGACACTCGCACTTCACTCCACCTGCACAAGAAGAAGAAACCTCCCAGCATCAGCAGCCAGTACCAGGTGTGTGTGAGAGAGAGAGATGTGTAGGACATATTTTCCTACACATAAAAGCTCATGAAGGGAACTGTGGTGTTTAATGGACCCTGATGGACAGATCAATACTACCGTGTGTGTGTGTCTGTGTCTGTGTGTGTGTATGGGATGTTTTTCAGACATCTCTGGTGAAACTGTTGGACACACTGAGGAGAGCGGAGCCATTCTTTGTGCGCTGTATCAGGTCCAACGCTGAGAAGGTTCACACTCTTTATAACACTGGCAGTTAAGATCGGCCCAAACCCCAAGTGTGATTACATTGTGTTTGTGTGTGTGTGTGTGTTTCAGAGGGAAATGCAGTTTGATGATGATCTCGTCCTTCGACAGTTGCGGTACACTGGCATGTTAGAGACGGTCCGCATTAAGAGATCAGGTTACGGAGCCAAGTACACTTTTAAGGTACAGTTCTGTTTCCTGAAATTCACAAACAGGAAATGAGGGTGTGGGTGTGTGTTCTCATGTAAAACTTTATTCTCAATCCCATGTGCAGGAGTTCAGGGACGAATTCAGGATCCTGCTGCCGAGACAGTCGTCTTCTCAGCAGGACATAGAGAAACTTCTGCTCAGAATTACAGTGGAGAAGAACAACTTCCAGATCGGCAAGACGAAGGTCTCACGTCCACACATCACATCCTCTCGTCTTCACGTCCTTGCAGCCTCATAATTATCTACATATTTATTTGATATAACTTATATTCGTTCTGTCCTTTCCAGGTGTTTTTAAAGGAGATGGAGAGACAGAAGCTCCAGAACACACTGCATAAGGAAGAGATGCGGAGAATCCTCCTGCTGCAGCGTTGGTTTCAGGCGTGTCTCGCACGTAAACACTTCCTGATGAAGAAGAGGGCCATCATCACTGTACAGGTGGATTAAAGATCATTATACTTTATATTTACACAGAAATGAAAATGTACTAATAGTAATGGTAAATGGTCTGCACTTATATAGCGCTTTTTTTTTTTTAACCTTAGCAGTTCCAAAGCACTTTACACTGTCTCATTCACCCATTCTCTCTCACACACACACACACACACACACACACACCGCCAGTGGTAGCAGAGCTGCCATGGAAGGCGCTAACTTGGCATCAGGAGCAACTTGGTGTTCAGTGTCTTGCCCAAGGACACTTTGGCATATGGAGTCATGTGGGCCAGGAATCGAACCGCCAACCCTATGATTAGTGGACAACCCGCCCTACCACCTGAGTCACAGCCACCCGGAACACTACACTGTGTATAACGTCCGTACATCGTCTCTTCCTCATCCTCATCTTCATCATCAGGGTTTATTTCACTGCCTCAGGTTTAGACTGCATTAGACACAATAGATGACAGCCGAGCTCAATATATTTATCTCTCAATCCCACAGCCATAAACACACGCACTACACACACACACACACACACACACACACATCTGCTTTCACTGAAATGCTTTAAACTCTGCAGACATAAAGACTGAACTATGAAATGGATTTTTTTTCTCTTACTGACATAAAGAATTAAATTAATGTGAAATATTGATATTAATTCAACTTAATAAATTTTCCTAAGCATAAAAATTCAGAAAGTGGAATTCAGATCTCAGACTGTGAGAACTGGAAATTAAATTATTTATAGATTTTTTTTTTTGTTTCTATGTTGTGTTTTTAACCACAGCTTTCAGTATCTAACGTGTCTATTCTACAAACTAATTTTTACTAAACATAACGTGTTGAACATGGTGGTACTGGTTCTGAGGGTGTTCTGATTTCCGTCAGTGTGGGTGACTGGTTGTTTGTTATATTTTTGGGTTCTGTGATGTCAGAGGTCATGGCGAGGTTATCGAGCGTCGACCCAGTGCAGAGCGGCCGCGGTCATCCAGAAAGCATGGAGAGAATCTCGTGAGCGAGCTGAGTACCTGCAGCAGAGAGAGAGCCTGAGGAACCTGCAGCAGCTGAAACAGAGCACAGAGAACCGCAGGTACATAACAATTAACCTTCATCATCATCATCACAGCTGGATGGAACGGGTGTATTCGGAACAGTAGTGAAGGCTTGAGTCTTTAATTTGTCATTGATTTGTTTTCCAGGCATCGGCAGGAGGAGCAAGTGAGTAGGGTAGATGGTGTTCAGGGCATTTCAGGAAGTGAGGACAGCAGGAATGAGACGCTGCTACCACGTCCTGACGGTAAAATAAAGCCGCTGCCGCCTCTACCGTCCCAAACGCCAGCAAAGAATGAGACCGTGAAGAACCTTGGGGACAAGGATCAGCAGAACCGAGGCAGCATCCTGGAGCAGAGGGAGAGACAAGGGAATAGGAAGACGGACAGAGACACCTCGGCCCCTGCAGCTCCACCCCTACCGGACTCTCTGACGGATCCAAAAACAGACAATGGTCTTGGCATGATGACGTTGCAGCGCTCCAAACTGGCCAACATGAGGGAAAAAGTGGAGAAGTGGAGAGAGCGAAGGAGTGACGTTGTGGGTTTGGAGACGAGCCACCTCGAGAACATCAGGATGAGTGGATTGATGTAGGACTCGTTTGCAAATGGCTGATCAGGGGTCCAAGCACACAGCAGTGCAGAATTTATGATCATTGTTATTTGGTTGGATTTGTTATAATTCATTCTGTAAATGCGGTGCCTCACATTGGTCACATGGGGCACACGGGTCACACATTCCACACAGCTCACACGGGCCACACGGGTCAAACAAGTCACACAGCCACATGGGTCACACAGGTTTCACGGGTCACACGTTCCACACGGGTCACATGGGTCAAACAGGTCACACTGCCACACGGGTCACACAGCTCTCACGGGCCACACGGGTCACACAACTTTGGCCTGTTGGTGGCGCTAGACTGCTTAAAAGGTTTAAAGTGTGTGAACGGTTCTCTGGGCCTCAATGGTGTGTGAAATAATAACACACATTTGCTGTAGGGCTCTTACACCGTCTGTGCTTGGACCCCTAATGACAGCAGCTACATTACACCTCTTTCCTGTTTTTATTCATTATCACACTTTATATAAAGTTTGTAATCGACTTAACACGGGAATAAACTAATTTTCTAACTCAGGACACGAGGAATCTCAATGTCCCTGGATAATCTGACCAATCTGAGCTCATCCGAGTCGGACAGTACATCTCCGTCCAACCCCGAGGTACTGTATAACACACACACACACATTAACTGTAATATGTATTAAACATTACAAGTCTCTCAGCTTTACAGCACTTTAATTAGAGTAGAATTTTAATGAGAGAGCTTATGAAGTGTTATAACCCTCAGTTGTAGTTACACTCCATCAGTGCTGATCATTTTACTATCACAATAATCTTCTAACTTTTTTATTTTGGTTTATAATAAAATCACAGCATTGTTGTAAAAATATTGTTCAGATGTTAATGTCTAATCCAAAGAATTCTCCTAAACTAGGATCTTAAGGTGAAGCGGACCCCTTTTCCCCTCAGCAGTATTATTATTATTATTATTATTATATATGGACATGTTCATGATAAAGATATACAGTGTTGATTAATGAGGTCAAATTGATTATCAGCGCATGCTAATGACTTTATTTGTGAAGAAGAAGAAGCTCAATCGCAGGAAAAAGAAATGAAATATAATTTCGTCGTTAATTCCAATCTCCTGATAGATTTTCGATGGAGATGTGTTGGATGGGATTATTCAGTAATGCGCTTAACGAGACATGCCTGAGTGTGAAGTGTCCGTTTGAAAACTGAATTTTTCCTGCGAATCTGCTTCAGTTTGATGATGTTTCAGCGTCAGCGTGTTCTCGTCCCTGCTGCGTGCGAGAACCAGAACACGTTTCCTGTGAGCGTGATGATGACGGAACCTTGTTTGGGAAACGTAGGTGACACTGCGTAGACGTAGGCGATCGAGACACAAGCGTCGATTGGCTCACGCTCGCAGCGGCCTCACGCTGAAAGGCACAGAGGAGTGTGAGGATTACTGGAGTTTCCCACTTCCTCCGTTCAGCCCAGGCATCTCATTTCACTCCAGCGCCCCTGTGGTGCTCCATAAAACCCAGGTGACCTTCAACACAGCCGGCGAGCACTCCCTGTGACACCCGTCTTTATAATGCATTATAACTGTGCTCATAGCGCTATGCACTGATGGAGGAGATTCATTTATTTATTCACTTAACATTACTGGAGTTGCTGTAGAAACTGTACCTGTATGGAGAAGATGTGATTGGACAGCGATTGAATCCCCTGGTGCAGTGCAGGGAAGGTTTTGCTTTTCAGTGAGGTATGTTTTTCTGCATGTGGTTAATTTAAAGCAGTGCCATGTGCGTGTTCTATTTCAGTTCTTTCCCCTGGTATGATTGCATTTCCGTCTCGAGTGGAGTTCTGCTCAGAGCTGCTCATCTTCTCTGGGTTAGAAATCAGTTTCAACATGAAGATTTTTCGGAACGTTCCACATCCCCGACCGGTTTAACGACAAAATAATGTGTTTCAGAAGTTCCTAATGATGGAAATTAAAACATGACGTGAACTTTGAGACTTTAAGATACTCTTATTTTAATATCAGGCTTTATTTTAAACAACATTATTTTTTTAATTGGATCTAAAGCAGTTTTTCTATGAAGTTTTCTCACTTGAATTGAAATACTTTAGAAGGTTACCGACTGCACCTTTAATACACAACAAGGAACAGTTGAACCTCGGTTTCCATGACAAGTTTAATAAACAAAGACGTCCTTGTGTCTCGCAGAGAAGACGGTAAATAAAAACGTTCTGTACCCCTCTGATTTAAGAGCACAGTTATAATGAGGTACATGATAACAGTTATAAAGAGTGAATAAGGGTGTCATAGGAAGTGCAGCTGAAGCTCAGCATGTGCACTAAAGTATTAACCCCCTGACAGAACCAGTGCTGCTGCTTTCTTCATCATGGCTTTATGTCTCTATCGCGGTTGGTATGGTTTCCTGACCTTTTCCTTTTGTTGTTAGTTGTTGTCAAGTGTGAAAACTCAGCACCTCAGAAACAGAACCACGACTGATGTCACGTTGTGCTAAAAATGATCTAAAACTCTTCGCTGAGTCAAGCTAAAACTCAGAGGCTGTGCTCTAGTGCAAAATATAATGCTCCCAGTTCAACTTCTGTTTCTCCAGAACTGCTCTACTTTATTTCTTTATCAAAAAAGATAAATAAAGAAATAAATTTCTAAATTTATAAAGAAATAAATTTCTTTATCAGCTCCAGTGATATGTTTTGATCACTATAGACTTCAGCAGAAAAAATTACCCAGAAGGCATTGCTGCAGGTTTTTTTTAATGGTCAATCAAGTGGAAAAGTATTCCAAACTGCATCACTTTACTCTGCTAGTGAATTAGCACACTGGCTAGTTAGCGCACGAGGCAGGCATCACGCTATCTAAGAAGAAAACAGGGAATTTGCATGCTCACTGAATTCATTATCACCATTTACCAAATCATAAAATGATCACATTTATCATGCTAGCTAGGTGACACACCAGCTACTTAGCATGCTAGTTTAATATTGTTGTTGTTATTAGTATATCTAGTTGGCACTCCAGATAATTAGCATGACAGGCTGACAGAATGCCAGAAAGCTAAAATATCAAATAGTTAAAAAGTAAAGCATGTAAATTAGCTAGGTTTAATACTGTCTGTCTTTTTTTTCACAAATCAGCTAATGATCACACTAGCTAACTAAAAAATGACCATGCTAGCTAGTCCATTTAGCAAATGTGTGATTATAATTAGCAATATTTTAGCAAAGCAGCTAGTTAACATGCTACAAGCAACTGATCACACCTGTGTTCAAGTAGTACAGCAGTGTTTTAGCGAGTCGTAGCACGTGTGAGGGAGCGTGAGCACATAAATCACTTCACATTAGCTACGATGTCGTCGCTATCGAGGGTGAAACGCGGTGAGGTTAATCCACACTCCGTTACAGAAAGTTCACAAGGAACGTAAACTCTGTCCCGATTTATATCACTAATATAATTAAACCTGACCGTTTCATCTGTTTAATCACTCGATATCTATCCAGATTTATCCATATCCAGATTAATCATCACTCACCTCCTTAACACACTCTAATTATTCATTTAAAAACTGGACTAATTATTTTTCTTTTAGGTTGAGTGTATTAACTTTAACACTAATTACTACAGGACAAAAATTCTGCTTAGTGTTGTTTCTTAGCAATGTCAAATTTGACATTATAATAATTATTATTAGTGAAAAAGGTCAGAGGTGAACAATCATGGTGTATTAACAGCATGCGGTGGTGGGAACGCTGTCAACGATTATTAACCTACTAATCAGTTCATGAAGCTGTACACGTGCTGATGATTCTCAGGATTTACAAATAAAGCAGTAAACCTGATTAGATGTTTTTGCTCTCTGGGTTTTCTGGAGCATGGAGGAGTTTGGGGGACGAGGAGCTCTGTGTAGACTTCAACTGTGTGTTTCATCGACGCTGAAGTGCTGCTTTTACTGGAAATGCTGAATAATCAGATTTTTTCCTCAAGGCTGGATGCATGGGCTGCAGAGAGAGAGAGACAGTGTGTGTGTGTGTGTGTGTGTGTGTGTGTGTGTGTGTGTGTGTGTGTGTGTGTGTGTGTATAATGAGGCTGTCTTACTTTCAGCTACCTGATGAATCTAAATCGAGTGTGCTGCAGAGCCCAACTGTGCTGCAGAGTCCAAGTGAAGCCATGCCCTCACCACAGCAACTCGCTCCAGAAAAGTGAGTCGTGCTGATAAACAGAAAAATATTCAAAGAAAATAAGACAGAAATGTAATATTTCATCGACCAGATGCTCATCCACTAATCCCAAACATTACAATTTCGCCTCACAAATAAATGATAAATTCATGCTTGAATTCATGATAAAGTAGATGTGGAATATGAAATCTTATCAGTAATGTAGCCTGCTAAGTAAAAGAAAGAAAGAATAAAAAACAAATGAGGAAAAAAAGAAAGGAAGAAAAGAAAGAAATAGAGAACGAAGGAGAAAAGAATGAAAAAATAAATAAGATGATACAGTGCATGTGAAGTGGAGTTAGGAGGACAAATAAGTGAAGAGTTTCGGAACCGTGCTATAGGTAGAATACAGTATACCATTTCTTGTACTAGTCTTGGGCTTATCCAAATCAAAGTTTTACATAGAGTCCATCTGTCCAAGTCGAGACATTCTGTAATATATCCAGAAGTAGAGGACAAGTGTGATAAATCCCATGGCTCTCCCTGTCATCTTGGTCATATGTTTTTCTTTTGCCCTGATCTCTATGGTTGAGGTTGTTTACTTGATTGGACTCTTTAATTGAGTTTTTCTTTTCTACACCATTTTTGTATGCATGTGTGCATATGTATGTATAACAACAAATGCGAATGGTATTGTTGCTATGTGACAGGAAGTATGTTTTCTTTCTCAATGAAAATATTTTGGGGGAAAAAAAGATGATGCTGTGAGTGAATGAATGAATGAATGAAATAAAAAAAGAAAAGACAAATGAAGAGTGGAGTGAGGAGAAAGAAAACGAAGGGAGAAGAGAGAAGAATGAATGCATTAGTGTTTTTTATTTCATGTCCTGGTGTCTGTTCTTTTTTTTCCAGAGGAGGGTTTTTTGGTCGGTATTTCCCTCTGGGCCAGAAGAAGCGTCTCACTCCTCAGGACGGAAACGTGACGATGGCCAGGACGCTTGCCGAGAGAGAAGAGTGTAACAGCACTCAGCTTTACTCTATCTATCTGTCTGTCTATCTATTATGTCTATAGTGTTGTTATTTATTTTGTGTGTATGTTGTATTTGCTCTGTAGTTAAGAGATCAAACAGTAACTCCCCCACGTCAGCGTCTCCGTCCTCACTGGCCAAGAGGAAACGTCAGAGTATTAGGATCAGCCGCGGGACACAAATAAGGGAGCAGAGTAACGCCTCACTTAACCGCCAGATCACCGACACTACAGAACTGCGCCACCTTGATGAGTTCCTGGGAAATCAGGTGTGTGTGTATTATACTGCAATCAGATCCTGGACACTTGGTAATGTTTGTGTGTGGTGCATGTTTGTGTGTTTGGTGCGTGTTTGATGCATGTGTGGTGCGTGTTTGTGTGTTTGGTGTGTATTTGGTGCATGTTTGTGTGTTTGGTGCGTGTTTGTGTGTTTGGTGTGTATTTGGTGCGTGTTTGTGTGTTTCTTGCGTGTTTGGTGTGTATTTGGTGTGTGTTTGGTGTGTTTGGTGCGTGTTTGTGTGTTTGATGCGTGTTTGGTGTATGTTTGGCGTGTGTTACCCTCAGATGAATGAGCTGCACTCCAGGGCGAAGTCTCTCTCAGAGACGGAGGTGATTTTCTTCACGGCCACGATGCAGTTCAGAGACACGATTAAGAGCATGTACTCGCTCTCGGTGAGGAACACACTCAATGTTCACTCGTTATTCACTCACTGTTTACTCACTTTTCACTGTTCACACGTGTGTGTATGTGCGCATGTGTGTGTGCGTGTGGTTTGAACAGAACCCTCAGATCAGTTATAAAGGCCTGCTGCAGGGATACAAAACTAAAGTGGCGAGTTTAGCTGCGCAGAAGAAGAAGGACGAGGTGCCGCTGGTGGTGAATTTATTCCAGTCGGTGCTGGACGGCTTTATCAGAGCCGAGATTAAACGCGTCTCGTCAGTGACTGACATCAACAAGGTACACACTCATATGGTTATTAATAATAATAATAATAATAATAATAATTATTATAAGCATAAGAAGGTATACTATTATTATTATTACATATTAAAGCACAATATTAAATGCACATATTAAAGTGTATGTTCGCTGTGCTCTTTATAAATTATAATTATTTTAATATACTGTATATTATAATATTTGTTCTTATTAGCCCGCGAAAAAGATGAAGAGGACGAGAGAGAATGATAAGTGTGTAAGTTTGTTTATATTGTATTATTTTATTTATACACTTGATCCTAACAGTCTGTACTACACTTTAGTATACTGCTGTGTGTGTGTGTGTGTGTGTGTGTGTGAAGCCTGACAGCCCTCTGGATCATTCGTTCAGTACGTACCAAGTTAACATCGTTCAGTCATGTGACATGTGCGGTTCGTTCATCTGGTGCATGGAGAAAGCCTGCATGTGCAGCAGTGAGTTACCCACAATGCACTGCTCTACTCCTACAATACATAGTGCTGCTAGGGAGTGATGATATAGTGATTAGTGTGTGTGTGTGATCTGAGAAACATTATACCTCAGTAATCTGTAGTGTGTGTGTGTTGTGATTTTCAGTGTGTAAGATGGTGTGTCACAGGAAGTGTATGAGTAAGATAATATCACCCTGCTCCAAACACCTGGATAAGAAGGTAAGTGATTCTCCAGTACTAATTAATCACGTAATTGTTGTATTTTCCGGACTATAAGTCGCAGTGTTATTACCACTATCGGCTTGCTGATCAGCTGTTGTGTTATTCCTCTAAAACACACCACACTGCCCCCTACTGGTGCAGTGCTAGTAAGAATAATGATTATTTACCTGGAGTAGTACAGCTGTAACAGCTGGAGTAACACACACCTCCCGTAATTACGCACACACTCTTCAGCAGTAAGTTCTGATCCACTAATCTGATTGGATGAGAGATGTTCTTAGAGCGCTGATATTCAGTAGAACAGTAGGGCTGGGCTATATGACAAAAATATCATGTCACAGTCCTTAAGGACGTTTCTAGGATATGCAATGTGTATCACTATATGTAATTTAGCTAACAAACTGTCGGCAAAATACACCAAAAAAGTTTCATTCAGTTTGACTACAAAGACATAGAAGATTACATTTTAAAAATCACACCAGTACTATTTCTTTGAATATTAATTTCTTGTTTATAGAACTGTTTATAGTAGCGACATCACACTCATGCTGCTGTACTGAATATCAGCACGACTTTGATCACCTCTGAACACCTGTGTGTGTGTGTGTGTGTGTGTGTGTGTGTGTGTGTGTGTGTTACAGACTGAAGCAGGTAAAGTCACTGTGTACTTCGGAGTGCACCTGCCCACTTTGACCAGCAGGGCAGAGCCCGTGCCCTGTGTGTTGGAGAGGCTGCTGGCGCATGTGGAGATGAACGGACTCTACACCGAGGGGATTTACCGCAAATCAGGCTCCACCCTCAAAGCTAAAGAGCTTCATCAGCTGCTGGACACGAGTGAGACACACACAACATAGCAAAAGCCTTTAGTGACTCTGACTCAATCACTACACACACTCTAAACTGTTCTGATGATGATTGTTGCCATTGAAACAGACATAACATTTTAGTGTGTGTGTGTGTTTGTGTTTCAGGACCTCAGAGTGCTGTTCTGGATAATTATCAGATCCACACAGTTACAGGGCTGATAAAGTGCTGGTTACGGGAGTTACCTGACCCTCTGATGACCTTTAACCTCTACAATGACTTCCTGTATGCTGCCGGTGTGTGTTTCCCATTTTATACAGTTTTATACACAAACACATTGCTGAAGCTGCTCACGTCACATGATGATGTCATGGACAAGAAGTGAGCATGTTTTTCTCTTACATTCCCTCAGACGTGCCGGAGACATCAGAGAGGTTGCGAGCTATTTACAGGAAGTTAGAGGAACTTCCTGCTCCGAACTACACCACGCTGGAGCGCCTTATCTTTCACCTGGTCAGGTGAGTGTCCAAAACCCCACTCCCTACATACAGTGCTGCTTGAAAGTTTGTGAATTGGTGTGTGTGTGTGTGTGTGTGTATGTTGTCAGGGTGGCGAAGGAGGAATCTCATAACCGGATGTCTGCTAATGCTCTGGCCATCGTGTTTGCTCCATGTGTCCTGCGCTGTCCTGATGTTTCTGACCCGCTGCTCAGCATGAGAGACCTGCCCAAGACCACACTGTGAGAGACTTCACTACACACAGAGAACACACACCACCACTTTAAACACGTGTGTGTGTGTGTGTGTGTGTGTGTGTGTGTGCATAATGTGTGATTGTGTGTGTAGGTGTTTGGAGGTGTTGATCCTGGAGCAGATGAAGAGATTTGACGAGAAGATGAAGGAGATCCAGCAGCTGGAGCACGCCGAGGCTCTGGCAATTAAACAGCTCACACTGCGCAGACAGAACACGGTCAGTTAGCGTGTTAACACAGTTAGCATGCTAATGCAGTTAGTGCGCTAGTACAGTTACCATGCTAATGCAGTTAGCGTGCTAGTACAGTTAGCATGCTAACGCAGTTAGCACCTGGAGGCTGATTATTTTCCTTTACCAAGGTGTTTTACACCACAGCAGTCTGTGTAAGCTGTTAGGAGTTTTTTTAATGATCTTCTCAGAACTGCTGTTATAGAAACCTGATGATGAAGGTGGTGAATATGTGTGTGTGTGTGTGTGTGTGTGTTTTGTTCTCTGTGCTCCTCACAGCAGTGTCTCTTCTTGTCTCAGGTCCTGGAGAACCCGATCGGGAAAGTGGACGTGTCTCAGATGGGCGGCTCGGACTCAGACATGGAGAACACGCTGCTTGAGAGGATCCGATCTATAAAGCACGAGAAGTCAGTCCTTACTTTAGCATACAGTACAACCTGTTAGCATTAGCATACACTGTGCTCTAATACCTTATATTACTTAATACAATATCTTACAGATGGAGTGTAATGAGCATGACGTAGCATTATAGCGTGTTAGCACTCTTTAAATGGGGTGTAATGAGTTTAACATCGCATTATACATTTACATTTATTCACTTAGCAGACGCTTTTATCCAAACTGACTTACAAATGAGAAAAATAAAAGCAAAGCGATATATCAAGCAGAGAACAATACAAGTAGTGCTACCGTACAAGATCCATTAATTGAGTTCCAGAAGAAGCAAAGTGCAAATTTTTTCTTTCTTTCTATTATTATTATTATGAGTTGGTTAGGTGTTCACAGAAGAGGTGGGTCTTTAGCTGTTTTTTGAAGATGGTGAGAGATTCTGCAGTCCGGATTGAGATTGAAAGTGCATTCCACCACTGAGGAGCAGTTAGCATAAAGGTTCTGGAAACCACGAAACGTCGGTCACTAGTCAATCGCAGATTGCGAGAGGGAACGTAGGCCTTCAGGAGAGAGTTGAGGTAGGCGGGTGCTGTTCCTGACAAGGTCTTGTAGGTGAGCATCAAGGCCTTGAATTTGATACAGGCAGCTACAGGAAGCCAGTGGAGGGAGATGAAGAGGGGTGTGACATGGGTTCTCTTGGGCTGGTTGAAGATGCATTCTGGATCATCTGAAGGGGTTTGATGGAGCTGGCTGGGAGGCCAGAAAGCAGTGAGTTGCAGTAGTCCAGTTTAGAGATAACAAGAGCCTGGACTAGTATCTGTGTAGCCTGTTCGGTGATTATAGCATGTTAGCGCTCTGTAAATGGAGTGTAATGAGCGTGACGTAGCATTATACCCTGTTAGCGCTGTGTAAACGGAGTGTAATGAGCGTGACATAGCATTATAGCGTGTTAGCGCTGTGTAAATGGAGTAATGAGCGTGACGTAGTATTATAGCATGTTAGCGCTCTGTAAATGGAGTGTAATTAGCGTGACGTAGCATTATAGCCTGTTAGCACTCTGTAAACGGAGTGTAATGAGTGTGACTTAGCATTATAGCGGGTTAGTTCTGTGTAAACAAAGTGTAATGAGCGTGACTTAGCATTATAGCGTGTTAGCTCTGTGTAAATGGAGTGTAATGAGCGTGACGTAGCATTATAGCCTGTTAGCGCTGTGTAAAGGGAGTGTAATGAGCGTGACGTAGCATTATAGCCTGTTAGCGCTGTGTACCGTAATTCCGAACTATAAGCCGCTACTTTTTTCACACGCTTTGAACACTGCGGCTTAAACAATGATGCGGCTAATTTATGGATTTTTACAGGCTAACGAGCTTCATGCCGCCTGTTACCCCACGGCCAGCAGAGGGCACTGTAGCACGGCTCCTGACTGGTCACGTGACCTTGTTTTAGTTCGCTCGCTTCCTGCTTGAGCATTTAGTTTATTTTAAGTGTCTTTAATGTGCCCCAGATGTCCATGGTTTGGTTTGATTATGTTTACTATTTAAACCCCTTGATTACTGAGCACTTTGCTCAGTATTATAGTTGGTTAAGGTTAGATAGGTGATGTCTTTTGTATCCATGCCTTGATTCATGATCTCGTTTAATGCCACGATTCCAGTTTCTTGTTTTCTGGTGAAGACAGAGTTTTCTTTGTTTATTGAGTTACGTGTTCAATATAGACTTCGATCTGCACCTGCATCCGCTTCCAGTCCTGTTTCGTAACACCGCCAAAACATTTAGCCTCGTCACATCGGACCAATGAAATTACCGAACAGGTCACAGTGGACCGGTGAAACTGTTCAAATTATAACAAACGCACTCACACTAAAAAGAAATGCGATGTGATGTATCATTATAGCGTGTTAGCGTTGTGTAAACAAAGTGTGACATGTTTATCTCTGTGTTTTAGGAGTAAACTGGCCTACAGGCTGCCGGACCTGGACGGTTCTGATAACGAGAACCTGGACTGTGAGAGTACAGTGAGCATTGAGAGTCCTCTCGAGGACAAAATCACTCACCTTGTCTTGGAAGGTCAGTAACAGGTACAGACGCATTTTATTTTAATTTTGCATGGTGTCACTGCATGAGGAGAAGGTGGCTCCGCACATCAGGTTCCTCTCGGGTTCCAGGAAGGTTCCTCTCGCTCTAGCTGTAGTTCACTCTGAATCCTCACTGTTCTCTTCATAAGTAGCTATTGTTAGCAATTGCTGCTTGCTGCTGCTGCTGCGATTTAATACTAATCTCTGCTAGCGCTGCTATGGAGACAAGCTAACACTAGCGCACCATTCTGTAACTGCACGATATGCTACATGGTATAAACAGAAAGTTTCCCTTGCAGGTCAGAGGAGGGTGACGGAGTCGCTGAAGCTTCCTGAGGAGAAAACACTGCGCGATCTCAGAACTCAGAGACAAGTCGACGCTCTGCCCACGTGTCTCGTCCAAGATGGCCGCCAATCGAAGCAGACGCTTTACTGACCTCGACATCCCCTTTATAGATGACGATGTTTAGCATCTAAACATTCGGGCGTGTAGCGCTAATCACTCGCTATACCACCATGTACACCATGTGCAAGACTGTTTACAGATGAGAGTTAGCCAAGTGTGCAGTAGATATTTTCTTTCTCTTCATTTACAGTCATATTTGTGTTGGGATTTTGCCAGAAGTCGTCGCTGTGGTTATGTTTTGCTAGTTAACATTGCGCACGCGACCTGGCTGGTGTTGGAGAGTGCGGTGGTTTCACCGACAAGCTAGCTAGCATTCTAGTAGGAGCTAAATATCTAGCTAGCTGATTGTTTAAAAAATTATGTATTCAATTCTAATTGTAATGTTGTCACTGGAAGAGCTAAAGTTATTAGAATCAGTGTATAAACTGAAAATAAAATAGCGTGGAAACTCTTCAGCGTGACCTAATGAAGAACCCTGATCGTCACCGTGTGCTAACCGCTAGCTAGCATTAGTTAGTTAGCTGAATCCCAGCTAAAACTCTGTTTACGCACACAGTGCTGATCAGACCATAAACACTTGGCGGTTAATATTACAGAAGTGTATTAGCGGCACGATGTTAGCGCATGATGGCTAATCCATAAGAGAAGCGTTAACTGGTGCCATAGTAAAGTCAGAAATTAAACTCTTACCTAATAATAATATCGTCACTATGCCCTCACCTGACTAATCCTCGCTTTATTATGCAACAACGTCACCAGCAAGGCAACTTCGTTATATATTTTTTTTTGTTTTTTAAAACTGTGTCTTTTGTACAGATTATAAACTCACACTGGAGTTTATAATAATGTGTTCTGCAGCCCTTACTGAACGTGATCACCTGAGTTTATTCATAAAAACACAACTGAATCTTCACCTCCATCACCTTCATCATCTTCATTATCTGCCCTCCAGCTTCCTCCCTGTCTGTGTCGATTAAACTAGGTGTCTCTCTCTCTCTCTCTCTCTCTCTCTCTCTCTGTGTCTGTCTGTTTCTCTCTGACTCTCTATCTCTCCCTCTTGCTCTGTCTGTGTGTGTGTGTGTGTGTGTGTGTGTGTGTGTGTGTGTGTGTGTGTGTGTGTCTCTCTCTCACAGAGAAACCTGTATATTGTGGAAAATAAAAATAAGTAGATCAGTGTCATTTCACACAGATGTCTTTGTTCGTGTGTTTTAAGAATAACGTCACCATGTTAGGATGTGCTGCCTGCTGTAAAGACTTTATAAAGGTTTATAACAGATAAAAGACATGATGAATTACACGGATTACATTCATCTTACAGTATTTGCGCCTTTTCATTTTAAACAGTTTTAGATACACAGCTAAACAAACAGTGCATTTTAGACTGATTTATATCATTTTCTTCAGTCTGTTACACAGGAAATAAATCTCACATTTGCAGTGGCATTCACTTTTAAAATGTAATATAATAATGAATGTAATTAAAAATCACTTAATGACATTTGTATTCTAAGGTTACACTGAGATTTTTGTGTGTATTTTATTTTTTGAAAGAAAATATTTCTGCAAAAAAAAAGTTCCAATAACTGCTTCTTATTCTTCTTCTTCTTCTTATTATTCTTATTATTATTATTATTATTCATTTTGAATTACTTAGATTTTAGTGAACTATATGGTAAGAAACATAATTTTGTTGTTTCTATTAGGGAAAAAAATATTAATTGCAGGATAAAAAAGACAGAAAATGATCATGTTTAACAGAGATTTTCGATATAATCCGGTAATAATGTTTATTGTTACACGCAACAAAAAATAAATTTAAAAAAATAAATAATATGGAATCTTTATTTTATCCCTGTGATATTTAAACCTAATATAAACGTGAATCTTTTTATAATCTTTAATATATTTGTGTAATTTGTGTGGGATTGTGTAGGACACTCACTCTGTTATGATGATCATGTTTAATGTTTTCATTTTCTCAAACTTTACATTTCTTAAGCCTAGAGTAACAGTCAGTGCATTATCCCCTGTGTGTGTGTGTGTGTGTGTGTGTGTGTGTGTGTGTGTGTGTGTGTGTGTGTGTGACAATTAAATAGAAAAAAGGGATTTAGCAGAATGCAAATTAGTGCTTTAACAATTTATTCTCAATCAGCTGCTTTGTGTAGATCCAGTCATCTAAGAAATAATCAAATTAAAGCACAGAAACAATGCATGAATAAATCTATAAATAGGTTTAGTTTACGAGTTAAGGTTACATAAATCAATACACAAACAAACAAAAATAAATTAATTCGTAAATAATATAGTACCTGGACAGCGGTTCTGAGTGTGCACTATTAACCAATCACAGTGCATTAGGTGGAATACACAATTGGCCAATCATAACGCTGGAACGGAGGGGCAGTAACCAATCAAAGCGAAGTAGGCGGGATTTGTCGGAATACGGAAGTGGGAACAGTAATAGCGCTACAGTGAGCTGGAGAATTGAATCATTCAGTTAGCGGGGAAGCTAACTGATGGGCTAATATCCGGGTAGCCTGAGCTAAGCTAAGCTACTGGGGCAGGTCCACCCGTCTTTGTGCTAAAAGGATGGATATAAGTTAACGATGACCGGAGAGAAAAAGAAGAAAAAGCGGCTGAACCGCAGCATTCTTCTGGCCAAGAAAATAATAATTAAAGATGGAGGCAGTGTGAGTTACCCTGCTTACTGCTAATGCTAACACTGTGTGTGCTAGCTTAGCATAGCATAAGGCTAACGTCAGTGCTCAGTTTACATTCAACCGCTGTTAGCTTTACAGCGTTTTATTAAACTGCAGCGAGTTAAACACGGCGCAGTGACACGACAATAATCCGATCTAATGTTCATTATCTGATCTATTGTTCATTAGTGTGAGTGTGAGATTTACCCACGCAATCAGTGTTTACACACACACACACACACACACACACTGACTGTAATGATGTTTATTAGCTTTATTAATATTCATCTCTGTAATTATTTTAGTTCTTTATTTATGTATTGGGGTTTTTGTGCTGGTCTGTAAAGCTGGACCTGTGAGGAACATCTGGAACATACCCTCACACACCCACACATTCAATGTAAACATGACTGTAACAGTATTATGAGCTGTAAATACGCTGCAGCAACGTTGTTGATGATGTTTTGTGGATGATGGGAGCTGGACATTCCTCACTTTATACTGTATTATACATACTTTACTTTCTAATCTCCTCTATTATAATAAAGTTCATTACAGATAAATAGTAAAATAAATCAGCTTTTCATTATGTGTGAATAAGTAAACTGAAGATAGTGCTGATTAGTGATATTAAATATTAGTGATAGTTCTATTCTGTATAATTGCTTATTGTTATTCATCTATAGTATTAGGGTTATAATGATGTTATTGTATTTAATGCACATTATATTAGGGTAAATTTGTTTTTTTATTGTAAAATTGAGTAAGCTTTTCCGTATATAGTAATTCGATAGTTTGTGTTGTTAACTGAAATGAGCTTCACTGTGATGTTCAGGTCAGTTACTCTGAGTGTACTTTATCATAACCGGTGTGTGTGTAAAGTTTACAGACGACAGCTTTTGTGTTAGAATGAATGCACTGAAGCTGTAAACTGTGGTTGAGTGTGTTGGAGTTACGGTGTGAAAGAGAGAGAAACTACAGCAGTGTACTAGATGAATAACACACAGTGGGGCCTGCTGTTTCAGTAAATGAATCAACATTAGGGTGGAGTGACTGTTACACCCTGACTTTATTTTCTTCTAACAGCACGTTCCCAAGTGTTTTATTCGTCTTACACCACTACAACTCACTAATGGTGTGTGTGTGTGTTTAGCCACAGGGGATGGGTGAGCCGAGTGTGTACCATGCTGTGGTCGTCATCTTCCTGGAGTTCTTCGCCTGGGGACTCCTCACCACACCCATGCTCACGGTAAACCCACTATGCACAGACGCACACACACACACACGCACACACACACACACGCACACACACACACACGCACGCACGCACGCACGCGGTGTGATAATGGCTCGACACATCACATCTGTTTCTGTTACTGGATAATATTTTAATTAAAACTGTTTAATTCCTTAAACCTTCATTTCAATAGACTAAAAACACCACATTCATTTTACGCTGTTTTTTGTTTGTTTGTTTGTTTGTTTGTTTACTTATGTTTAAGAATTGAAAAAAACATCTCTACACCTGCACCAAAAATAACCACAGTTATGAGTATTCATGAATATGTACAAATTACATCACTTTCAGCCGAATATCATTTTGACTATTAATATCTTTTTGAGTGTTTTATATTTGTTTTTTATTACAGTTTTAGTCATTTTATTTAACTTTTATTTATTCTGTGATTTGTGTTTTTATGTACAGCGCTTTGCGAAGCTACTTTAAAGGTGCTTTATAAAATAAAGTTTATTATTATTATTATTATTAACATTACTTTATATTGTGTGTGTGTGTGTGTGTGTCAGGTGTTGCATCAGACTTTCCCCCAGCACACATTCCTGATGAATGGCCTCATTCATGGAGTTAAGGCAAGTTAATGACCCCCCCCCACACACACACACTTACCCATTTACACAGTCTTGAGTTGTTTATTAGCCCAGTCTATTTCCACGTGACAGGAGTGTATGTACACTCTGCTGATATTCCTATTAACTCAGCACACACACATAATATTAAGACAGTGAGGAAAATAAATCTTCAGAACAAAAGTGGAATTCATTCATAAACAATATAGAAACTATATAAAGTGATGATACTGTTTCAGTCCAGTGAAATTAATCGTGTGTTTTTTTTTTTTTTTTTTTTTTTTTTTTTTTTTTTTTGTGTGTGTGTGTGTGTGTGTGTGTAGGGTCTGCTGTCGTTCCTCAGTGCTCCTCTGATTGGTGCTCTCTCTGATGTTTGGGGTCGGAAGTCGTTCCTTCTGCTCACAGTCTTCTTCACCTGCGCACCCATTCCACTGATGAAGATCAGCCCATGGTAACACACACACATACACGCACACCACACACAAGTGCTCCAGTAGAGTTTGTTAATATTTATTGATGTACTATGCTTGTGTGTGTGTGTGTGTAGGTGGTACTTTGCCGTGATCTCGGTGTCAGGAGTGTTTGCTGTGACCTTCTCCGTTATATTTGCGTACGTGGCCGACATCACACAGGAGCATGAGAGGAGCACGGCATATGGCCTGGTGAGACTCTCTCTCTCTCTCACACACACACACACACACACACACGCTCCTGAACGCTGCCCCTAATGTTGTATTGCTGAGGATTATTCAGTGCTGCAGTAGAGTGTTACTGAGCAGCGCGGTAGTGAGAGTGCACATGTCTCTGCAGGTGTCAGCGACGTTCGCAGCCAGCCTGGTGACGAGCCCGGCGATCGGAGCGTACCTGTCTCAGGTGTACGGGGACACGCTGGTGGTGATCCTGGCTTCAGCCATCGCTCTGCTGGACATCGGCTTCATCCTGGTGGCCGTCCCCGAGTCTCTGCCTGAGAAAATGAGACCGGCGTCATGGGGAGCTCCCATCTCCTGGGAACAGGCTGATCCCTTCGCTGTGAGTCTCACACACACACACACACACACACACACACAGAGACTCTCAAACAGAGCACAGATAATTAATGCCGTGTTATACCTAAATGTAACACTGGTTACACCTGAGTAAAGTGTGTGTGTGTGTGTGTTGTGTTCTCTGAGGAAGGTTGGTCAGGACTCCACAGTGCTGTTGATCTGTATCACAGTCTTCCTCTCTTACCTGCCTGAAGCCGGACAGTACTCCAGCTTCTTCCTGTACCTGCGGCAGGTAACACACTACACTCACACACTACACTCACACACTACACTCACACACTACACTCACACACACACTCACACTACACTCACACTACACTCTCACACTACACTCTCACACTACACTCATACTACACTCACACACTACACTCACACACTACACTCACACACACTCACACACTACACTCTCACACTACACTCTCACACTACACTCACACACTACACTCACACACTACACTCACACACTACACCCACACTCTCACACTACACTCACACACTACACTCACACACTACACTCTCACACTACACTCTCACACTACACTCACACACTACACTCACACTACACTCACACACACTCACACACTACACTCTCACTACACTCTCACACTACACTCTCACACTACACTCACACACTACACTCACACACTACACTCACACACACTCACACACTACACTCTCACTACACTCTCACACTACACTCCCACACTACACTCACACACTACACTCACACACTACACTCAACACTACACCTCACACTACACTCACACACACTACACTCACATACACTCACACACTACACTCTCACACTACACTCACACACACTCACACTACACTCACACACACACACACACACGCACTCACACTACACTCACACACACCCACCTCACACTACCTCCTCCACACACTCACTGCACTCACACACACTCCACACACTCACACACTACACTCCCACTCACACACTCACTCACTCACACACACCACACTCACACACTACACTCATACACACTCACGCACTACACTCACTCACTCACACTCACTACACACAAACACACACTACAGTCACACACACACACACACACACACACACACTACACTCACACATTCACTCACACACTACACTCACTACAATCACACACACACACACACCACTCCACATACTGCACTCTCACTACACTACACTCACACACTACACTCACACTCTCGCACACTCCACTCGCACTACATACACTGCACACACACTACTCACTACACTACACACACTGCAATCACACTTTCTTTCACACTCTCTCACACACACTACACTCACTCACATTCACACTCAAACACTCACACTACACTCACACTATACTCACACACATACTAAACTCACTAACACACACACTACACACCAACTGCAGCTGTAATGTTAGGTTTAACTGTAATTTCTCTTTCTTTCCCTCTCTCTCTCGCTGTTCAACAGGTGATTGGATTCACCTCAGAGACAGTTGCAGCGTTTATTGCAGTGGTTGGAATCCTGTCCATATTAGCTCAGGTGTGTGTGGGATGGAACATTATTAAGTTTATGTTTGCATGGGTTCAGTTATTTTTAATTGAATATCCTTAATGGGTGTCTGTGCGTGTGTGTGTGTACAGACGGTGATGTTGGGTGTGCTGATGCGCTCTATTGGGAATAAGAACACCATCCTGTTAGGGGGCGCGTTTGGAGCTGGCGGCGCGCGGGGGGGGGGGGCCCCCCCCGCGGCGGGGTGCCCCCAAAAAAAAAAAAAAAAAAAAAAAAAAAAAAAAAAAAAAAAAAAAAAAAAAAAAAAAAAAAAAAAAAAAAAAAAATATATATATATATATATATATATATATAAATATAAAAAAATATAAAATTTAAAATTTATATATTTTAATTATATATATAATAATATTAAAATATTTTTTTTTTTATATTTTTTTTTTTTTTTTTTAATAAATAAAAATATTTTTTTTTTTTTTTTTTTTTTTTTTTTTTTTTTTTTTTTTTATTTTATTGTTTTTTTTTTCTTTTTTTTTTTTTTGTTTTTTTTTTTTTTTGTTTTTGTGTTCCTATTGGCCACTGCCCTTTCTCCCCATCCTCTCCCTTACTTTTTCCCTTTTTTTTTTCCTTTTTTTCCCTATTCTCTTTATTTTTATCAGAAGAAAAAAACCCTTTTTTTTTTCTCCAAAAAAAAAAAAAAACACACACACAATTCCGTTTGTTTGTTTCTATTTTCTATATATTATATGAATACCTATCTTTTTTCTGTACTACCTCATTGTGTGTTTGTGTGTGAAGGTGTGGTACAGGGGATGATAACAGGGATCAGGGGGCTCTGTAATGGACTCGGCCCCGCCCTCTATGGCTTCGTCTTCTACCTGTTCCACGTGGAGCTGAATGAGATGGATGCTGCAGGAGGAGCCGAGAAAGACACCAAACCCAACATGGCCAATCCCACCGACGAGGTCTCTCTCTCTCTCTCTCTCTCTCTCTCTCTCTCCCTCGCTCTTTCTCTCTGATTCACTCCCTGTCTCTTTGTGTGCAGAGTGCCATCATTCCTGGTCCTCCCTTCCTGTTTGGAGCATGCTCAGTTCTTCTCTCCCTGTTGGTGGCCCTCTTCATTCCTGAACACAATGCAGTCTCTCTGCGGCTCGGCAACTACAAAAAACACCCCAATACCGCCCAGAGCCATGCCCACACCCCTCAGGGCGGAGCCTGTGAAGGCAAAGAGCCTCTATTGGATGACAGCAGTGTATGACCCCGCCCACTGCCACCTGAAACACACATCATGGTGGAGCCTGCAGGAAAAGAGACCTTATTGGTTTTCAGCAGTGTATGATTTCGCCCACTGCCACCTGAAACACATCAGGGCGGAGCCAGTGAGATGAAAGGGCCTTTCTAATGGACAGGTTCAGTGTCTGTCTCCGGCCACTGCCACCCAAACACATCAGGGCGGAGCTTGCAAACATAGAATAACTGCACTGTATGACCGCCCACTTTAACCTCGATCATACACATTTCTCCCTTGTATTCAAGCTCAAATACACATTTGTGTGGAGCCTGTGAGAATTAGATGACAGCAGTGAATGACTCCGCCCAGTGCTGCCAAACACACAAGCACACACCCCTTGGGGCAGAGTCTGAGTGGAAATAGGCGTTTACTGGATGTGGACACTGCATGACTCCCCCCACTGCCATCTCACACAGGACGGGGCCTACAAAGGACCAATGACCTATGACCCTTCCCACTATCACACTAAATACTTGTCAGGGCGGAGCCTGTGGGACTTGAATGACCACGTTGTGTGATTCCACCCAGTGCCACCTCAAACTCCCCTCAGGGTGGAGTCAGGTACATGACCCCGCCCACTTTTACCTGTTGTGCCCTGCCCCCAACACATTTTTCACCATACTGACCTCCATCAGCTGAACACACACTTCAGGATGCTGTGTGTGAATGACGCTAGTGTTTACACACTCACACAGTGTTTATAAGAACTGATTAAACAGTCTGGTGGTTTTACAGGTGTGTTGTGTGTGTGTGTGTGTGTGTGTGTGTGTGTGTGTGTGTGGATGGATATCTTCTCTCTACATTCTGTAACTGCTGAACTTACATCATCGTGGCTGTGTCCCGAACGGTACCCAGCTCCCTTATCCTTCGGTCTGTCTACACTGTACAGGGTTTTTTTTTTTTTTTTTTTTTTTTTTTTTAGACATTTCTAGCCTGCTGTGGTGCATTGTGGATAAATGTTGATTTGATATTAGCTTGTTGCAGTGCATTATGGGATTTAGTCCACTTTCTTTGTGGATCTAACAGATGCCTGATGTAGTGCACTATGTAGTGAACAGGGTGTGGATTGGGACATGCAACGTCTCATCATTAGAACCGCTGCCTTCGTTTTCTGTGAGCTGGAAATATGAACCATGATGACGCTGTCTCACTCTCTAAATGTCTCTTTCTCTCCTGCTCTGAGTGGGTTTGCTGACTGTGTGTGTGTGTGTGTGTGTGTGTGTGTGAGAGAGAGAGATATCAGTTAATCCAGTGAGCACATGGTTTTAGACCACTTCTGAAAAGCTAACTTTGTTAACACTGACTGAAAGTGAGTGACCAGCAATTATTCGCTAAATATAAGTTTTAAGCTGTTGTGTGTGTGTGTGTGTGTGTGTGTGTGTATACGTACACCACATTCCTTGAACGTTACATATCAGTGAGAGGGATTTGTGTTCCCCATATTTTCCGGACTATACGTGGCTCCAGACTGGAGGAAGCCCTGCCCACTTTTAGATGAGCACAGTGGAGTAAAATCAGCGTTTTATATTTTTAATGTTTTGTTCATCTTCAGTTTCAATTCTAAAGTAAAATAAAGTGCATTAGCTCATTTATTTACCACTAATTCCTTCTGTGCTTTAATTACAAGTGAGTGTGTGTGTGCGCAGAGTGCTAAACACACCATATGGTACCGTAAGCTCAATATTATCACAGCTACTGTAAATCTCCTAATAAACCTGAACATCACTCAGGCTGCAGAGAAAAATGGAGCGACCTCTCCACTTGCTGTTATAGTCCGGGAAATACACTAATGATGAAGCTCCAATCTGTTCTCGTGCATGTGAGTGTGCGTGAGAGTGTGCAGAAACAGTGAGATGTAAATAACAGGAAATTAACAAATGGTTATTTATTAAAAGGTTCTGGTTGTCAGTGCTTCCTGCCTCGTCACTTCCTGTATGTGAGAGATTGATTGATCCCCAGCTGTGGTGTGGATGTGCTGGGGATTATTATGGGATGGATTTGAGCTCCTCCACAGAGTGTTAGTTAAATTCAGGAGATTTAGATTTTATTCTACACGGTGGATAGAATTGATTACTTTAAAAAAATACAGAAATAAGAACCAAAGACTGATTTACAGAGAGAACACACACACATCTGGATAACACACGCACAAACAAAAGAAGAATAATTTTTGCTACATGAATATTCACTCTTTTATATCATAACAATATTAGTAGTTATTTTAATATTATTTACTTTAAAAAAGTACTTTAAAAAAATAAATAAAATTTTATATAAAAATGTATAATTACTAAATTAGTGAAATTAGATTAATAATAGTATATGTGCCAAAATTTTATTTATGTTTTTCCCCCCTGAATTTGTCCTTAATTTATTCTTGGCCAGACATCAACCCTGGAGGGTGGAGACTATCACCTGCTTCCTCACAGACCTCACAGACACCCACGATTGGCTAGTGTTTCTGTGAGTGACAGAGATTATGCCCCTCCCACACAGCGTGAATAGATACTTCAGATCTTTTGGAGGCAGGGTCACAGCGGCATCGTTGGGATTGACCAGTCCCCTCCAGGATTTAGCGATTTTTCCGATTGCAGAAATTAACGCAAAATCTCGAAAACTCCGCAATATTCAGAGTAGTTTACGATATTTTTCTAAATTTACCGCAGATTTGGGCCGAGACGTTTCATGTGACGTCATCACAACGCACGTTAAGTCAAAACCTTCACTTCACACGTCGAACACGAGTACAGCTGAAAGCTCTCATTTACCAACAAACATTACAGAGAAAGAGCGCAGAACTGTTCCCTGCGTCTGCAATTCATCAATAAACACAGAAACCTGCAGATGTGTGGTTGGTGGAGATTTTCCATCAGAGGGCACTGCTGATCTAAATCTCCTCACACACGCACACACCATGTCCTATGTTCTGATGTACTGCATGCTGTGTAATATTCAGTAGACCAATGTGCAGGTTTATATTTCAGCAATTACAGGTAACATGACTGTCATGCAGCTAATATGCTATGCTAACTGAACAGCAGACTCTGTCCAAGTGTGTAGAATTTAATAAAAATGACAAAAACATAATCCACTAAACTGATTAAAACTAAACATATAACACGAACTAATCAGCTTTACACAATAAACACATCATACGAGCGTGGCATTGTGAATCATTTTAGCTGAAGGTTAGTTAGGGCCATTAAAGTTACATGGTTTGGAGGCGGGGTTAAGAGGTGGGGTTAGGAGGCGGGGTTAAGAGGCAGATTTGTTGAGACCGGTTCCTGCTCTATGTGCCGTTTTCGGACAACAATAATCCACTCTTAATCTAATTAAGACCATACTTTGATTAAGAAACTACCATGTAAACACCAACCTTAATCTAATTAAGGTCATAATCTAAGTAATCTCTAATCGAATTAAGACAGGTGGAGTACTCCTGTTTTAATCGTATTATGGACATGCATTACAGACATGTAAACACCTTAATCCCATTATGAACGTCGTGTGAGTGTTTTCACCGTGTTTTGCGACAAGACACGATCACACACGGCAGTTTTACGTTTTACGGCGAACAAGAGAGTTCGGCTGTGTCCCAAACGGCATACTTTCCTACTATAGTCCTGTAGTGGGGAAAATAAATGTATCTCGGCTACTATACAGTAGGTAAGTGTGATTTGAGACGCACCCACAGCTTCAAGCAGTCTTGTATTAGCACGTACATCAAGACTAATAATTAACTGCACTTAAAGCGTTCGTAAAAACCAAAACTGTATACGGTCCCATAACGACCGAATTTATGTTGATACGTGAAATTTTGGACTGACGTCGAATGGCGTGGCGCGGTAACGTAATGACGCGGGCTCTTAATCTAATTATGATCTAGAACATGTAAAACAGGAACGTGACAGGAGTATTCTAAAAGCGACTCATGTAAACACCTTAATCACATTATTACCTTACTTAGATTAAGGTCAATAATTAGATTATTGCTGTCCATGTAAACGTGTGTTCTCAACACTCAGGCTTCATGAAGATGATCTTTGACCTGCTAACAGGAAATCAAGGGCTCGTTATCAGAAACATTTCTCCGGCGCTGCAGACACAAGACACATCATGCATTGATCTTTTCCCTCCCAGTGCAAAAGTTTATATCGCCTCCGGTCTCTGGATTGGGAAAATAAACAATGTGTTTGTGCTTTTCTGCAGTGACGTGTCTGAGATAGAAAGTGGTGTGGTAAAGGTAAACTTTCTTTTATTTTTGCTGAGTTTTATCTGTGTTTATTAGAGGATGGATGATATCAGGGTTTAGTTCCCTGCAGGCGGTGGCATGTTTTATACACAGGAATAGAACACGGATACCGTCCATCTGCTGTAGGAGAAACAGGAACACACTAAGAGCCATGATAAAGACGTGTTTTCCCCCTCAACCTTCACACTGAGAGAAAAACACAACACTGCGGTCTCAGTTATAAATATAAATAAAAGTTATAAATATAAATACAATTATGTACAGAACTGATGTTATATATCATTGCATTTGTGTATGATTTGTTTTCCTGAGAAACGTTTAATGTTTAATGCTTAATGCTGGAAAAATCATTTTAAGTCTCAGTAAACTTAGGTTTTTAACCTACACCACTACCTCCTTTACCTTAAACTCAGTCTCCTTTACCTCACACTCTGTCTCCTTTACCTCACACTCTGTCTCCTTTACCTCACACTCTGTCTCCTTTACCTCACACTTGGTCTCCTTTATCTCAAACTCTGTCTCCTTTACCTCACACTCTGCCCCCTTTACCTCATACTCTCTCCTTTTTACCTCACACTGTCTCCTTTACTCTCTGAACATTTACATAACACTCTGAGAAGATACACAATGACCACTGTTCCTGATGAACATCAAGACACAAATACATCACATGCACAACACCTCCTGACCTGTTTACATCCTCTGTTCCCAGAGCCAAACTGTGTGTGTGTGTGTGTGTGTGTGAACACGTTGCTAAACCCCGCCAAATGTTAAATGTTAATGATGGGAAAAGGAAATAGCAGTTGCGACAGAAGGAGGATGTTCTAAAATAAACGTGTAGTAACGTCTCCTAGACAACAGAATAACATTATTTGTTTCTTTGTTTGTTTACCTTATCATGTGCACTTTAATCACAACAGGTCTGCTGTTTTATTTATTTATATTTATATAGTTTCCATTTCAGAAATAGTTATCAGAAGGTTGTGAGTTCAAATCCTGACAGAGAGATACTTATGGATGCATTAATATTATTAATAATATTATTAATATTATTATTTGTATTATTTATTAATATTGTTGTTGGTGCTCTTTAATTTATGTATTTATTTTTTACCTATTCATTCACCTTCAGTAAGAGTCTGTTAGGATAGAAAAACAGTAGAAAATATAAAACACATAAAATTAAAAAAATAATAAAATATATACAGATTTGGAAGAGGAAATTGGACTTTAACTCTGTCTCTCTCGTGTTGTTTGTCTGTTTGTCTCCACTGTTTATGTTTCCACATTGAGTAATTGAGAGGAAATTAGGTTATTCTTTCCATCTGCACACTTAAAGCAATGGACGGACACACACACACACACACACACACACAGAGAGGAGGATAATGTGGTTTGTCTGATTAAATGACTGTTGTAAAGGTCAGTGAAAGATCATGGACATGTTGATAAACCCGCAGGACATGTTCACGTCACTGACGTGTGGAGATTAGGATACGTGTGACCTTTAAGTCATCATACAGGTGTACACAGGTGTGTGCTGTACCTCAAGTTCACCTCAATAATCAACATAATGTCCTGCTGTGATCATGGGACAAAATCCTTTAACTTCTCCTTTACATTTTACCTTTTTTACACAGAGGACAAGATTAAACACCTATAACCTCTCCGTTATAAACACTTTATTCATGAGTACTTAACACCGTGTGTATGAAGTGTGTGTACTTCTAGTCAAAGAATATTCACTCCACTCTTCTGGGAAAGCTTTCTACTAGATTATATTTATGCATGCTTATATTTCAAACAGCCTGGAAGGAGAGCCTACTGAAATATAGGAAATCTCTTGCCAATGCTAGGAAAATCTATTTCTCCACCTTAATAGGAGATAAAAACAATTCCAGATTCCTTTTCACCACGGTAGCAAAATTAACTAGGAATAAAAGCACTACAGAGAGAAACACTCAATCATTACATAGCAGTGAAGATTTTATGAAATTCTTCGTTGATAAGGTTGAAAATATTAGACATGAAATACAGGCCATTAAATTAAAACCAAACAGTACTGTATCAAACCCCTTAGATGATAATGTAGCAATATCAGATCAATGTTTAGAGTGTTTTGCTCCACTTAGAGAGACTGAACTAGCTACATTAATCTCTTCAGCCAATTCATCAACCTGCATACTAGATCCCGTACCTACATGTTTGTTTAAACAGATTTGTCCAGGAGTAATTGAACCACTTTTAAATATAATAAATTCTTCCCTTAGCACTGGCTATGTACCTAAATCACTTAAATTAGCAGTTATTAAAGCATTAATTAAAAAACCTGACCTTGACCCGTCTCAATTGTCCAGCTATAAACCAATATCAAATCTCCCCTTCCTCTCTAAGATTTTAGAAAAGGTTGTAGCAAATCAGTTATGCTCATACTTAGATAGGAACAACATTCATGAAATGTATCAGTCAGGATTTAGACCACATCATAGCACAGAGACAGCATTAGTTAAAGTAGTAAATGACCTTCTACTGACCTCTGATCAGGGTTGTGTCTCGCTGCTTGTGTTACTCAACCTTAGTGCAGCTTTTGATACTATAGATCACACTATTCTCCTTGATAGATTAGAAAATGTTGTTGGTATTAAGGGAATAGTCCTCTCCTTCCTCAGGTCTTATCTGAGCGATCGTTATCAGTTTGTAGATGTAAATGGTGATTTCTCCATGCGTACTGAGGTTACTTTTGGAGTTCCACAGCGTTCTGTTTTAGGCCCACTGCTTTTTACTTTATATATGTTACCCCTAGGATAAATTATTCGTAAACATGAATTAGCCTCCACTGTTATGCTGATGATACACAGTTGTATGTTTCAGCGAAGCCAGAGGACAGACAGAAGCTTAGTAAAGTCAACGATTGTGTAAAGGACATTAGACGTTGGATGTCAACTAACTTCCTTTTACTTGATTCTGATAAAACAGAAATACTATTATTAGGACCACGTGTAGCTAGAAGTAATCTTTCTAATCACATGGTTACTCTGGATAGTTTTTCTGTTTCATCATGTACAGCAGTTAAAGACCTTGGAGTGATTATTGACTCCAGCCTATCATTTGATGCTCATGTAGATAATATTACTAGGATGGCTTTCTTTCATCTCAGAAATATTTCTAAGATAAGAAACATATTGTCACTACATGATGTGGAAATACTGGTTCATGCATTCGTCACCTCTAGATTAGATTACTGTAATGCCTTACTGTCTGGATGTTCCAGTAGAAATATAAATAAACTCCAGTTAGTCCAGAATGCAGCTGCTAGAATCCTAACTAGAACTAGAAGATTCGACCATATCACACCAATATTATCCACACTGCATTGGCTCCCAGTAAAATCTCGCATTAACTATAAAATACTTTTATTAACCTATAAAGCACTGAACGGTCTTGCGCCACAATATCTAAGTGACCTTTTGGTTTTATATGATCCTCCACGCCTACTTAGATCAAAAGATGCAGGCTATTTGACGGTACCTCGAATAGTGAAGTCTACAGCAGGGGGAAGAGCCTTCGCTTATAGAGCCCCACAGTTATGGAACAGTCTTGCTATTAGTGTTCGAGACTCAGACACAGTCTCCGTGTTTAAGTCTAGGCTTAAAACGTATTTATTTACTCAAGCCTACCCTGACTAGATTCTATCTTTCTAATTCACATTCATAATAATCTTTTTTTTTTTTTTTTTTTTTCCCCGCCCCAACTAATTGAATTTATGGAGATATTGAAACCCCATCCTTTCTGCCTCTGGATGGAGCTCAAATCTCTATTTCCGGACTACTGGGACTATGGCTGCACCTAAGACCTTACAGACTTCGTATAAATCCATTAGTAACTTTTCCACATTATCTGTTGTTACCCAAATGAGGATGGGCCCTTCTGAGTCAGGTTCCTCTCAAGGTTTCTTCCTCTTAAAACATCTTAGGGAGTTTTTCCTTGCCACTGTTGCCACTCAGTGACTTTCTCAGTTGGGATAAATTCACACTTTCATTATCTGTATACCATGTTTTTATTTCTGTAAAGCTGCTTTGAGACAATGTCTGTTGTAAAAAGCGCTATACAAATAAAATTGAATTGAATAGATTTTTGGGCATGGCTGTGGGGATTTGTGATCATTCAGCTACAAGAGCGTTAGTGAGGTTGAGGTCAGGCGCTGATGTTGATGTGTGGAGATTCCAGTTCCACTTTATCCCAAAGGTGTTCAGTGGGGATGAGGTCAGGGTACTGTGCAGAACATTTGAGTTCTTCTACCTTCTTCCAACTTTCACACACCATGTCTTCATGGAGCACACTTTGTGCACTGTGTCTCGCTGGAACAGTGTCTGGGGTCTCCGAGGTCCAGTGAAGAGGAACTGTTCCAGCTTTGTGGTAACTGTTTGAGGAAAAAGCACATATGTTTGAAGTTTTTATCTCTGAGAAACTCTGCCAGATGAGTAAATGTAAATAAAAATGCATGTTTTAATGTAAGTATAATCATAGCGCAAATATAAATGTGTACTTTAAGTATATTTTTGTTTTAAGTGCAAATTGATTGTATAACTTTACTATAGTATGCAAATTCTTAATTTTAAAATGTTTTATTATTATTATTATTAGCACACTGTGTATCTGAGCTATGGTAATAAACATATCTACAGGTCTTATTGCCAATGAATGAAACTGAGAGAGAGTGAGAGACAGACAGACAGACAGACAGACGAGAGTAAGAGAGAAAAAGAGACAGCAAACCACAGAGTCCAAGTCCATAACTCCAGTCCGTATTTCCTGTGTGCCTGTCTGTCTGTCTCACTGCCTACCTGTCTGTCAATTTCAATTCAATTCAGAGTACTTTATTGGCCTGATTGTTTACATACAATATTCCCAAAGCATCGATATAGATAAGAAAGGGGAATTAAAAAACAATCATGATAATAGAATAAAATAAACTAAAAATGACAATAGGAATAATTGTCAAAATTGAATTAAAAATAATAATAATTACAAAAATAAGTAAATTTAAAAAATAAAGTGACAAAATGCAAGGTGGCAGAAAGGACAAAAGTATAAAGGTTACAATATAATACAATGTACATTATAAAATAAAATACAGAGAGGTACACTAGACATAAGTAAATAAGCAGTACCTGTCTCTCTGCCAGCCTGTCTGTATGTCTGTCTGTCTGTCTCTCTCTCTCTCTCTCTGTCTGTCTCTCTCTCTCTGCCTGTCTGTCTCTCTCTCTCTCTCTATCTGCTTGCCTGTCTGTCTCTCTCTCTCTGCCTGCCTGTGTTTACAGACTCAGTGGGATGTACAGTGAGACACAGACGCCTATGGAAGCTGCTGCCTCCAGCGTGGAGAAGAGAAATCCTGCACTTCTCTGTAGACTCTCTACTCTTTATCCATTTCTATTTTCTCCTCTTCTCTTTTCCCCCTCTGCGTGCGTTCTGACAGAATCTTGAAGGAAGACAAGAAAACGCGCATAGAGAAAGTAGAGCGCGGAAAGCTTCAGGGGACCAGGACCGACTCCAGCACGAACTTTGGGAGATAAATCTCAGCTCTGTAGAGATGTTCGGCGTGTTGCTGCCGGCATTACATCATTACTCTGCAGGTTTATGGCGGATTCGAGGAGTCGGGTTCGTTGTATATTTGCACTGCGCGTCTTGATGACTGTGGGAATAACACGTGAGAAGCTGAGACACGGAGCCGTGCAACTTCACCAAAGCCACGCTTGACTTGACTAGCCTGCTAGCGTTAGCTTTAGCTGGAGCATTAGCAGAAGAATAAGTGCATAAAACTCCGAGCAGCTTTACCACACAGCATCCCCTGGGCCCAACGTTCGTCTTTTATACGCGCTGTTTCTCTGAGCGTGTACACGACTGCCTCGGGGCCGGGAAGTAAAAGTTTGTGAACCTTTTTTTTTTGAGTTAGCTTCGCGCTAGTTTGTCCTTTAGGCTTTGCGAGCTAGCCAGCGGGGAATTTTCCTCTCTCTCTCTCTCTCTCTCTCCGGCTAAAATACAAAATAATCCGGCCCAAGATGACGATTTTAAAGAGATTAATAAGCAGTAATGGCGTCCCGGACGGCAGTGTGTTTTGTGACGGTTGCTCTGAGTGAAGCTAAGCTAATTCAATCACAGCATGCTAGTCAGTTATGCTAGCTAAGCTGGATATTTATAAACTGCGTTTAGCTTTTCCTCAGCGTCTGGGACTTCTTGTTATTTGCCCGCTGAGTATTTCGTGTTTGTGTATATAAAACAACAACAACAACATTTTTTTTGGGGGGGGGATAAAGGAAGCCTTTTTTTTCTGGATTAAGCATGAAGCTCGGGAGTTTGTTTGGGTTTGTTCTGTGCCTGGGTGTTGTGTGGAACTGGCCACTGAGCAGCGCAGAAAGTAAGTAACTTCATTGAAATCCCTGCTGATCCTCTTATTAATACACATTTCTGTATATGTTTCTTCTTTCTTGGTCTTATATGTAGTGCATGTTTGTGTAAACCTGTACCTGCTCGGGTGTAAACACTGTTAACTTCAGGGGTTCGTTTGAATGTCACGTTTAGAACATCTCCTGAAGCACAAATGCACAGATTTCAGATGAAAATAAATCCTGAAATGATGTCCATCAGATTATATGTTCAAGATCTAAACAATATACAGTGCTTTGATAATGCAGTGTGATGTTTTAGAGTTTAGTGTAGTGGAACATGACGGCGTATTTCCAGTAACAAACAATACCATTTTGGAAATATTATCATTGTTGTTGAACAGTTTGTTCCTTGAGAATAGGGGGAAATTAGGATATTGTTTATGACTCATCCTGTACTCGACTTGTCCGTCCAATTAAATGCTCTGTAGTGTGTATGGTCCGCCCCGGGGGGCGTGTCTTGCTCTACAGTAGCAGCTAGTTAGGAGTAAACACAGTGGTTCGTGTTTCTGGCCGTGCGTCTTCACACTCGCTCGCTGTTCCCTTTTGCAGAGGAGAATAAATGTTTTGACGTTTACTCGTGCAGAAGTGGGTGGAATTTGTGTGATTTGGCGGTCATGTGACTTTCCTTCTGAGAATTTTATGGACTTGGTGCTGTTAGATTTCCGTCTTCATACCCCGTCTCCGTCAGTAAGAGTCAGTGATGTGGTTTTATCTCCTGCTCAGACATCTCCTCGTGACGACCCTGAGGCCCTCCATCACCGTCGACAACACTGACACTCAGCCTTGCCTCAAACAGATACACCGTAACTCCCGACACGCATGCGGTCTCGCCCCCAACGTGCCCACAGCTGATACAACTCTCATGTTCTATATAAACTCTGCACTGTTCTCCGTATTCAGCTAGCTCCCTCATGCGTGTTTAGATCATGAGGAGGCATGGCTTAGTGTATCTCGAATGCTATTGGCTTTTGTGTAAATCAGTCAAAAGCTTTAACGTACTGTTGCTCTGACTTCCTGTTTCAGAAGGAAATACATCACCAAACAGAATCAGATCAGGATGTCTCATAGTGGATTTCACATTCGGATACCAAGTAAACTAAACTACATGTGGTCAAGATGAGTAACCTCTGTGTGGTGCAGCTCGGTGATGGTTTTTCTTTATGAACACAGCGTGCTAGTTCATAATGTAGTGAGGGATGTGAGTTCGGTCAGTGTAGTGAACCGCCATCTGAACAGAACTCGTCCGTTATCCCGCTTCCCCCCTCGTCCGTTATCCAGCTGCCTCTCCTCGTCGGTTATACCGCCGCCTCCCTCGTCGGTTATCCCGCCCCCCCCCTCGTGGTTATCCCCATTCTCCCCTTGTCCGTTGTTCAGTACACATGTTGGATGATGTATTTCAATGCCTGTTTTCAATAATAAATGCAGTGCGTGTGTTTTGTGACATTTCTAAATGTCTTTGTCCCCAGTATGTCCGAGTAAGGACATCAGGAATAACGTGACTAACCTGTACTCTCTGGAGAACTGCACGGTGATTGAGGGCCACCTGAAGATCCTGCTAATGTTCCACACGAAAGCCGAAGACTTCCGGGGTCTGAGCTTCCCCAAACTGAGGGTGGTGACGGATTACCTGCTGCTGTTCCGCGTGTACGGCCTGGAGAGCCTGAGTGATCTGTTCCCCAACCTCACTGTCGTTCGGGGGAACAACCTGTTCTTCAACTACGCCCTGGTCATCTTTGAGATGTTGCAACTGAAAGAGATTGGACTGCACAGTCTGATGAACATCACACGCGGCGCCGTGCGGCTGGAGAAGAACCCGGACCTGTGTTACCTCTCCACGCTCGACTGGTCCCAAATCCTCGACTCGGTGGAAGACAACTACATTGTTGCCAATAAGAATGAGGGAGAGTGTGGAGACGTGTGTCCCGGCATGGCCAAGGGCAAAACCATCTGTCCTCAGACCACCATCAACGGTCAGTTCGGGGCACGCTGCTGGACACAGCGACACTGCCAGCAAAGTAAGTACTGAGTGTGTGAGTGTGTGAGAGTGTGTGTCAGTATTAACTTTAGACTGCTGACAGGTAAAAGTATCCAAGGTTACAGTATTAATAACTGGATTTCCACTGAAAGGTCACCAACTCGTCCAGTTTGTTCCATCAGTAGTTTTGTTTTATTCACTCAGTGGAGCTGCTGTTTTGTTTGGTCACATGCTGTTTTGTTTGGTCACGTGTTTGCTTGTTTGTTTGGCTGTTATATTAGTCAGCCTTTTGTTAGGTCAGCCACTCGTTCATTTAGTTTGTGTAGTTGTGTGCTTTAGATGTCTGTTAGATAAGGTTTCATTCAGTTTAATAATGAGTCCATACAAGATTTCGTTGAGTTTTGTTTGTGATTTTATTAACAAGGTGTGATGCGGGAACTACTTGAATCACACGGAATTGAAATCGCAGTGAAATAGTTCTGTACACTCTTTCTTTCACAGTGATGTTTGTTGGTAAACAAGAGATTTTAGCAGTACTCGTGTTCGACACACAGGCAGGAAGAAGAGGTTTCGGCTGAATGCGTGTGTGATGACGTCACATGACACTTCTCGACCAGAATCTGCAGTAATTTTTAAAAACTGTAAGCTTCTCCAAATATTGCAGAGTTTCCTTGATTTTGCGTTAATTTCTAAATCCTAAATCCTGGACGGAGTGGTGCGTCTGTTCTCTCGGGTCACACCTTCGTTTGTTTACGTGTTTATCTACTCGGCTGATGGTCTCCTGGTTATTTATTAACTCCACTTCATTTGTCCAGTCGTCCATTGAAAATGACAAGTGTTCCTGGAACCACGACGCCTGAATATCCTGAGTTTCACAAAAAGTTCCTGTGAGGGGAAACACGCTTAATAGTTTCCTGAAAAAAGTTTACATGCACGCATGCACACACACACACTCGAGTCTGAATGATTTCCTGCCATTGTGTGGCCTTTTCCTGTTCGGAGGTCATGTAATGAAAAAGAACATAAACACATCAGCAGCAGCTTTAACTCCATCACCCACACAAAAAGATCACAGCAATGTAGCTGTTGGACAAATACATTCCGTACACGCATAGTGTGATGTTAATTATGTGTACACTGTATTGTACATGTCCTTGATGCTATTGTGTGAAAGTGGATTGACACTCTGTCCTGTTGTGGTTACTGTGTGTGTGTTCTTTTTCTGTTCTCTGGTTAAGTTGTGTGTGTGTTGGACCCCTAAAAACAGAAAAAATATAGTGACATGACCACACTGTTTTTTCTGTCCCCGCAGTGTGTCCGTCAGTCTGTAAGGCAAGGGCGTGTACGCTAGACGGGCAGTGCTGTCACTCTGAGTGTTTGGGGGGATGTGTGAAGCCGGACTCGGCGGCTGAGTGTGTGGCGTGTCATCACTTCCTGCACGCAGGTGTGTGTGTGCAGGCCTGCCCCAATGGCTCCCTCTCCTTTAAGGGGTGGCGGTGCATCAGCCCTGCCGATTGCCATACCCTTCACACGCAGTGCACTCGCAACCCGCAGGACAAAGACTGCAGTTCCTACGTCATCCACCAGGGGGCATGTGTTCCTGAGTGTCCCTCAGGGTACACCACAGTCAATTCCACAACGTGAGTCTCTCACTCACACACACACACACACACAGAATACACAACTTCACTAGAGAGAGATTTACAGAGAGGTAAAATGAGAGTAAGAAAGAAGGAAACACAAAGAGAGTGAGACAGAAGGCGAGTTTCTAACATTTCTTTTACTGAGTTTACTGATGTAGTAACTAGTTTACATTTAAATCCAAGAGACAGGACAGACAGACAAACAGACAGATGGAGAAGATGGACAGGCTAGACAGACAGATGTGGTATATAACGTGGTCCTGTGAGTAAACGGGCCGTTGTGTGATTAAACTCTGTGATGTATCAGCTCACACCAGGAGCTGGATAATCATATAATTTCTGTGTGTGTATGTGTGTAGGCTGACGTGTACACCGTGTGCAGGAATGTGTCCTAAAGTGTGTGTGGGGGAGAAGACGGTGGACTCTGTGACGGCGGCTCAGGCACTTCGGGGCTGCACACTGCTCAACGGGAGCCTGACCATCAACATCCGAGGAGGAAGTAAAAAAAAATAATAATAATAATAAATAATAATAATAATAGCTGAGGAGGAAGTAAAAACTAAAATTTAATGCTTTATGAGGACTTTACTGTAACTGCTGCAGTAACACACTTAGTGTAAGTACAGCAACACACATGTAGCTGGATTACACTAACACTGTACATGGTGTCTCTTTGTGTGTGTTAGATAACATTGCAGCAGAACTGGAAGCTAATCTGGGTCAGCTGGAGGAAATCACAGGATACCTGATGGTGCGTCGCTCCTATGCTCTCGTCTCTCTGTCGTTCCTCAGGAAACTCAGACTGATCCGCGGAGAGATTCAGGAAAGGGGGTAAGACCGAGCGTTCTGATTGGCAGAGAGGGCAGAGTGATGATACAGTAGAGCACTAATTCTAATTTAAACCTAGTGAAGCGCAGTGTTTTATTATTACTGATGGATTATTGTGGTCTCTCTCTATTTGTATTTATATAAAGGAATTACACGTTCTTTGCTCTGGACAATCAGAACCTGCGCCAGCTGTGGGACTGGTCCAAGCACAACATCAGCATCCTACAGGGCCGCATGTTCTTCCACCACAACTCCAAACTGTGTCTGAGTGAGATCCGCAGGATGGAGGAGGTGACGGGGACGAGAGAGAGACAGCCCAAGAACGACATCGGCTTCAAGACCAACGGAGACCAGGCGTCATGTGAGTGTGTAAATGCGTGGCCACACACACACACTTTTTCTCTGATAGAAATGTTCATATCTCACTCTCACTCACTCTCAGGTGATTACCGGGTGTTGAGGTTCACGACGATCCGGACTATGGCAGATAAAATCCTTATTAAATGGGAGCCGTTCTGGCCGCCGGACTTCAGGGACCTGCTGGGCTTCATGGTTCTGCATAAAGAAGCGTAAGTGATGAAACCCGACCCGGAGCCTGACGGAATTCATCTTCAGGTTCTGGTGGTTCCTCTTAGGTTCTGTGCAGGTCTGCGCTGTGAGTCAGGGATGAAATATAAGTTATAACACACGCTGAGACAAAATGGCTTTTGGTATTGGGCTGAAATCAGTGTAGAAAACCGAATATAAATTCTGTAAAAAGTGCAGCCTGAAATATTTATAAGACTGAATTCTTTATAGGTAATGGGTAATAACGAAATGGAGCTATGTTACTATAGCAACAGCAAGATCTTTGTTTATTTGAATAAAAAAGATGTAGTTTTGTGCATGTTGACGTGATGTATTTCTTCCTGTAGCGAGAGTGAGATTAACCTATAGTGTTTTGGGATGTGTGCAGGCCGTACAGGAACGTGACCGAGTTTGACGGGCGGGATGCGTGCGGCTCTCACAGCTGGGTGATTGCAGATGTGGATCCTCCTCCGCGCTCCAGCGATGGCCGACAGCAGCAGGAACCCGGATTTCTTGTTGTGGCCTTAAAGCCCTGGACTCAGTACGCCATCATGGTTAAAGCCCAGCTCTCCACCTCTGACGAGCACCAGGTCCAGGGGGCCAAGAGCCCGATAATCTACGTCCACACCAATGCCACCAGTGAGCTGTTAGCTTAGCACTAACCTAACAGTCTCGTAGCCGCCATCATGGTGTAATCGTCTAATCCCTCCTTCCGTCTTTCAGAGCCGTCTGTGCCGCTGGACCCCATCTCGTCCTCCAACTCCTCCTCTCAGATCATCTTGAAGTGGAAACCTCCCAATGACCCCAACGGCAACATCACACACTACATAGTGTCCTGCCTTCAGCAGCCTGAGGCCAGTGAGCTCTACAAGTTTGACTACTGCCAGAAAGGTGTGTGCACGTGTGCGTCACAGTGTTATAACTGATTATATAGTGGGATGATTGTAAAAGAGGAAATAACACTGTGTGTCTGTGTGTTAGGCATGAAGCTGCCGTCTCGAGCCCCCACACAGGTAGACAGTAAGGAGGGACAGAAGTGGAATCAGACGGAGGAGTCGGGACAGAATGAACTCTGCTGCCCATGTCCTAAAACCGAGAAACAGCTGAAGAAAGAATCGGAAGAGAGCGAGTACCGCAAGACCTTTGAGAATTACCTGCACAATGAAGTCTTCCGCATCAGGTATTAATCAAACGCTCGCCTGCGCTCATCTACACACACGCACACACAGTCCTGCAGTGATGTAGCGCTGGGAGTCTCAGGACTGAAAAGCTGTAAATCAAGCATGCTCATTAGAATATTTGGCCACGCCCACACACCAGCACGTATGTTAGTGTTATTTCAGTTCCACTCTCTCTGCACTCTCCAGGCCGTCCCGGCAGCGCAGATCCCTCGTGGGTGTGGCCAACAGTACAATCTCCTCCACCCTGACCACGCCCACCACCCTGCCAAGTCTGAGTCCGGAGGAGGAGGCGGAGTCAAATAAGATTATTCAGTCTGTCTATGGTAAGGAGACAACGGTGATCTCCAACCTGAAACACTTCACCAGCTACCAGATCGAGATTCACGCCTGCAACAACCAGCCGGGCGACACCGAGCGCTGCAGCATGGCCGCCTACGTCAGTGCTCGCACCCTGCCCGAGGGTACACACACAAACACACTCTTTATTATAAAATAATTGGCCACGTTTATTGAACATGATATCTGCGGTTTATTAAGTAGCTATGCATTTAGCAAACGTGTGTATGTGTTGTAGATCACGCTGATGATATCCTTGGAAAGATTGTTTTTAATGTAGTTGAATATTCAGTGCACATCAAGTGGGCGGAGCCAAAAGCCCCGAATGGCATGATCATCCTGTATGAGGTGAACTACAAGAGACTGGGAGATACAGAGGTACACACGCACTCTTCTGATTTAAAAGTACACTAAATTCACACTTCTGAAATGAGTGTGTGTGTTTTTTACAGGAGTTAAGTCATTGTGTGTCCAGGAAGCACTACCTCAGTGATGGTGGCTGCAGGTTGAGAGTGGTGCATCCTGGGAATTACACCGTACGAATCCGAGCCACATCACTGGCAGAAAATGGGTCCTGGACGGAACCTGAGTACTTCTACATCAAAGATCTCCGTATGTAACACACACACACAGTGCCTTACACTATATACATATCATGTATGTATTTTTTTTATTATTATTAAATAAAAAAAAAAAAAAAAAAAAAAAAAAAAAAAAAAAAAAAAAAAAAAATATATTATATTATATTGTATAAGCCCATAGTACATACCCTATAAATATGCTCTGTGTGTGTGTGTGTGTGTGTGTGTGTGGGGTCAGGTGTGGATCCGTCCAACATGATAAAGATTATCGTGGTCCCGTTGGTGTGTGTGGTGCTGGTGGTGCTGATGGCGATGGCTGGATTCGTCATGTTCAGAAAGTGAGTGTTACAGCCGCTCGTGATGTCATTAAGTCAATCAGTGTGATGTCATCATCTGTGCTACAGTACCATTCTGTGTGTGTGTGTGTGTGTGTGTGTGTGTGTGTGTGTTAGGCAAGCAGAAGGGCCAACTGGACGTCTGTACACTTCACCAAACCCAGAATATCTCAGTCCAGATGAAAGTAATTATAGTAATGATATTATTATTATTATTATTATTATTATTATTAATAGCCAGTACAGTACTTATAGTACAGTAATCGTGTGTGTGTGTAGTGTACGAGCCGGATGAGTGGGAGGTGGCGCGGGAGAAGATCACCCTGCTGCGTGAGCTGGGTCAAGGCTCGTTTGGGATGGTGTACGAGGGTGTGGCCCATGATGTGGTGAAGGGCGAGGCTGAGACGCGAGTTGCCGTGAAGACGGTTAACGAGGCGGCCAGTCTCCGGAGAGGATCGAGTTCCTGAACGAGGCCTCCGTCATGAAGTCTTTCAGCTGTCACCATGTGGTAACCAATCAGATTTAACCTCATTACATTGTTAAATGTGTGTCAAGTGAATTTCCAAGATTGGTCATCAGTCCTGACCGAACACTCTCCAATTGGCTGATCAGGTCAGGCTGCTGGGCGTGGTCTCTAAAGGCCAGCCCACTCTGGTGGTGATGGAGCTGATGACACATGGAGATCTGAAGAGCTACCTGCGCCGTCTCCGCCCTGACTCTGAGGTACACACACATATATACACACACACACACACACACACGTCTAAGGTTATTTTCTACATCAAATCTGTGAACCATTGAAAAAAAGTTTTGGTGTGTGTGTGTGTGTGTGTGTGTGTGTCAGAATAACCCGGGCCGTCCCCCCCCCACACTGAGGGAGATGATTCAGATGGCAGCAGAGATTGCAGATGGAATGGCTTATCTCAACGCTAAGAAGTTTGTGCACAGGGACCTGGCGGCCAGAAACTGCATGGTGTCCGAAGATTACACCGTCAAGATTGGCGGTAACCATGGCAACGCATAAAATAACTTAAAAACAACAGCAATAATAATAATAACGGCATATGTTGTTCCTGAGGGACACGGCATGATCTCTAGAAGCTGGAGAGAAACTAAATAATTAATTTTTAATCTTCTCAAAACAAAGAAAAAGGCTGACATAATAATAATAAAATAGATATTTTTATATAAATATTTAATAATTAAAAAAAATACGATAATAAAGAAAAACAAAAAAGGAAAATTACTTAAGTCAAGAATAAAGAAAAAAATAACGAAAAAGGCTGAAAATATTATATGAAGAATAAATAAAGAAGGAGAAATAAATAAAGACAGTGAGGGACAGAATGAAAATTTTTATATCATCCCTCTTTCTTTTCCAATAATTATATTACTTTTATTATTTGATTCTACTATTTCTTTCAGTTCTGTGTAGATGGAGTTCAGTTTTGGGTGTAGTTGTTTATCTCTCTGTGTGTGTGTGTGTGTGTGTGTGATGAAGACTTTGGGATGACAAGGGACATCTATGAGACGGATTATTACAGGAAGGGAGGTAAAGGTCTGCTTCCTGTTAGATGGATGGCACCCGAGTCTCTGAAGGACGGGGTGTTTAATGCACACTCGGACTGCTGGTGAGATACACACACACTTCACCTGTAATACACACTATATAAGCATTTATTGGCCAAATGCAAATTTAGACAGGTTGGTGTCGATTATTTTCCTCTAACAGCACGTTCCCAAGTGTTTTATTCCTCTTACACCACAGCAGTCAACCAACAATTACAACTTGTTTATTAAAGATCGACACATCATCCTTTTTATCCATTTATAGTTAATCTTGTGGAACTTCAGTAAACTCCTCTGTGCTGAAGATGTGGGAGAACTTAGTTACAGCTTTACCGCTGACTGTTACACAGTGCTGACACTGGAGACTCCTTCCACACACACTACATAAACACATTTATCCTTACACGTTTCTTTAATCTGTTTATCAGTGTAGTTTCCGCTGTACATGTCTCTGTGAACGAGCCGTTACTATAGACACCGTAAGGTATTGCAACGAGCGCATTAATATAAACCTGCGCTGATGTCAGAGCTGCTGTTATAGAAAACTAATCACCACCTTCTGAGCAATCAGAGCACAGAGTTCAGCAGCAGCAGTGATGTGATGAGTGTATTGTGCTATGAGGCGAGTACTGATGTGTAAACGTGGCTGTGCAGGTCGTTCGGTGTGGTCTTGTGGGAGATAAGCACGCTAGCCGAGCAGCCATATCAGGGTCTGTCTAATGAGCAGGTTCTGAAGTTTGTGATGGACGGAGGATTTCTGGAGCGGCCGGATAACTGCCCTGACAGACTGTGAGTGTGAAATCCTCTCTCTCACCCTCTCTCTGTCTCTGTGTGTGTGTGTGTGTGTGTGTGTGTTGGGTTTCTAGCGCTCGGTCTCTGCTACATGCCGAGTTGTGTCTCCAAACAAATGATAACGGATATTACATGGTTGTGTTTAGTGACGCAGTGATGACGAGTGTAAATACAGGCAGTGCCTAAACCTTAATATCTGTGTGTTGACATTCCCACACAGCTACTTTGTATACACTTTAGACAGCCAGCCAATCAGAAATGAGCAAATATCACTATAAATATAATAAATGTACTTCTGAATGTTACTTGTGTAATGATGCTATAACTGTGTGTTTATGTTCTATAAACATTCATTTTATCCTGAAGTTATTTCACATGCGAATGTGTTTCTGCAGATTATTATGCAAGTATAATAACCTCTGTGTGTGTGTGTGTGTGTGTGTGTGTGTGTGTGTGTGTAGTCACAGTCTGATGCAGATGTGTTGGCACTACAACCCGAAGCTGCGTCCTGCGTTTCAGGAAATCATCGAGATGTTGAGAGACGAGCTCCATCCCTCCTTCACTGATCTGTCATTCTTCTACAGCGAGGAGAACCGGATCCGAGCAAGGGACAGCGACGATTTCGACATGGACCTGGAGAACATGGAGAGCATCCCTCTCTCCTCCTACTCCCCCGGGGATGAGGGGGACGAGGGGACATATGAAGGACTCATCCCCTACACACACATGAACGGGGGAAAGAAAAACGGACGTGTTCTCTCGCTCCCTCGATCCAGCCCCTCTTAATGCATCATCAGCACCCCAAAATGCCCTGCCCCCTTCCCCCCAATGTAACGAGCTAGGATAGATTTATTTTTCTTCTTCACTGGTTTTTATAGAACCACTTTTTATCACTTCCTTTTTTTTTCTTTTTCTTTTTTTCCCTGTTTTGGACCCGCCCATTTCTGGACATTAAGGCTGCGTCCCAAATGCTTGCTAAACTAGTGGTTAGCAAACGAACTAACATTCTACATAAACCAGCATTTAGCTAAAGAGGACAAAGGGATGCTAAACACATGACTTTTAGCTACCTAGATAGCTTTTTTTTTATTGACAGGCATGCCTGGGTTAAAAAGGGCGGGGCTTAAGTTAAATATAATCAGTTTAAATACAAACATGGTTGACCTTTCGTTTAAATTATTCCGCTCGATGTAGCTAATGGTAAAATATATAATTGTTTAGCTAAGCTAACATTAGCTAAGCTAGCCAGCCACACCAGCATTATACAGCTAAGTTGTTAGTGTCACTTGTCCAGCAGTAGATACCAGTTATGTGGCTAGCCTAGCTTACCTGCAAGATGAACTGCCATGTTGAGGTCACATGATCAGGTTTGTTATTGGCTGAGAAAGTTTTATCTTAAGCTCCGCCCTGGAACGCCCGTCAGTCAGCAAAACCAGGCAGTATCAACATTCTGTTTCAGATAATGTAGCTAATGATATCTTTTTTCACTACACACTAAAGTGCAGTGCATTATGGGTAACACGCACACATAAATAAACTAGATGTGTTAGAATAGCTTTGGTGTTTGGGTTGGAGCCTGAAAGTGACCATTGTTGTAATGCGCATGATCTGGAGCGTTTAGGGACAGAGCAATGATGTTCCTGTCCCCACGTGCCACATGTGTGACGCTGCTCGTGTTTGTGTATGTACGGAAGCTGCACTCATCTTTTTATATCCATCCGAGAGGACACAGAGTGTGCCACGCCCCAAACACAATCAAACTGTGAACAAACTGTGGACCTCCACCAATCAGGAGGCTGCTTCAGCTCGCTCTGTCGCTCCACAGAGAAATGAGAGAGAGAGAGAGAGAGTGTGCATGGAGGAGTGTGGTCAGAGGACGATTAAAGTGACCTTATTGTGTTTGTCTAAAAACCTTCCTGCTCACAGTGACATCTGTCTGTCTTTCTGTGCAAAACTTTGCATCCCCCTTTAAATGAAGAACAGTTACACCAGATGTTCAGTTCCTTCACTCTCACATGGATCATATTCAGTGATAGAAATTAAATATAACTATAACTTCAAACATTTACATACCAGGTGTTTCCTCCTGATTGACTCTGCCCATTGACTCTGGCCAGTAGACTCCGCCTCTTGACTCTGCCCATTTGCTTGGTCATTCCATCTTTATTTTCAGACTATTTTTTTCCTGTTAAAATAGAATTAGTTTTAGTCATTGTCCTGCAGGAGAATATTTTGGTGGATAAATCATAAACCAGTGCTGCAATTCTCTTTCCCTCCAGAAAAAATGAAGGATGCAAACTTTTGCATGTCTGTGTTTCACTCTTTCTTGCTTTTTATTTTTAAAATATTTATACCCCCATCTTGCCCTCTATCTGCTTTTGATTCTCTCTTCTCTCTCTCTCTCTCTCTCTCTCTCTCATATGTGTATAAAAATAATGTGTATGTCTGTTTTTCCTGTCTTTCTTTCTAGTTCTCTCTCTCGCTTTCTCCTCCCTGTTTAGTATTGTTGTCCACCCTGATGATGGTTGGATGGATGTGTGTAAACTTTATTTATGTTTTTCTTTTTTATGTGTTAAAGTTGAAGGACACTACACATCTGTTTATCACTAAATCATACACACACATACACACATTCTTACTGACCTCAGAGCCTTGCCATTACATCATTAAATGGGGGTGTGTCCTTATGCTGGTATGCATTACCATGACAACAACTGAGAATATTTTACTATTCAAAGCTGAATCCTTCAGCTCTCACACACCTCAGACGACTAGCGAGCGTAGCTGCTCAGAGTTAGCTCTCTTAGCATTAGCAACATATTCAGTGTGTAGTCACTGCCAGTTAAGTGGTTGCTTGTCTCAGACCCCTGATTCACAGTTTTGAGTTATTTATGTTTTTAATGACAGTTATATAAGCTTGTTGTTTTGAATTGTTGCTATGGTGATGAAGCACTGTCTCATCTAGATTAAAGGAACAGTTCAGCCAAAATTTAAATGTACAGAATGTTAAAGTGTGTGTGTGTGTGTGTGTGTGTGTGTGTGTGTGTGTGTGTGTGTGAGAGAGAACAGACAGATCTGACCAGTAGGTGCTGCTTTGTTCAATATTTTATTGGGTTATGGATGAGATGCACTGTTTTGTATCTCTAATCTTTACTATTATTATTGTTCTCTTTTTCTAATCCAGAAATCCTACTAATCTTCCTCTTGCCCACGTGTTGTAGATGCCTGAGCTTCCAGGCGTTAATACATTTCTGCTGTTAATAAAAGCAGTGAGGTGCATTCAAGACGAGACCAACACTGTGTTCTTATTGGCCGAGAGCATAGAGAAGAAAAAACACATCATACACTTTACAGCAGTGAACACTGACTGTGTGTGTGTGTGTGTGTGTTCTGATAAGAATTGCTGTGTTACATCATAATATTAATATTGGTAGCAATGCAGGTGGTGATGATCTCTTCTACAGTACACCAAATGGCCAAACCTGACCATCACATTCATTGCTCCACAGTCCAATGTATGTGATCTCAATCATTAACTCAATGAACATCTGTACTCAATCATCAGCAGGGTGTCCATATACTTTTGGCTATATAGTGTACGTTAATTTTGCAGCTGAGTAAAGCATGACTAGACCCAGATCTTTTAAATTTGATAAATATGTTTATTTGGTGTCCAGTTCTATACAGTAATGAACATATTCTTCTGGAAAGTATTAGCACCATGTCCCCTTGGTTTCCCTTCTGTTTTTGCTGCCATGTCTGTTGTCTTTTTGTCCGCCGCAGTCTGTCACTCACTCATCTCAGCATTCCCAGTACTCCTCATTCACCCAGAACATGCTCTTTTCCCTCAGCAACACATCATCAGACCCCATGTCCACCTTTCATTGTCCACCTGATCCCTCCAATTCATCTAAATTTTCTTGTCCCTTTAAGTTACCAGGATCCATGTGAAATCCATTTTGGGATTTGGAAAACCTTTGGTGTTTGTTCCTGTGGTTTTGTAGGATGGTGTAGAGGAAAATATACATCTCCTGTAACTCTGCCATTATCCACAGAAAGGCTGGACAGCAAGTTTGGGGTTGAGTGAACAGTTTCGGTACATGGCACCTGTAAATACCTGCTTTCTGTTCCTGTGACCTATAAACCCAACACTGTCTTTACATGTCTTATGTTTAAGATATCAAATAAAAAGTACTGTTTTGGATGTTTTAAACCTTTTACAGGTTTTTACCTGTAAAAACGTGCATGTTTCCCCAAAGAACACGTGTGGACTTTATCTAACAGCATAAAAAGGATTTTATTTAACAGGTAACAGGTTGCATTAAAGCATTAAAACACCGTTACAGTTAGCCAGCTCATGTAAAACTATGGTTTAAAAAAAACAATCCTTTATAAGATTTAAAAAAAAGAAAGTCTGGGGGCTTAATGTATTTGTTTATCATATTCTGGAGGAACTTTTACTTGATTATTTTATATAAATTACCTCAGAAATGTGTTTATCATGACCGAACTACTTTATTTTGTTTCTGTGGTTACAGTGATTGTGTCTAAAGCATATCTTTGGTCACTAAATAAAATGATCTTAATAAGAGTACTTCATTAAGCCTTCATAAGTTTTTTTCTGAGTTAAAAAGCTTTTCAGTCGTTTTTAGCTCAGGCCCAAGCAACTGCCCGTAGTTGTCATGGAGATGGTTAGTTAACGTGCTAACGGGTTTTCTTTATATATTTGCAGCTAAGCTAGCTGTGCTAACTAATTTCAAATATTAAACGTTTTACCCATAATTGTGTTTTAATGCGTAATTTCAAATCATCGTTGTTGTTTCTACAGGATTTATGTATATATTCATGCTTGTGTATTACAGATTGTGTATTGTGGTTTATATCTAGCTAGTTTTCATGAGTCAACAAAGGCTTTTTTTGTGTAACTTACTAACAGATAATTTGATTAAATATGAAAACGTTATGTTATAAATTTAATCCTAATGAACTGATGTGGTAAGAATAACGTAAGAGAATGGGAGCTAATTTATTGTTAGCATCCGCTGACATTCTGTACCTCAGATCCGAAGTAGAAAATGATAGAAAGCTTATTCATTCCGTTTATTTTAAATATCACAGAGTAGATTCACTTGGCCAGTGTGATACTGTGTATTTTTTTTTAATGTAATTTATTTTTGGATATAAGAAAGTAAATAAGTAAATGAAAGGAAGTGGTCTGTCTCAGGGACCTATCATACACCAGACTGCAGCGCCATAGTGCCTAGTGCAGTCTCCGGTGGTGGGCGTAGTTAAGATCGTCTCTTCGGTGGTGGGCGTGGTATAAAGCTCACCTGGTGCGGGATTGGTCATGGTTTCCCCGGAAGTGGGAGTCGCTCGCCTTTAGCTCTCGGTTTTTGTGTGCACTTGTTGTACAGATACCGGAGTGAAGAAATTACAAAGGAGATAAAATAAATGAAGAAATAAACACTCTCTCTGTGATATTGTCTGTGCGCTCCAGAGAGTTTGTGATTAAATGATGAGGAGAAATGTCCTGGCTTTAATGTGACTGGAAGGAGTATAAACTGGTGAGTAAGTGACATTGTGGTTTAAAACCTTAACGACTTTTTAACGTTGTAGTTACAGCCGAGGACTGCGCGTGCACTTTACATATATATATATATATATATATATATATATATATATATATATATATATATAAACTTTAAATAAAACTTACACCAGCGGTAACGTTCGATGTAAAGTTTAATTAAAAGTCTCATTCTGGTAGTTTTTTTTTTCGGTTTGTGTCTCCCGCATTCCAGGCATTCTCTGTGCGTGCGCGTGTGTGTGTGTGTGATTTATCTCCCATCTGTTTATCAGTTTCACTGTAACTCTCTCACTGATTCTCTTCACTTCATTGACTCTTCGCTTCACTAACTCTACTGACTCACTTCACTTCACCAGCTCTACTGACTCTCTTTACTTCACTGACTCTTCACTTCACTGACTCCACTGTCTCACTTCACTTCATCAGCTCTACTGACTCTCTTTTCTTCACTGTCTCACTTCACTTCACCAGCTCTACTGACTCTTTTTACTTCACTGACTCTACTGACTCACTTCAATGACTCACTTCACTTACTCTACAGACTCTTTTCACTTCACTGACTCTACACTGCACAATTAAGAGAGAAATTCTGAGTTTTGTCCCTTAAATGTTCATATTGGCTGGCATGTGAGGGTAAATAAAGTTTTGGTAAATAAACCTTAAAGCGGTTTGAAAGAGTTTGTTTTTCCACTGAATAATTAAGCCAGGTGTGTTACATATTATAGTCTCTCTTACTCTCTCTCTCTCTCACACACACACACACACACACACACACACACATGTTTAGTTGTGTATTTGATAAACAATAGAATTGATTTTGTATTCATTTATTTATTTTTGTAAAAAATACTTATTTAATTAGTACTGGGTGAATTGGATGTTTTTTTTTTGTAAAATATGGTATTTATTTGGTGCAAACTATTTATTTTAAATAATAGTTTTAAATGATTGTTTAACTATATATCTTCTTATTATTTATTAAAAGATGTTGAGGTGAAGAAGTGACATAGAGAGAAAACAAATGTGAGGAGCAGGTGGAGGAGAGCTGTGAGTTTAGCTTCATTTGCCTTTTTTCACTTGGCTTTGATTTCTGATCAGCTGTTAAACACACACATACACACGTATATATGCACGTATGTACACACATGCATACACACACACACACACACACCCCAGGACTTATGCTGGGTTTAACACCAGTCAGGTTTTACAATCAGTGACTTTGCATTGCAGGAATTAATTTCTGCTGAAGCAAAATTTTTTTTTGAACAAAATTTCTGTACATTGTTTACCATAGAAACTTTCACATGTGCAGATTGTTTCATTAAACTGTTTAAATAGATCCATGAATCTTGTGATCAGAAGGATCTGATTGGTTGTTGAGGAGCACTACAGAGACTCTGATTGGTTGAGAATCACAGTGCAACACTGAAACAGATTCCAGATGTTTTGATGTGATTTATAATGGGAATATGTAGAATGGCTACAGTTCAGAACTTTTTAAGAGTTATACATGTAACTGTGTGTGTGCGCATGCTGCTGGGTGTGGACACACACACACACACACACACACACACACTAACTGAACTGGTAAATGAGTTACAGTGTGTGTAAACATTAGAGCAGGTGAAACTGAGTGAACTCCACCGAAAGTCAAGGGCATTACACACTGCACCTGTCTGTCTGTCTCTCGCTCTGTCTGTCTCTCTGCACTATTCTTTTCTTTCTTTCTTCCTAATTATGTAGAAGACCTGATCTGTTTAGTCCCCATTGCATGTGCACAGCATATTAGTGTGTTTGTGTGAATGTGTGTGTGAGTAAGTGAGTTGTCCTGCTTTTCCTGTTTAATTGAGAAAACCAGGCTTGGTGAGTTTTATGCTTCTTCGGTACGTGTCTTCTTTTTTTTTTCCACGACTCACAGAGAAAGGTGTAGCCAAGAGCCAAATCTGTTAGTCACCTGAAGAGGCGTGGCCGCAGAGAGCGCTGGATTATTCAGAGCATTATTTCAGTAGAATGTTACACAGCTGATTTTTAATTGTTCTGCTAAAAGTGGTCTAGCGGCAATGCTAATTTTCACAACGTTTTTAGCTTTCACAATAATAATATTACAAATATATTAATAATAATAACAAAGATGACATGGGTGTATTGATTGTATAAATATATATTATGTGTGTGTCTCAGGTGTGTCAGTGTGTTGTGTTTGGTGATGTTGAACTCATATGTTAATCAGCACACAGGTAATTCGGCGTTAATTATGGTCTCCACGTTCCACTGCAGTGTGTCTCAGACTGTTCATGAAGGTAATGCTCAGGGGAATGAAGTGACATGGCTGAGCTTATTTTATTTATGATTTGTTTATAGGTGAGAGGTGAGCAGGATGGATGAGAGTGATCAGCTCCGTCACAAGTCTATCCTGGATGAGTTGACGGCTGATGGCATCAGCATCGAGGGTGAGACGTGAACCTGATTTAAACGCCACTTACAGACCATGAAGATTTTATTTCTCCTTTTATTTCCTTTTCCTCATTTAAATTGTAGTAATGATGTGAGTTTTATAGCTTTAGGTCATAAGTAGTGAATGAAGCTGTAGGTGGATGAGTGGACAGGTTCATGAATGGATGGACAGGTGACTTGGTGGATGGATAGATTGATGGAATGGGTGACATGATTGATGAATAGCAGTAGGCACACTACACATGTTCAGGAACAGCAGAGCACTCTTTACCAAACTTTGTGTGTGTGTAGATGTGCAGTACTTGGCTCTGAGGGAGGAACTGGAATCTGATGCTCGGGATTTTGAATCTCCTACGTGGAGTTTAACTGTAGATCAGCAGTATGTGAAGAATTTCTCTAAAGATGCGGCTAAGAGACAAGACGTCATTTACGGTGAGTGATTTATTTGTTTTTTTTGTTTATCTCACATACCAGCAAAATATTATATTAAATACAGCCTTGTGCTGTAACTTTGTAACTTGTTCATTGTAATGTATAATCTTATTGTTACTCCAAGAAGGACACGTATAAATCCTGCTCCGTCATATTGGTGTGAAATCAGGACTGTTAGAAGTCATTAACACACCCACAGTAACGGAGTCTGATGGAGTATTGTGTGACGGAGGAGTATTTTATGACTGAGTATCGTCTGACGGAGGAGTATCGTCTGACGGAGGAGTATCGTCTGACGGAGGAATATTGTGTGATGGAGTATTGTACGATGGAGGAGTATTATATAACAGAGGAGTATTGTATGACGGGGAGGAGTATTGTCTGACGTAGTTTTGTATGACGGGGAGTACTGTCTGACGTAGTTTTGTATGATAGGAGTATTGAGTGACGGAGGAGTACTGTCTGACGGAGTAGTATTGTATGGAGTAGTATTGTATGGAGGAGTATTGTCTGACGTAGTTTTGTATGATGGCGGAGTATCGTATGCCGGATTATTGTCCGACGGAGGAGTATTGTATGGAGGAATATTGTCCAACGGAGGACTATTGTATGGAGGAGTATTGTCTGACGTAGTTTTGTATGACGGAGGGGTATTGTATGACTGAGGAGTATTGAGTGACGGAGGAGTATTGTATGACGGAGGAGTATTGTATGGAGGAGTATTGTCTGACGTAGTTTTGTATGACGGAGGATTATTGTATGACTGAGGAGTCATTATTGTGTGATGGAGTATTGTACGATGGAGGAGTATTATATAACAAAGGAGTATTGTATGACGGGGAGTATTGTGGGGAGGAGTATTGTCTGACATAGTTTTGTATGACGGGGAGTACTGTCTGACGTAGTTTTGTATGACTGAGGAGTATTGAGTGACGGAGGAGTATTGTATGATGGAGTATTGAGTGATGGAGGAGTACTGTCTGATGGAGGAGTATTGTATGGAGGAGTATTGTATGGAGGAGTATTGTCTGACGTAGTTTTGTATGACGGAGGATTATTGAGTGACGGAGGAATATTGTGTGATGGAGTATTGTATGATGGAGGAGTATTATATAACAGAGGAGTATTGTATGACGGGGAGGAGTATTGTCTGACGTAGTTTTGTATGACAGGAGTATTTAGTGACGGAGGAGTATTGTATGATTGAGCATTGAGTGACGGAGGAGTACTGTCTGATGGAGGAGTATTGTATGACGGAGTAGTAGTGTATGGAGTAGTATTGTATGGAGGAGTATCGTCTGACGTAGTTTTGTATGACGGAGGATTATTGAGTGACGGAGGATTATTGAGTGACGGAGGAGTATTGAGTGACGGAGGAGTATTGTACAATGGAGGAGTATTATATAACAAAGGAGTATTGTGTGACGGGGAGTATTGTGGGGAGGAGTATTTTCTGACGTAGTTTTGTATGACTGAGGGGTATTGTATGACTGAGGAGTATTGAGTGATGGAGGAGTATTGTATGACGGAGAGTATGGTAGGGAGGAGTATTGTCTGACGTAGTTTTGTATGACGGAGGATTATTGTATGACGGAGGAGTATTGAGTGACAGAGGAGTATTGTACGACGGAGGTGTATTATATAACAAAGGAGTATTGTATGATGGGGAGTATTGTGGGGAGGAGTATTGTCTGACGTAGTTTTGTATGACGGGGAGTACTGTCTGACGTAGTTTTGTATGACTGAGGAGTATTGAATCACGGAGCATTTATTGTATGACGGAGTATTGTGTGACGGAGGAATATTGTATGAGAGAGTATTGTATGACGAACGAGTATTGTATACAGGAGGAGTATTGAATGATGAAGGTGTATTGAATGACGGGGAGTATTGTGGGGAGGAGTATTTTCTGACGTAGTTTTGTATGACGGAGGGGTATTGTATGACTGAGGAGTATTGAGTGATGGAGGAGTATTGTATGACGGAGAGTATTGTAGGGAGGAGTATTTTCTGACGTAATTTTGTATGACGGAGGATTATTGTATGACGGAGTATTGTATGTGGAGGTATTAGTGTGGAGGAGTATTGGTACAGGGGGTGTATTATATAACAAAGGAGTATTGTATGATGAGGAGTATTGTGGGGAGGAGTATTGTCTGACGTAGTTTTGTATGGCGGGGAGTACTGTCTGACGTAGTTTTGTATGACGGGGAGTGCTGTCTGATGTAGTGTTGTATGACTGAGGAGTATTGAATGACGGAGCATTTATTGTATGACTGAGTATTGTGTGACGAAGGAATGTTGTATGAGAGAGTATTGTATGACGAACGAGTATTGTATGCAGGAGGAGTATTGAATGACGAAGGAGTATTGAATGACGGAGCATTGTATGACGGGGAGTATTGTGGGGAGGAGTATTGTCTGACGTTGTTTTGTATGGCGGAGGAGTATTGTATGAGGGAGGAGTATTGTGTGGAGGAGTATTGTCTGACGTAGTTTTGTGTGATGGAGGAGTATTGAGTGATGGAGGAGTATTGTCTCACGTGATTTTGTATGACGGAGGTGTATTAAATGACTGAGGATTATTGTTTGACAGAGTGATGTGTGGAGGAGTATTGTGTGACGGAGGAGTATTGTGTGACGGAGGAGTATTGTGTGACGGAGGAGTATTGTATGATGGAATATCGTGATGTCTTGATGTCTTGTAGTATTGTATGATGGAGTATCGTGATGTCTGTGCTTTGTTTATATTGTTCTTATGGTTGACAGAGTTGATCCAGACGGAGGTAAACCACGTGCGGACGCTGAAGCTCATGCTGTTTGTGTATATGCGTGAGCTCCGGGATTCGTTGCTGATGGATGAGTCTCAGCTCGAGCGTCTCTTCCCTTGTCTGGACCGTTTACTGAACGAACATCAGAACTTCCTGCAGAGACTGAAACAATGCCGCAGAGAGAGTCTGGAGGAAGGGAGTGACAAAAACTACTGCATCTCTAACATAGGGGAAATCCTCATCACTCAGGTACACACACACACATATACACACATCCACACACACACGGACACACACACATTCCTAGGTGTATAATGTTCATGTTATCAGTAATTTCAGATGTAAACTTAAAATGTATTTTGATTAACTCTGTTTTTTTTTTTTACTTTTACATTGAATTTGTATCTTATTGCTTGTGTGTGTGTGTGTGTGTGTGTGTGTGTGTAGTTTTCAGAGGATTGCAGGAGCAGGCTGCAGGACAGTTACGGTGTTTTCTGCAGTCATCACACCGAGGCAGTGAATTTCTACAAAGAACAACTGCAGAACAGTAAAAAGTTTCAGAGTCTGATACGAGTGAGTGACGTGTTAATTACCTTTCATTAATATTCATTACCTGCTTTGAACTCCGCCTCCTTTTCGACTTGTCTGTCTCTCATTAGCCAGCGTCATGTTCGAATACGTCAGCGTGGTGTCCTCACGGGTCATCACCTTCATATGCACACGTGACGTTTGTTTATTCACTGTCACTCGCTAGTTCATCAGATTGTGTGCAGTCAGATTTCACAGCAGTGCAGATATTTTACTGCTGACCAACACAAACAGCCCTGTGCACCTAAATACACAGCTAGCAGACTAGCAGCACAAGCTAGTTACACACCTGATACGGTTACCTAGCAGACTGTAAATTGTACAAACCCATGTAAATGTGAATTCATCAGAATTTTAGATGAATAAATAATGTTTTAGAGCTTTATATCCACAGTTTACGTTCTCTCCACTAACACGGCACCATGGTTAGTGGATTATATTTATGTAAAAGTGTTTGTTTTTGGTAAGAGGGACACGGTGTATGAAATGTAAGAGGGACACGGTGTATGAAATGTAACGCAGTGGTGTTTAACGTGTTCAGAGAATCGGTCAGTTGTCGATCGTGAGGAGGTTGGGTGTGCCGGAGGGGATTCTGCTCATCACCCAGCGCATTACCAAATACCCGGTCCTGGTGGAGCGCATCATTAAAAACACTGAAGGTAAAGAATCCTATTTTACTTCCTGTTTTAGTCTTTCAGGAATGTTTATTACCGCACTGTGTTTAAAATGAAAGGTTTAATCATTACGTATCAAGTTCTATTAACACACTCACACACAGAGTTAATACCGAGTCATTTCAAATAATGAGCAGGTTATGTGTGCAGTGCTGTGTAGTGTAATCCTCGAAGGTTCCCTAAAGCACATATTACTTCACACCCTATCTAGTGTTCTTGCATGTAGGGGAACTGAATACTAAAATGCTTCCTATTGGACATTAAGTGCACTAGAGTGTTAAAGCCAGTCATTTTTCATCCTTGTGCATGTTTCTTTAGTTTTGTAATGCACTAGGTAGTATCAGGAAGGCTATTTCATAGCCTTCATTATACACTTAGCTTCTGATATAAGACTAGCTAGCAAGGCACACGCTCGACCTCTCAGGCCACGGTAAGCTTCCAAGCTCCTCCCGGCAGTCTAGTTATTTAGTTACTTAATCATGTGTTCGACATCATAATCCTGTTAGCCTAACTATCAGCACACTGTTAATCAAAACAAATGTACTGCTTTGTGTTTTGTGTCAGAGGGCACACAAGAGCATAAAGATCTTGTAAATGCTCAAGAGCGCATCAAAGACACAATCTCCACCGTGGACACGCAGGTCCATCAGTACGAGCAGCTGCGGGAGATTGCCGCTCAACTTGAAACCAAATCCTATGGCACGACGAGCAACAGCAAGATTTTCCGCAGAGACGATCTGCTTCAGAAGGACAGGAGGCTGCTGAGAGAGGGCGTACTGACCTGGAAACCCCATAACAGGTCCAAAGGTGAGATCACCGCATAAAATCACCCAGCACTCAATGACTGTGTGCACCGCAAACAATATATCTAGTATTACTAGTACAATTTCTTATATATTTTTTAAATGACTAAGATTGTTTCTAGATATTTTTTGCTCACTTCTATCTTGAAATGTTCTTTTGGCAGATAATTTTGCTTATTTCAAGTGTTTTATTTCTAGAAAGAAGCAAAATTACCTGGCAAAAAAAAAATCTGTTAAAACATGAAATTATTTGAAAAACATAATGATTTTTTGCGTTCTGTCTGTGACTCAGGTGTGTGTATAACCCCAGTTTATCATTCCCAGAATGGGCTTAACAGCTTCACTTAGCAAAAAACATGTTTCTGGATGATCTAATATTCCCCAGTCTCTGTGTTCCAAAGGTCTAATATTCCCCAGTCCCCGTGTTCCAAAGATATAATATTCCCCAGTCCCCGTATTAATAAGGTCTAATATTCCCCAGTCCCTGTGTTCCAAAGATATATTCCTCAGTCCCTGTGTTCCAAAGATATAATATGCCCCAGTCCCCGTGGTCCAAAGGTCTAATATGCCCCAGTCCCCGTGTTCCCAAAGGAATATACTAGCCCCGTGGCCAAAGGTCTAATATCCACCCCCGTGGTCCAAAGGTCTAATATGCCCCAGCTCCCCGTGGTCCAAAGATATAATATGCCCCAGTCCCCGTGGTCCAAAGATATAATATGCCCCAGTCCCCGTGGTCCAAAGATATAATATGCCCCAGTCCCCGTGGTCCAAAGATATAATATGCCCCAGTCGCCGTGGTCCAAAGGTCTGATATGCCCCAGTCGCCGTGGTCCAAAGGTCTGATATGCCCCAGTCCCCGTGGTCCAAAGGTCTGATATTCCCCAGTCCCCGTATTAAAAAGGTCTGATATGCCCCAGTCCTCGTGTTAAAAGGTCTGATATGCCCCAGTCCCGTCGAAAGGTCTGATATGCCCCAGTCCCCGTATTAGAAGGTCTGATATGCCCAGTCCCCGTATTAGAAAGGTCTGATATGCCCCAGTCCCCGTATTAGAAAGGTCTGATATGCCCCAGTCCCCGTATTCGAAAGGTCTGATATGCCCCAGTCCCCCGTATTAGAAAGGTCTGATATGCTTTAGTCCCGTATTAAAGGTCTGATATGCCCCGGTCCCCGTATTAAAGGTCTAATATTCCCCAGTCCCCGTGGTCCAAAGGTCTAATATTCCCCAGTCCCCGTGGTCCAAAGGTCTAATATTCCCAGTCCCCGTGGTCCAAGGTCTTATATCCCCAGTCCCCGTGGTACAGGTCTAATATTCTGATCCCCGTGCGTCCATACGGTCTAATATTCCCCAGTCCCCGTATTAAAAGGCCTAATATTCCCCAGTCCCCGTGTTAAAAGGTCTAATATGCCCAATCCCGTGGTCCAAAGGTCTAATATTCCCCAGTCCCCGTGGTCAAAAGGTATGTCCCACAGTCCCCGTATTAAAAAGGTCTAATATGCCCTAGTCCCCGTGTTCCAAAGGTCTAATATCCCCAGTCTCCGTATTAAAAAGGTCTAATATGCCCCAGTCCCCGTGTTCCAAAGGTCTAATATTCCCCAGTCCCCGTGGTCCAAGGTCTAATATTCCCCAGTCTCCGTGGTCCAAAGGTCTAATATGCCCCAGTCCCCGTGGTCCAAAGGTCTAATATGCCCCAGTCCCCGTGGTCCAAAGGTCTAATATCCCCCAGTCCCCGTATTAAAAAGGTCTAATATTCCCCAGTCCCCGTGGTCCAAAGGTCTAATATGCCCCAGTCCCCGTGGTCCAAAGGTCTAATATTCCCCAGTCCCCGTGGTCCAACGGTCTAATATTCCCCAGTCCCCGTATTAAAAGGTCTAATATTCCCCAGTCCCCGTATTAAAAAGGTCTAATATTCCCCAGTCCCCGTATTAAAAAGGTCTAATATTCCCCAGTCCCCGTATTAAAAAGGTCTAATATTCCCCAGTCCCCGTATTAAAAAGGTCTAATATTCCCCAGTCCCCGTATTAAAAAGGTCTAATATTCCCCAGTCCCCGTATTAAAAAGGTCTAATATTCCCCAGTCCCCGTGTCCAAAGGTCTAATATTCCCCAGTCCCCGTATTAAAAGGTCTAATATCCCCAGTCCCGTTATTAAAAGGTCTAATATCCCCCAGTCCCGGTGGTCGAGATATAATACTGATAAGCGGTCCAAAGGTCTCTATTCCCCAGTCCCGTATTAAAAGGTCTAATATCTGCCCCCCGTGGTCCAAAGGTCTAATATGCCCCAGTCCCCGTGATCCAAAGGTCTAATATGCCCCAGTCCCCGTGGTCCAAAGGTCTAATATGCCCCAGTCCCCGTGGCCAAAAATAAGTCCCGTGGTCAAAGGTCTAATATGCCCGATCCCGTGGTACAAAGGTCTAATATGCCCCAGTCCCCGTGGTACAAAGGTCTAATATGCCTGTCCCCGTGGTCCAAGGTCTAATACTGCATCCCGTGGTCCAAAGGTCTAATATCCCCAGTCCCTGTGGCCCAAGGTCTAATATGCCCCAGTCCCCGTGGTCCAAAGGTCTAATATGCTTAGCCCCTGTATAAAAGGTCTAATATGCCCCAGTCCCCGTGTCCAAAGGTATAATATTCCCCAGTCCCCCATATTAAAAGGTCTAATATGCCCCAGTCCCCGTAGTAAAGTCTATATGCCCCAGTCCCCGTATTAAAAGGTCTAATATCCTAGTCCCGTATTAAAAGGTTTAATATACCCCAGTCCCGTATTAAGTCTAATATGCCCCAGTCCCCGTATAAAGGTCTAATAATGGTCCCGTGGTCCAATGATATAAATGCCTCCAGTCCCCGTGGTCCAAAGGTCTAATATCCCCAGTCCCCGTGGTCCAAAGGTCTAATATGCCCCAGTCCCGTGGTAACGGTCTATTCCCAGTCCCCGTGGTCCGCGGTCTAATATTCCCCAGTCCCCGTGGTCCAGCAGGTCTAATATTCCCCAGTCCCCTATTAAAAGGTCTAATATTCCCCAGTCCCCGTGGTCAAAGGTATATTATCCCAGTCCCGTGGTCCAAAGGTATAATATCCCCCAGTCTCCTATTAAAGGTCTAATATGCCCCAGTCCCCGTGGTCCAAAGGTCTAATATCCCCCAGTCTCCGTATTAAAAAGGTCTAATATGCCCCAGTCCCAGTGGTCCAAAGGTCTAATATGTTTCAGCCCCTGTATTAAAAGGTCTAATGCCCCAGTCCCCGTGTTCAAAGGTCTAATATCCCCAGTCTCCGTATTAAAGGTCTAATATGCCCCAGTGGCCAAAGGTCTAATAGCTCAGCCCCTGTATTAAAAGGTCTAATAGCCCGTGTCCAAAGCTAATCCCACCCCTATTAAAAGGTCTATGCCCGCCCGTGGTCCAAAGGTCTAATAGCTTCCCCTGTTAAAGGTCTAATACTGCCCGTGGTCCAAAGATATAATACTGGTCCCGTGGCCAAGAATATAATACTAGTCCCCGTGGTCCAAAGGTCTAATATCCCCCAGTCCCCATATTAAAAGGTCTAATATGCCCCAGTCCCATTCAAAGATATAATAAAGTTCCGTGGTCCAAAGGTCTAATATTCCCCAGTCCCGATGGTCAAAGGTCTAATATTCCCCAGTCCCCGTGGTCAAAGGTCTAATATTCCCCAGTCCCGTATGTAAAAAGGTCTAATATTCCCCATTCTATTAAGGTCTAATATACTCATCCCCGTGGTACAAAGGTCTAATATGCCCCAGTCCCGTAGTTCAAGGTCTAATATGCCCCAGTCCTGGTCCAAAGGTCTAATATGCCCCAGTCCCGTGGTCAAGGTCTAATATGCCCCAGTCCCCGTGGTCAAAAGGTCTAATATGCCCCAGTCCCGTGGTCAAGGTCTAATATCCCCATCCCCGTGGTCAAGGTCTAATTTACGTCCCGTGTTCCAAGGTCTAATATCCCCAGTCCCTGGTCAAGGTATAATATCCCCATCCCGTGGTCCAAGGTATAATATCCTGATACGTGGTCCAAAGATATAATATCTCTAGTCCCCGTGGTCCAAAAGGTATAATATGCCCCAGTCCCGTGGTCAAAAGGTCTAATATACTGATCCCTGATGGTCAAAGGTCTAATACCCCAGTCCCCGTGGTCCAAGGTCTAATATGTCATCCCGTGGTCCAAGGTCTAATATTCCCCATCCCCGTATTAAAGGTCTAATATGCCTGTCCCGTATTAAAAGGTCTAATATGCCCCAGTCCCCGTATTAAAAGGTCTAATATACTCCAGTCCCCGTATTAAAAGGTCTAATACCCCAGTCCCCGTACAAAGCTATATCCCCAGTCCCCGTATTAAAAGGTCTAATATCTGCATCCTCGTGTTCAAGGTCTAATATCCCCCAGTCTCCATTGTTAAAAGGTCTAATATTCCTAGTCCCAGTGGTCCAAGGTCTAATATGTTCAGCCCCTGTATTAAAAGATATTGCCCGCCAATATAATATACTGTCCCGTGGTCCAAAGGTATAATATGCCCCAGTCCCCGTGGTCCAAAGATATAATATCCAGTCCCGTGGTCCAAAGGTCTAATATTCCCCAGTCCCCGTGGTCCAAAGGTCTAATATCCCCAGTCCCCATATTAAAAGGTCTAATATCCCCAGTCCCCGTGGTCCAAAGGTATAATATCCCCACCCGTGGTCAAGGTATAATATGCCTCCCCGTATTAAAAGGTCTAATATACTGGTCCCGTGTTCCAAAGGTCTAATATCCCCCAGTCTCCGTATTAAAAAGGTCTAATATGCCCCAGTCCCAGTGGTCCAAAGGTCTAATATGCTTCAGCCCCTGTATTAAAAAGGTCTAATATGCCCCAGTCCCCGTGGTCCAAAGATATAATATGCCCCAGTCCCCGTGGTCCAAAGATATAATATGCCCCAGTCCCCGTGGTCCAAAGGTCTAATATCCCCCAGTCCCCGTATTAAAAAGGTCTAATATGCCCCAGTCCCCGTATTAAAAAGGTCTAATATCCTAGTCCCCGTGTAAAAGGTCTAATATCAGTCCCCGTGTTCCAAGGTCTAATATCCCCCAGTCTCCGTATTAAAAAGGTCTAATATGCCCCAGTCCCCGTATTAAAAAGGTCTAATATGCCCCAGTCCCGTATTAAAAAGGTCTAATATGCCCCAGTCCCCGTATTAAAAGGTCTAATATGCCCCAGTCCCCGTATTAAAAAGGTCTAATATGCCCCAGTCCCCGTACAAAGGTCTAATATATTAGTCCCGTGTCCAAGGTCTAATATCCCAGTCCCCGTATTAAAAAGGTCTAATATGCCCCAGTCCCCGTGGTCCAAAGGTCTAATATCCCCCAGTCTCCGTATTAAAAAGGTCTAATATGCCCCAGTCCCAGTGGTCCAAAGGTCTAATATGCTTCAGCCCCTGTATTAAAAAGGTCTAATATGCCCCAGTCCCGGTGGTCCAAAGATATAATATTCCCCGGTCCAAAGGTCTAATATTCCCCAGTCCCCGTGGTCCAAAGGTCTAATATCCCCCAGTCGCCGTATTGAAAAGGTCTAATATCCCCCAGTCCCCGTATTGAAAAGGTCTAATATGCCCCAGTCCCCGTATTGAAAAGGTCTAATATGCCCCAGTCCCCGTATTGAAAAGGTCTAATATGCCCCAGTCCCCGTATTGAAAAGGTCTAATATGCCCCAGTCCCCGTATTGAAAAGGTCTAATATGCCCCAGTCCCCGTATTGAAAAGGTCTAATATGCCCCAGTCCCCGTATTGAAAAGGTCTAATATGCCCCAGTCCCCGTATTGAAAAGGTCTAATATGCCCCAGTCCCCGTATTGAAAAGGTCTAATATGCCCCAGTCCCCGTATTCAAAAGGTCTAATATGCCCCAGTCCCCGTATTCAAAAGGTCTAATATTCCCCAGTCCCCGTGGTCCAAAGGTCTAATATTCCCCAGTCCCCGTATTCAAAAGGTCTAATATGCCCCAGTCCCCGTATTCAAAAGGTCTAATATGCCCCAGTCCCCGTGATTCAAAAGGTCTAATATTCCCCTGGCCCTCGCGGGTCCAAAGATGTCAATATTCCCCAGTCCCCGTGATAAAAGGTCTAATATTCCCCAGTCCCCGCGGGTCCAAAGGTATAATATTCCCCAGTCCCCGTGATCAAAGGTCTAATATGCCCGTTCCCCGTGGTCCAAAGGTCTAATATGCCCCAGTCCCCTGGTCCAAAGGTCATAATATCCCCCAGTCCCCGTGATTAAAGGTCTAAATTCCCCAGTCCCCTCGTGATAAAAGGTCTAATATTCCCCAGTCCCCGTGTTCCAAAGGTCTAATATTCCCCAGTCCCCGTATTAAAAAGGTCTAATATTCCCCAGTCCCCGTATTAAAAAGGTCTAATATTCCCCAGTCCCCGTATTAAAAAGGTCTAATATGCCCCAGTCCCCGTGGTTCCAAAGGTCTAATATGCCCCAGTCCCCGTGGTCCAAAGGTCTAATATGCCCCAGTCCCCGTGGTCCAAAGGTCTAATATGCCCCAGTCCCCGTGTGGTCCAAAGGTCTAATATGCCCCAGTCCCCGTGGTCCAAAGGTCTAATATGCCCCAGTCCCCGTGGTCCAAAGGTCTAATATGCCCCAGTCCCCGTGGTCCAAAGGTCTAATATGCCCCAGTCCCCGTGGTCCAAAGGTCTAATATGCCCCAGTCCCCGTGGTCAAAAGGTCTAATATGCCCCAGTCCCCGTGGTCCAAAGGTCTAATATGCCCCAGTCCCCGTGGTCCAAAGGTCTAATATTCCCCAGTCCCCATATTACAAAGGTCTAATATGCCCCAGTCCCCGTGGTCCAAAGGTCTAATATTCCCCAGTCCCCGTGGTCCAAAGGTCTAATATCCCCAGTCCCCGTAATTAAAAGGTCTAATATGCCCCAGTCCCTGGGGTCCAAGGTTCTAATATGCCCCAGTCCCCTGGTCCAAGGTCTAATATTCCCCAGTCCCTATATTAAAAGGTCTAATATGCCCCAGTCCCTCGGGGTCCAAAGATATAATATGCCCCAGTTCTCGTGGTCCAAAGATATAATATGCCCCAGTCCCCGTGGTCCAAAGATATAATATCCCCCAGTCTCCGTATTAAATAGGTCTAATATCCCCCAGTCCCCGTATTAACAAGGTCTAATATGCCCCAGTCCCCGTATTAAAAAGGTCTAATATGCCCCAGTCCCCGTATTAAAAAGGTCTAATATGCCCCAGTCCCCGTGGTCCAAAGGTATAATATGCCCCAGTCCCCGTGGTCCAAAGGTCTAATATGCCCCAGTCCCCGTGGTCAAAAGGTCTAATATGCCCCAGTCCCCGTGGTAAAAAGGTCTAATATGCCCCAGTCCCCGTATTAAAAAGGTCTAATATGCCCCAGTCCCCGTATTAAAAAGGTCTAATATGCCCCAGTCCCCGTATTAAAAAGGTCTAATATGCCCCAGTCCCCGTGGTCCAAAGGTCTAATATGCCCCAGTCCCCGTGGTCCAAAGGTCTAATATGCCCCAGTCCCCGTGGTCCAAAGGTCTAATATGCCCCAGTCCCCGTGGTCCAAAGGTCTAATATGCCCCAGTCCCCGTGGTCCAAAGGTCTAATATGCCCCAGTCCCCGTGGTCCAAAGGTCTAATATGCCCCAGTCCCCGTGGTCCAAAGGTCTAATATGCCCCAGTCCCCGTGGTCCAAAGGTCTAATATGCCCCAGTCCCCGTGGTCCAAAGGTCTAATATGCCCCAGTCCCCGTGGTCCAAAGGTCTAATATGCCCCAGTCCCCGTGGTCCAAAGGTCTAATATGCCCCAGTCCCCGTGGTCCAAAGGTCTAATATGCCCCAGTCCCCGTGGTCCAAAGGTCTAATATGCCCCAGTCCCCGTGGTCCAAAGGTCTAATATGCCCCAGTCCCCGTGGTCCAAAGGTCTAATATCCCCCAGTCCCCGTATTAAAAAGGTCTAATATGCCCCAGTCCCCGTGGTCCAAAGGTCTAATATCCCCCAGTCCCCGTATTAAAAAGGTCTAATATGCCCCAGTCCCCGTATCAAAAGGTCTAATATTCCCCAGTCCCCGTGGTAAAAAGGTCTAATATGCCCCAGTCCCCGTGGTCCAAAGGTATAATATGCCCCAGTCCCCGTGGTCCAAAGATATAATATGCCCCAGTCCCCGTGGTCCAAAGGTATAATATGCCCCAGTCCCCGTGGTCCAAAGATATAATATGCCCCAGTCCCCGTGGTCCAAAGATATAATATCCCCCAGTCCCCGTGTTCCAAAGGTCTAATATCCCCCTGTCTCCGTATTAAAAAGGTCTAATATGCCCCAGTCCAAGTGGTCCAAAGGTCTAATATGCTTCAGCCCCTGTATGAAAAAGGTCTAATATTCCCCAGTCCCCGTGGTCCAAAGGTCTAATATCCCCCAGTCCCCATATTAAAAAGGTCTAATATGCCCCAGTCCCCGTGGTCCAAAGGTATAATATGCCCCAGTCCCCGTGGTCCAAAGGTCTAATATCCCCCAGTCCCCATATTAAAAAGGTCTAATATGCCCCAGTCCCCGTGGTCCAAAGATCTAATATGCCCCAGTCCCCGTGGTCCAAAGGTCTAATATGCCCCAGTCCCCGTGGTCCAAAGGTCTAATATGCCCCAGTCCCCGTGGTCCAAAGGTCTAATATGCCCCAGTCCCCGTATTAAAAGGTCTAATATGCCCCAGTCCCCGTGTTCCAAAGGTCTAATATCCCCCAGTCTCCCGTATTAAAAAGGTCTAATATGCCCCAGTCCCAGTGGTCCAAAGGTCTAATATGCTTCAGCCCCTGTATTAAAAAGGTCTAATATGCCCCAGTCCCCGTGGTCCAAAGGTCTAATATCCCCAGTCCCCGTGGTCCAAAGGTCTAATATCCCCCAGTCCCCATATTAAAAAGGTCTAATATTCCCCAGTCCCCGTGTTCCAAAGGTCTAATATCCCCCAGTCCCCATATTAAAAAGGTCTAATATCCCCCAGTCCCCGTGGTCCAAAGATATAATATGCCCCAGTCGCCGTGGTCCAAAGGTATAATATGCCCCAGTCCCCGTATTAAAAAGGTCTAATATGCCCCAGTCCCCGTGTTCCAAAGGTCTAATATCCCCCAGTCCCCGTATTAAAAAGGTCTAATATGCCCCAGTCCCAGTGGTCAAAGGTCTAATATTATTCAGCCCCTGTATTAAAAAGGTCTAATATGACTGTCCCGTGGTCCAAAGATATAATATGCCCCAGTCCCCGTGGTCCAAAGATATAATATGCCCCAGTCCCCGTGGTCCAAAGGTATAATATGCCCCAGTCCCCGTGGTCCAAAGGTCTAATATCCCCCAGTCCCCGTATTAAAAAGGTCTAATATGCCCCAGTCCCCGTATTAAAAAGGTCTAATATGCCCCAGTCCCCGTATTAAAAAGGTCTAATATTCCCCAGTCCCCGTATTAAAAAGGTCTAATATCCCCCAGTCCCCGTATTAAAAAGGTCTAATATGCCCCAGTCCCCGTGTTCCAAAGGTCTAATATCCCCAGTCTCCGTGTATTAAAAGGTCTAATATACCCCAGTCCCCGTATTAAAAGGTCTAATATGCCCCAGTTCCGGTTATTAAAAGGTCTAATATGCCCCAGTCCCCGTATTAAAAGGTCTAATATCCCCAGTCCCGGTATTAAAAGGTCTAATATCCCCAGTCCCCGTATTAAAAGGTCTAATACTATCCCGTGTTCCAAGGTCTAATATCCCCAGTCTCCGTAAAAGGTCTAATATCTTCCCAGTGGTCCCAAGGTCTAATATCTTCAGCCCTGATTAAAAGGTCTAATACTGCGTCCCCGTGGTCCAAAGGTATAATATGCCCCAGTCCCCGTGGTCCAAAGATATAATATGAATGGTCTAATATCCCCATCCCCATATAAAGGTCCATATCCCCAGTCCCCGTGGTCCAAAGATATAATATGCCCCAGTCCCCGTGGTCCAAAGGTACAATATGCCCCAGTCCCCGTGTAAAGGTCCATTACTGTCCCGTATTAAAGGTCTAATATGCTAGTCCCGTATAAAAGGTCTAATATCCCCAGTCCCCGTGTAAAGGTCTAATATGCCCCAGTCCCCGTGTTCCAAGGTCTAATATCCCTAGTCCCGTATTAAAGGTCTAATATTCAGTCCCGTGGTCCAAAGATATAATATTCCCCAGTCCCCGTGGTCCAAAGGTCTAATATTCCACAGTCCCCGTATTAAAAGGTCTAATATGCCCCAGTCCCGTATTAAAAGGTCTAATATCTGATCCCCGTATTAAAAAGGTCTAATATTCCCCAATCCCCGTGGTCCAAAGGTCTAATATTCCCCAGTCCCCGTGGTCCAAAGGTCTAATATGCCCCAGTCCCCGTGGTCCAAGGTCTAATATCCCCCAGTCCCCGTGGTCCAAAGGTATAATATCCCCAGTCCCCGTGGTCCAAAGGTCTAATATCCCCAGTCCCCGTGGTCCAAGGTCTAATATCCCCAGTCCCCGTGGTCCAAAGGTTAATATCCCCAGTCCCCGTGGTCCAACTAATATCCCCAGTCCCCTTCAAGGTCTAATATCCCCAGTCCCCGTGATTAAAAGGTCTAATACCCCAGTCCCCGTGGTAAAGGTCTAATATGCCCCAGTCCCCGTGGTCCAAAGGTCTAATATGCTCGTCCGTGGTCCAAAGGTCTATCCCCAGTCCCCGTGGTCCAAAGGTCTAATATGCCCCAGTCCTGGCAAGGTCTAATATCCCCAGTCCCCATATTAAAAGGTCTAATCCCCAGTCCCGTGGTCCAAGATATAATACCCCCAGTCCCCGTGTTAAGATATATATCCCCCAGTCCCGTGGTCCAAAGGTATAATATGCCCCAGTCCCCGTGGTCCAAGGTCTAATGTGCTGGTCCCGTGTTAAAAGGTCTAATATGCCCTAGTCCCCGTGTCAAAGGTCTAATATTGCCCCAGTCCCGTATTAAAAGGTCTAATATGCCCCAGTCCCCGTGTTAAAGGTCTAATATGCCCCAGTCCCGTATTAAAAGGTCTAATATCCCAGTCCCGTTAAAAGGTCTAATATGCCCCAGTCCCCGTATTAAAAGTATTCGTCCCCTTATTAAAAGGTCTAATATACTGATCGTGTTAAAAGTCTAATATGCCCCAGTCCCGTGTTAAAATCTAATATTCCTAGTCCCGTGTAAAAGTCTATTCCATCGTATTAAAGGCTAATATGCCCCAGTCCCGTATTAAATCTAATATCCCCATCCCCTTATTAAAATCTAATATGTCCTGAAACAATTTGTCCCGTGGTCCAAGGTCTAATATGCCCCAGTCCCCGTGGTCAAAGGTCTAATACCCCAGTCCCCGTGGTCAAGAGGTCTAATATGCCCCAGTCCCCGTGGTCCAAACGTCTATATCCCCAGTCCCGTGGTCCAGAGGTCTAATATTCCCCAGTCCCCGTGGTAAAATATAATATACTATCCCGTGGTCCAAAGGTATAATATCCCCATCTCCTATTAAAAGCTAATATCTAATATAATATCCCAGTCCCGTATTAAAAGGTCTAATATGCCCCAGTCCCCGTGGTCCAAAGGTCTAATATGTTTCAGCCTCGGTATTAAAAGGTCTAATATGCCCCAGTCCCGTGTTCCAAGGTCTAATATCCCCAGTCTCCGTATTAAAAGGTCTAATATCCCCAGTCCCAGTGGTCCAAGATTGTGTATTCGCCCCTGTGTTAAAAAGGTCTAATATGCCCCAGTCCCGTGTTCCAAAGGTCTAATATCCCCAGTCTCTGTATTACAAAGGTCTAATATGCGTCCCCGTGGTCCAAAGTATAATATGCTCCAGCCCTGTATTAAAAGGCTAATATACCTAGTCCCGTGGTCCAAGATATATATTCAGTCCCTGGTCCAATATTACCCAGTCCCCTGGCCAAGGCTAATACAGCCCCTATAAAAGGTCTAATATTTGGTCCGTGGTCCAAGATATAATATGCCCCAGTCCCGTGGTCCAAAGGTCTAATATTCCCCAGTCCCCGTGGTCCAAAGGTCTAATATTCCCCAGTCGGGTCCAGCGATTCTAATATTCCCCAGTCCCCGTATTAAAGGTCTAATATTCCCCAGTCCCCGTATTAAAAGGTCTAATATGCCCCAGTCCCGTGGTCACAAAAGGTCTAATATGCCCCAGTCCCCGTGGTCCAAAGGTCTAATATGCCCAGTCCCCGTGGTCCAAAGGTCTAATATCCCCAGTCCCCGTGGTCCAAGGTCTAATATCCGTCCCGTGGTCAAAGGTCTAATATCCCCAGTCCCGTGTTAAAGGTCTAATATCCCCCAGTTCCGTGGTCCAAAGGTATAATATGCCCCAGTCCCCGTGGTCCAAAAGTAAATATACCGTGGTCCAAGTATAATATGCCCCAGTCCTTGTGGTCCAAAGATATAATATGCCCCAGTCGCCGTGGTCCAAAGATATAATATGGTCTAATATTCCCCAGTCCCCGTGGTCCAAAGGTCTAATATGCCCCAGTCCCGTGGTCCAAAGGTCTAATATTCCCCAGTCCCCGTGGTCCAAAGGTCTAATATTCCCCAGTCCCCGTGGTCAAAAGGTCTAATAATTCCCCGTGGTCCAAAGGTATACTATCCCCAGTCCCCGTGGTCAAAAGGTAATATGCCCCAGTCCCCGTGGTCCAAGGTCTAATATGCCCCAGTCCCCGTATTAAAAGGTCTAATATGCTCCATCCCCGTATTAAAAAGTCTGCCTTTTACGTCCCCGTATTAAAAGGTCTAATATGCCCCAGTCCCGTATTAAAAGGTCTAATATGCCCCAGTCCCCGTGTTAAAAGGTCTAATACTGCCCGAGCCCCTATTAAAAAGGTCTAATATGCCCCAGTCCCCGGTGTACAAAGGTCTAATATGCCCCAGTCCCCGTGATTAAAAAGGTCTAATATGCCCCAGTCCCGTGGTCCAAAGGTCTAATATGCCCCAGTCCCCGTGGTCCAAAGGCTAATATTCCCCAGTCCCCGTGGTCCAAAGGTCTAATATTCCCCAGTCCCCGTGGTCCAAAGGTCTAATTTTCCCCAGTCCCCGTGGTCAAAGGTCTAATATGCCCCAGTCCCCGTGATAAAAGGTCTAATATGCCCCAGTCCCGTATTAAAAAGGGTCTAATATGCCCCAGTCCCCGTGTGTAAAAGGGTCTAATATTCCCCAGTCCCCGTATTAAAAGGTCTAATATTCCCCAGTCCCGTATTAAAAGGTCTAATATTCCCAGTCCCCGTATTAAAAGGGTCTAATATTCCCCAGTCCCGTGGTCCAAAGATATAATATTCCCCAGTCCCCGTGGTCCAAAGGTCTAATATCCCCAGTCCCCGTGATAAAAGGTCTAATATGCCCCAGTCCCGGTCGTTTAAAAGGTCTAATATGCCCCAGTCCCGTGGTTCCAAAGGTCTAATATGCCCCAGTCCCCGTGGTCCAAAGGTCTAATATGCCCCAGTCCCCGTGGTCCAAAGGTCTAATATGCTTCAGCCCCTGTATTAAAAAGGTCTAATATGCCCCAGTCCCCGTGGTCCAAAGGTCTAATATTCCCCAGTCCCCGTGGTCCAAAGGTCTAATATTCCCCAGTCCCCGTGGTCCAAAGGTCTAATATCCCCCAGTCCCCGTATTAAAAAGGTCTAATATCCCCCAGTCCCCGTGGTCCAAAGATATAATATGCCCCAGTCCCGTATAAAAAGGTCTAATATCCCCAGTCCCGTGTTAAAAGGTCTAATATGCCCCAGTCCCGTATTAAAAGGTCTAATATGCCCCAGTCCCGTATAAGGGTCCAATATGCCCCAGTCCCCGTATTAAAAGGTCTAATATGCCCCAGTCCGGTCAGCCAAAGGTCTAATATGCCCCAGTCCCCGTATTAAAAGGGTCTAATATGCCCCAGTCCCTATTAAAAGGGTCTAATATTCCCAGTCCCGTATTAAAAGGTCTAATACCATCCCGTATAAAATCTTTCCCCCGTATTAAAAGCCAGTCCCTCGTGGTCCAAAGGTCTAATATCACCCCTGTACAAAAGGCTCCCTCCCGTATAAAATCTAATAGCCCCAGTCCCCGTATTAAAAAGGTCTAATATGCCCCAGTCCCCGTATTAAAAAGGTCTAATATGCCCCAGTCCCCGTATTAAAAAGGTCTAATATGCCCCAGTCCCCGTATTAAAAGGGTCTAATATGCCCCAGTCCCCGTATTAAAAGGGTCTAATATTCCCCAGTCCCCGTATTAAAAAGGTCTAATATTCCCCAGTCCCCGTATTAAAAGGTCTAATATTCCCCAGTCCCCGTATTAAAAGGGTCTAATATTCCCCAGTCCCCGTGGTCCAAAGGTCTAATATGCCCCAGTCCCCGTATTAAAAAGGTCTAATATGCCCCAGTCCCCGTATTAAAAGGGTCTAATATGCCCCAGTCCCCGTATTAAAAAGGTCTAATATGCCCCAGTCCCCGTATTAAAAGGGTCTAATATTCCCCAGTCCCCGTATTAAAAGGGTCTAATATTCCCCAGTCCCCGTATTAAAAGGTCTAATATTCCCCAGTCCCCGTGACAAAAAGGTCTAATATTCCCCAGTCCCGTGGTCCAAAGGTATAATATTCCCAGTCCCCGTGGTCCAAAGGTCTAATATGCCCAGTCCTCGCTATCAAAAGGTCTAATATGCCCCAGTCCCCGTGAGATCCAAAGGTCTAATATGCCCCAGTCCCCGTGTTCCAAAGGTCTAATATCCCCAGTCCCCGTGGTCAAAGGTCTAATATGCCCCAGTCCCCGTGGTCCAAAGGTCTAATATGCTTCAGCCCCCGTATTAAAAAGGTCTAATATGCTCCTGAGTCCCGTGGTCCAAAGGTCTAATATTCCCCAGTCCCCGTGGTCCAAAGGTCTAATATCCCACTCCCGTGGTCCAAAGGTCTAATATCCCCAGTCTAAAAGGCTAATATCCCCAGTCCCTCGGGGTCCAAAGGTATAATATGCCCCAGTCCCCGTATTAAAAAGGTCTAATATGCCCCAGTCCCCGTATTAAAAGGTCTAATATGCCCCAGTCCCCGTATAAAAGGTCTAATATGCCCCAGTCCCCGTATTAAAAGGTCTAATATGCCCCAGTCCCCGTATTAAAGAGTCTAATATGCCCCAGTCCCCGTGATAAAAGGTCTAATATGCCCCAGTCCCCGTGGTCCAAAGGTCTAATATGCCCCAGTCCCCGTATTAAAAGGTCTAATATTCCCCAGTCCCCGTATTCAAAAGGTCTAATATGCCCCAGTCCCCGTATTAAAGGCCAATATCCCCAGTCCCGTATTAAAAGGTCTAATATGCCCCAGTCCCGTGGTCCAAAGGTATAATATCCCCAGTCCCGTGGTCCAAAGGTATATATATGCCCCAGTCCCGTGGTCCAAAGGTCTAATATGCCCCAGTCCCGTGGTCCAAAGGTCTAATATGCCCCAGTCCCGTGGTCCAAAGGTCTAATATCCCCAGTCCCCGTGGTCCAAAGGTCTAATATCCCCAGTCCCGCGGTCCAAAGGTCTAATATGCCCCAGCCCCGTGGTCCAAAGGTCTAATATGCCCCAGTCCCCGTGGTCAAAATCTAATATGCCCCAGTCCCCGTGGTCCAAAGGTATAATATCCCCAGTCCCCTGGTAAAGGTTAGCCAAATATAATCCCCCAACCCCCGTTCCCAAAAAACATGCCCAGTCCTCGTGTAACCAGGTCTAATATCCCCAGTCCCCTGTGGTCCAAAGGTCTAATATCCCCATCCCGTGGTCCAAAAGGTCTAATATGCCCCAGTCCCCGTGGTCCAAAGGTCTAATATGCCCCAGTCCCCGTGGTCCAAAGGTCTAATATGCCCCAGTCCCCGTGGTCCAAAGGTCTAATATGCCCCAGTCCCCGTGGTCCAAAGGTCTAATATGCCCCAGTCCCCGTATTAAAAAGGTCTAATATGCCCCAGTCCCCGTATTAAAAAGGTCTAATATGCCCCAGTCCCCGTATTAAAAAGGTCTAATATGCCCCAGTCCCCGTATTAAAAAGGTCTAATATGCCCCAGTCCCCGTGGTCCAAAGGTCTAATATGCCCCAGTCCCCGTATTAAAAAGGTCTAATATGCCCCAGTCCCCGTGTTAAAAAGGTCTAATATGCCCCAGTCCCCGTATTAAAAAGGTCTAATATTCCCCAGTCCCCGTATTCAAAGGTCTAATATGCCCCAGTCCCCGTCCAAAGGTCTAATACCCCAGTCCCCATATTAAAAGGTCTACTCCAGTCCCCGTGGTCCAAAGGTATAATATGCCCCAGTCCCGTAAAGGTCTAATATGCCCCAGTCCCGCATAAAAAGGTCTAATATGCCCCAGTCCCCGGTATTAAAAGGTCTAATATGCCCCAGTCCCCTTTATTCAAAAGGTCTAATATTCCCCAGTCCCTCATACAAAAGGGTCTATATTCCCCAGTCCCCGTGGTCCAAAGAGGTATAATATTCCCCAGTCCCCTGCGGTCCAAAGGTTAATATCCCCAGTCCCCGTGTAAAAGGTAATATGACGTCCAAAAATATGACTGTATTAAAAGGTCTAATATGCCCCAGTCCCGTGGTCCAAAGGTCTAATATTCCCCATCCCTGGGGTCCAAAGGTCTAATATCCCAGTCCTCATAGGAAGAGGCTAAAGCCCAGTCCCCGTGGTCCAAAGGTCCAATATGCCCCAGTCCCCGTGGTCCAAAGGTCTAATATGCCCCAGTCCCCGTGGTCCAAAGATATAATATGCCCCAGTCCCCGGTTAAAAAGGTCTAATATGCCCCAGTCCCCGTGGTCCAAAGGTCTAATATGCCCCAGTCCCCGTGGTCCAAAGGTCTAATATGCCCCAGTCCCCGTGGTCCAAAGGTCTAATATGCCCCAGTCCCCGTGGTCCAAAGGTCTAATATGCCCCAGTCCCCGTGGTCCAAAGGTCTAATATGCCCCAGTCGCCGTGGTCCAAAGGTCTAATATGCCCCAGTCGCCGTGGTCCAAAGGTCTAATATGCCCCAGTCCCCGTATTAAAGAGGTCTAATATGCCCCAGTCCCCGTATTAAAAAGGTCTAATATGCCCCAGTCGCCGTAGTACAAAGGTCTAATATGCCCCAGTCGCCGTGGTCCAAAGGTCTAATATCCCCCAGACCCCCGTGGTCCCAAGATGTAATATACCCCAGTCCCCATGTTCTTGAGTCCATTTTTCTAGGTCTCCCTTTTCCCAGAGTTGAATATTCTCAGGTCCTCATGTTCCCGGATCATATTTTCCAAGGTTCCCATTTTCCGAGTCACATTTTTCCAGTCTCCTGTGTTCCTATTGCAAATTTTCTCAGGTTTCCTTGTTCCCAGGGTGTAATTTCCCCATGGCTGCACGTTTCTCTGTATCTCAGTGTTGATACTGCCCCCTGGTGGCCCCACTGCCCGTTTCTGTATTGTTTCTGTGACCCTAACCCTTACACTGATACTGATGGTGGTTTGTTGTTTGGCAGCATTGGATATCATCTTGGTTCTGCTGCCTGATTTACTGCTGCTGCTACAGGACAAAGATCAGAAATATGTATTCGCTCATCTGGTGAGCAAACACTCTTTTACACACACACACACCCACCTCTCTCACACACCCTTGGTTTGTATTTCTGTGTAGAAGTATATCCTTGTCCCCTGCGTTGTGATACAGAGGGGGATTGTGCATATGCATAGCTCTGTGCTCATGTTTAAGTACGAAGGCAGACAGACACTTGACCCGCCCGCACACGCTACCTTCACATGTTCACAAACACATCTGTGCAGGAGCATCAAGTTGGTGTTCCACACAGGCCTGGGCTTTTTGCTGTGTTTATGGTATCATGTTCTGTAACCTGAGAGGTGTGTGTGTGTGTGTGTGTGTTAGGATGGGAAGCCTTCTGTTCTTCCCCTGCAGAAGCTGATTGTGAGGGATGCCGCTCACAGTGACAAGGTGATGTATCTGATCTCCGCATCTGATGTCAAAGCTGATCTGTACGAGTTCCACGCCTCAACAGCTGAAGAACGAAGAAGCTGGAGACAGCAGATATGGGAAACTATTGAAAAGTGAGTACACCTTTATATAATAATAAAGATAGATAAATATCGTAGCTGTAGAAGCAGGTAGATACAAAAAAAAAGATATGTATAACTGTATAGGATGAAATAAAAGATGAAGCAAAAATATAAATACAAAATGAAATTTAATTTATTTTAAAATGAATTTTAAGAGTTACATTTAAATAAAATGAAGCTATAAATGAAGCTCCAAAACTGAATCACAGAACACCTTTAGGCTTTAACGCATTTTGTGTTTAATGTTTGTTATTCAGTATTTCAGTAATGAGTTTAAAATGGATGAATGACAGGAATAATCGAATATGTTGTAGATTTACTCACCTGTTTCACTCTCATGTCCCTCAGATGTCCACATGTGGAGGAAGAGCTCATGGAGAATGAAGTTTATAGTGATAAACTCCGAGAAGCTCACGGTAACAATAACAAACCTACAGCACCATTATAAACACACACAGCATTACGATAGTGTGTAATGTGTGTGTGTGTGTGTGTGTGTGTGAGAGAGCAGACCTGCTATGTGAGAAAGATGCTCAGATCGAGGAGATCCTCAGGCAGAAGCTGCAAATTTTTTCCAACCTGTCGGAGGTTCCCATGGAGAACTCCACTACAGCAAGACGCCTGCTGCTGCAAGGTTCTGCTCCTGAGCTCCAGCAAGGGGAGCTGTTAATCAACAAGGCCATCATACATGGTATATACACACACACAAACAATTCTATACGTCTAATATGAAGAACAGCTCTATGTGAATAACAGTCTGTTTGTGTGTGTGTTTTCCAGCTGAGGCTTTACAGATGCAGCTGATGGATGGAGAGATGAACTTTATTCCTCCGTCTGGAGAAAGTGATGTCGAGCTTGCGAGAAAATCACTAACTCTGCCTGCATACAACAGAATGAAAAAAAGTAAGATTTATATAAAACACAATGCAAGTGTTACACACACGCATATATAAATAAATATAAATATACACAAACACAGTATCTTACAAAAGTGAGTACACCCCTCACATTTCTGTAAATATTTGATTATGCCTTTTCATGTGACAACTCTGAAGAAATTACACTTTGCTACAATGTAAAGTAGAGAGTGTACAGCTTGTGTAACAGTGTAAATTTGCTGTCCCCTCAAAATAACTCAACGCACAACCATTAATGTCTAAACCGCTGGCAGCAAAAGTGAGTACACCCCTAAGTGCAAATGTCCAAATTGTGTGGCCACCATTATTTTCCAGCACTTCCTTAAACTTCTTGGGTATGGAGTTCACCAGAGCTTCACAGGTTGCCACTGGAGTCCTCTTCCACTCCTCCATGATGACATCACGGAGCTGGTGGATGTTAGGATGCCCAACAGATGCTCAATAGGGTTTAGGTCTAGAGACATGCTTGGCCAGTCCATCACCTTCACCCTCAGTTTCTTCAGCAAGGCAGTGGTTGTTTTGGAGGATTGTTTGGGGTCGTTATCATGCTGGAATATTGAAGGGGTGGGGGCTCAGCCTGTCAGTGCTCAGACCATACACCCCACACTGCATCAAATTGGTCTGCATGGCTGTCGTCCCAGAAGGAAGTCTCTTCTAAAGATGATGCACAAGAAAGCCTGCAAACAGTTTGCTGAAGACAAGCAGACCAAGGACATGGATTACTGGAACCAAGATAAACTTATTTGGTTCAGATGGTGTCAAGCGTGTGTGGCAGCAACCAGGTGAGGAGTACAAAGACAAGTATGTCTTGCCTACAGTCAAGCATGGTGGTGGGAGTGTCATGGTCTGGGGCTGCATGAGTGCTGCCGGCACTGGGGAGCTACAGTTCATTGAGGGAACCATGAATGCCAACATGTACTGTGACTTACTGAAGCAGAGCATGATCCCCTCACTTATGTTGCCAGCGGTTTAGACATTAATAGCTGTGTTGAGTTATTTTGAGTACACTCACTGTACACTCACTACTTTACATTGTAGCAAAGTGTAATTTCTTCAGAGATAGATATAATCAAATACTGACAAAAACGTGAGGGGTGTACTCACTTTTGTGAGATTCTGTGTATATATACTGCTCAAAAAAATAACGGGAACACTTTAACAGCAGAATGTAAGTCTAAAGTGTTCCCTTTATTTTTTTGAGCAGTATATTTCCTCTGCACTACACACTGCGCTACACTGTTAAATATTAGATTAATTTATCATCAAAACCTAGTAAAAAGAAAATAATTACAGATGCAGTTAATAACTTTATTATTATTATTATAATTACTATGTTGCAGGTGCTGATGGATTTCGGTCCAGAGATCAGAGACCGAACTCAGATCCTCATCTCAGAGACCTTTACCTCGAGCCCCTGGAATTATCTGTGTGTAACCTCTCTCTCTCTCTCTCTGTCTGTATATATACAGTGCCTTGTGAAAGTATTCGGCCCCCTTGAACTTTTCAACCTATTGCCACATTTCAGGCTTCAAACAAAGATATAAAAACTTTATTTTTTGTGAAGAATCACCA
>CM022756.1:26493800-26528800 GCA_012411365.1 Ameiurus melas
CACACACACACAAAATGTTGTACAGACAGAATGGAAGGGAGGATTGTGGGATTGAGGAGTTCGGAGTGTGGCATGGAAACATGATGGTGCCTGAGACGGAACCCTGAGGGACGCAGTGTCTGTTTATATCAGAGCTGCAGCTGAACTTCACTGAAGTTAGTGTTCTTCTACCTGAGTGTGTGTCTCTGTTACAGGATCTCACCTGCATCACTGCAGTCTCTGATCTGTTCAATCGATCTGTGTGTGTGTGTGTGTGTGACTTTTCAGCTTCGATAGAAGTTTCTGAAGTTTTTCCTATTAAAGTGTCGGGAAAAGAAACAGGAAGTTTACGAGCAACAAAAACCACGAGTCCACACACACTCACTGCAGGTAACCCCCCCCCCACACACACACACACACTGCAGGTAACACACACACGCACACACACACACTCTGCAGGTAACACACACTTGCTTATTTAGTTTTTTTATGTAAACTATTTATGAAACATGTGAGTGACTGTGTGTGTGTGTGTGTGTCTTTACATTGTGTTAATCTGGTGATTTTCAGATGTTTATCAGGAGCACACTGTGAACTCGAAGCTTCCGCATTCAGCAGGAACTCGCCGAAAATCCGCTCAGCCACAGACCCAGCAGAGAACGGCGTCCAGCAACCAGGAGGACGTTCTCTTCTTTTAGTTCTTCACCATCCATCGTGTCTGAACGTTCACACACAACCGCTTTAAACCAACAACTACACACTAGAGTTTGTGTGGCTTTAAATAGAGACCGTGAATTGTACACACCTTTACAAACAGGTGTGAGTTTTAAAAGCTGGAGAAGGAAATGATTTGAATGTTTTTAATGTTTTACACCCTCTGTTGTTTTACAGCACTTTCTGTAAGAAAAAAAATTACCTTTATCTACAAACAAGAAATGTTCCAGATCAGATTAGTGCTGTTTCTGTAAATATCTGTAGAATTTTGTGAATATCATGACTCAAGTTCAGGGAATTTAAAATGTTTAGAAAATTCAAAATTAGTAAAAAAAAAAAAAATGCTGTTAGAGGAAATAATTTGCAACGTTAGCAGTTTTAATGTTATGTTCCTGTTCAGAGTGTTGTGTTTCAGGGCTGAAAAAATCCGAATCTGAAGATCCAAGCTGAAGAATTTGTACTTTTTTTCCTTTTAAAAAAAAAACTGATATTAATGATATTTTCTGTTACTAAAACACCTCAAGACTTTTAATCTTCTGATTCAAAAAAGTTCCTGCTGGATCAAGAGGTCCTGCACCAAGGGTTTGACTTTTTAATTCTTTCTTTTTTACATTTGGCGGGGAAAAGTGACATTTGCAAAACCAAAAACATCTGAATCTGAGTCTGTAAAATAAAAAAGGAGAAATTTATCATGTTACATTTTTGTACTTTGTTTATTAAACGGTGAGAGGTAAAGCTTTTCTAGAAACCAACACTGCAATCATCTGAAGCAGAAACGTGAACGTGAACATGGCCGTGTTGTAATACTGACTCATTTCCGCTGCTTCTTCATCTCCGCTTCTTCATCTCCGCAATCTGAAGACTTTCTTAACTTTATTATAAAAGTGAGATTTACATTTTTTTTTTAAATAAAGGGAAAAAAAACATTTGTTTTTTGTTACGCAGTCTGTAGGATGGATTTTTAGGTAAAATTTAGGTTAAAAATAATAATCTAATCAATAATGCTAATTATGTGTAAATCTGTATCAGATAATCGATCAGGTGCACAGAAACAATTCTTTTAATTTCACTGGATATTTATTTATTTGAAAGATCAGTTTAAAAATCACAGACCGTAAAATAGAAATAAATTTAAAAAAATAAATTAATTAAGAAGGAAAGGTGTCCTCCTTTGCCTTTAGTCCTCTTCACCGGCTGACTTCTGAAGACGTTCCTCCTCTGTAGGTGGAGGCAGGTCTTCACCCTGATTGGTCACATCACTCACATCTGGCTCCTGATTGGCTAAGCTCTCGGATGTGGGCGGGTCTAGTGTTTGAGTGACGGGTGCCATGGCGACAGGAGAAGGCTGAGGAATGAGAAGGTGGTGAAGATCAGAGTATAAATAACACTAATGAGAGGTTTGGGACACAGCAACAGGAAATGACATGTTTACATCATGAAGTGTGTGTGTGTGTGTGCGCATGTGTAACTGACCAGAGACACAGCCCCCTTCCAGTAGGGCTTCAGTTCTGAGCGCCACACTGCCACCAGCAGGCTGAACAGCAGAGTGCATGGAACCAGATAGAGCAGTGCCGGCTGAGCCGAGTTCATCAGAAACGCACACACAAAGCTGAGGATCAGACCCACAGTGTACCCCACACACACACACACACACACACACACACACACTGTAAACACACTAATAAAAGAGCAAATCATAGTTTGTGTGAAATTTGAACACGTACACTACAGCACCTGTTAGGAACACCTGTACACCTGCTTGTTCACGTCATTACCCAATCAGGGGTCAGATACAGGTCAAACGCTTCACTAAATGTTCACATCAAACATCAGACGAATCAGAATCTCTGTGATAACAGCGACTTTGATCTCGGCATGCTTTTTGGTTTGAGTATTTCAGAAACTGCTGCTGATCTGCACAGGTTTCAACACATGCAACAGTCTCCAGAGTTTACTCCAAGTGGTGCGAAAACAAAAAAACATCCAGGGAGCGTCGGTTGTGTGGGAGGTGACACTTTGTGGATGAGAGAGGTCTGAGGAGAACGGCCAGAGCTGATGGAACGGTTACATGAATCAAATAAGCTCTCTGTGCAACTGTAGCAGAAAAGCATCCACCAGCATCAAAAAGCATCCAATAACCACCCACCAGCATCCACCAGTTAAGGCACTGGGCTACTGATTGGAAGGTCGGGGGTTTGAGCGCCAGCACTGCCAAGCTGCCACTGTTGCCACCCTTAACCCTCTCTGCTCCAGGGGTGCTGTATCATGGCTAACCCTACACTCTGAGAGGCTTCCTGAGAGGCTGGGGTATGCAAAGAAAACAGTGTTCTATTTTTTGCTCTATTGTATATGTGACCAATAAAGACTCATTATCATCCACCAACAATGCACCAGCATCCAGCAACATTCACTAGCATCCACGAACCACCCACCAGCAATCACCAACCACCCACAAGCATCCAACAAACCATGCACCAGCATCCACCACCTACCCACCTGCATCCACCAACCACCCACCAGCATCCCCCAATCAACAGCATCCACCAACCATCCACCAGAATCCGGTAAATGGTGCACTTATATAGCGCTTTTATCCAAAGCACATTACACTGTGTCTCATTCACCCATTCACACACCAATCGTAGCAGAGCTTCCATGCAAGGTGCTAACTTGCCATCAGGAGCGATTTAGTGTTCAGTGTTTTGCCCAAGGACACTTTGGCATGTGGAGTCATGTGGGCCAGGAATCGAACAGCCAACCCTGCGATTAGTGGACAACCCGCTCTACCAACTAAGCCACACCGGCCAGTATCCACCAACCACCCACAAGCATCCACCACCACCCACCAGCATCCATGTCAAAATCACTGAGATCACTCAGATTTTCTCCACATTCTGATGTTTGAAGTGAACATTAACTGAAACTCTTGACCTGGATCTGCATGGGTTTATGCATTGTGCTGCTGCTGCTGACAACTGACTGGCTGAGTGGATAAGTGCATGAGTGTACAGGGTGTTCCTAATAAAGTGAACTCTGTGTGTGTGTGTGTATGTGAGCGAGACTCACCGACAGTGGAGGCCAGGAAGTAAACCTGTGATGAGTGTACGAGAACATCAAACCTGTGGCAGTATGCTACGTGGAGACCTTATAATGAGATAACAATGTATTAGTATTATTGCTGTTGTTGTTGTTATAAACACAGTGATCAGAGGAGTTTTATTGTTGATGGTATAAACACAGTGATCAGAAGCTTGTTGGTGTTGTTGTTGTTGTTATAAACAGTGTGATCAGAGGCGTGTTTCACGAAGGCGGATTTGGTGGTTAGTTTGAGTTTACTCTGACCAAACTCTGGTTTTTCAGTTTCAACAAGGTGGATTGGTTTTTAGCAGGTTTCATCACCATGGTAACTCGCACAACACGGCTAGCCTGCTCCGGAGAGGGTCTTATACATTTCCGATCCGTTTATTCTCATGGTGAGCCTGTGTGTAAATGTGAAAATTTACTCACTCCTCAGCTGGACGTACACACACCTGCTGTATTCAGGTGTTTGCTGGTGTGTTTGTACACACTCGCTGATAAACTCTGATTCAGGGTTAAAACCCGGGGTTACTGAGGAAGGTGATAACCAGTGTCATGAAACCCGTTAACTAACCCGGGTTAGATTAGTTTGGTTTCCTCGACTCTAAACTTCCTCTGTACCTCGGAGTGTCTTCAGCTTCGTGGATCAGGCCTCAGGAGGACTTGCTGAATGATGAACTGCAGTGAGGTGAAGTTTCAGTACCAGGAATTATAATGTCTCCCAAACCCAGCAGTAAGTACGGCCAATTACACAGAACCACAGCAGAAAACCTCATGTAAGGAACCTTCAGAACAATCGGGAGCCACACACACACACACACACACACACACAATTAAAACATAAAGTGTACATTGTGTAGAGTCCTAATCTGGAGCATCAGTTCTGTCTGTGTGAGCTGAGTCTTACCTTCTCTTGTGTGGATGAATCGGAGGGACCCACTCCTACTTCAACCATGATGCTCTCCCCACTCTACACACGCACACACAGACACACACACATGACTCATAACCCTACTTGTGTGTTTGTGTGTGTCTGTGTGTGTGTGTGTGTGTGTGTGTGTACCTTAGTGATGTAAGGTGTTATAAACACAAAGAAGACATCGTACACTAACAGAGCCATGAGGAGCAGAGTGCATGCCTGTGGGCCGAAAAACAATAACACAATAACACAACTACACAATAACAGCTACACAATTACACAAATACACTACTACACAATAACACACACAATAACACTACATTATTACACAACTACACAGTTACACAATTACACAAATACACAATAACACAAACTTATAGAATTTAGTATCACTCACTCTGAAGCTGGGCAGTTTGAATGTTGTCAGAATGTAGAGGCAGCTGGCCATGCCCAGTGTGTCCTGAAGCACCCACGCCCACCACACACACACACACACACACACACACACACACACGTGTACTGTCAAACAAATTGCATATACTGGATATAAATGTTTACAGACTTTTTTTTGCAGGTCAATAAGAACGTTTTAGGGGGTGAAAAAACCCACCTGGTCACATAACTATACACACTCGTTTATAATGGGCCATGTGACTGTGCTTAGAATGAACCAATCACATTCAACCTCATGTTCAAAAGTAATTATCATACACCTGACATCAACAACATGATTCTGATAATACCCCAAATAAAGACCAGCTGTTTCTGTACAAGTCTCTTCACATCTTGGTTTCATCAGAATTCATGGTCCACAAGGAGCTAACACAAATGTCAAGAAGAAAAATTATCAGTGAAGTTGCTGAGAGACCTACAACAAAATTAAAGCAGCTGCAGGAACATCTGGCGAGTACTGCTCACTCCCTGCAATCTCTCGTGTTCTTCACATGTCTGGGTGATGGGGTACAGTGGCTAGACTGAAGCCCTTTCTCACAAAAAAAACATGTGGAAAAGTATGTTACGGTCTGATCAGACCAAGGTATAATTTCCTAGGTATAAATCTAAAAGATGAATTTGGTGCAAAAACAAGAGAGCTTATCACCCAAATATCAAATATCAAAGGGGTGTGTATACTTTTATATACACTGTACAATACTACTTTCTCATACAGATACGTGTGTGTGTGTGTGTGTGTGTGTGTGTGTACCAGTCATCGTTGCGGAACACAGCCCAGGTGACGCTCACACTCACACACAACAAACCCAGCAGCAGCATTCTCATGTCCGGCCGCTTTTTCAAGTAGGGCAGCTTGTTCTCGGGAATCCTGCTCCACACACACACACACACACACACATGGTCATGGACTATGTCCCAAATAACATACTAATATACTAAATAGTGTCCAACAGTACCACGTCCCAGAGAACTACAGGTTATGTGCTACTGTGACCTCCTCTAAGAAAACATTCTAAAGTGGACAGTTAAACGGATGTTTTAACGTCTCTTTACTGATGTAGAGAACATGTCATGTGTGATGTAGAGGACGTGTCCAGGCATACATGCTGCTCACCTGCACTTCCCAACAGGAATTCTGTGGATGATAAGCCAGAGACAGTTGTACAGACCCAGAGAGGAGACGAGACAGAAAATCCCGATATAGACGAACACTGTGGGAAAGCAAAACATCAGGAACACCGCTGGCCCAGAACTCAGCTCCGCCTCCACTCTGTGCAGATCATCTAGCCTCAGAGTTCACAGACCTTTTTAACCCCCCTAAAAGTCTCTCCGGTCTAGACATCACCGGAACAGCTCTGCAGTGGGTGGAATCCTATCTGGGTGGACTGGGTCCACTGCTCTTTTCAATTTATACTACATCTCTGGGGCTTGTGACTGAGTCTCATGGCATCTCATACCATTGCTATGCTGATGACACCCAGCTCTATTTGTCCTTCCAGCCTGAAGATCCATCAGTCTCAGTACCCATCTCCACCTGCCTCTCTGACATCTCAGAGTGGATGAGGGAACCACAATCTCACCGTACAGCTTGGCTCAACCACACTCAAGTCAACCAGGAACCTTGGGGTGATTCTCGATGACAATTTGACCTTTACAGACCACATTTCAACAACTGCGTGATCCTGCAGGTTCATTCTGTAGCCACCCGTATCAAATTCAAGGCCTTGATGCTCACGTACAAGACCTTGTCTGGAACAGCACCTCCCCACCTCAACATTCTCCTCGAGGTTTACATTTCCTCACACAATCTGCTATTGGTTAATGACCGATGCCTGGTATAGTGCCTACTCAGCGAGGCAGGAGGTCCCTTTCCAGAAGCTTTAAACTGACCGTCCCTCAGTGGTGGAATGAACTTCCAACCTCCAAACCAACAGCTGTGGAGGGTGGAAACTTCCTTGAGAGACACATGAAGCCAACTACATCTTTTAAAACTGCTGCTCATGCTGCATCACACACTCTGAGGAAAAGAGCTAGCTACCCTCTACTGCATACATGAGCTCACAGACACACGACTGGCTTGTTTCACTGTGATTGACAGGCACGAGAGAGTTTGCCCTTCCCACAAGTATGTAAAAAAATTATTATTTTTGTTACATTTATATAATTTATATATTTTATATAATTTATATAATTTTATATTTATTTTTGGCCAGTAAATTGAGTTCTATGTAAAGAATACATATGAGGAAGTGCTTTCGAATTGGCTGAGAGCAGGAGGAACAATAACACATTCAGGTGAATTACAGCATGAGTTGTGCCTTAAATAAATAAACACAAATACCCAGATAACTGTAGAACATATATAGGAGCACCAACATGAGGGAGCACATCACCACCCACACGACGATCGTGGACAGAGTTATGTTCACGGTCTCGCTCTCCTCTTTCTCTCCACTCGTCTCCTCCTTCATCAGTCTGAAGAGAAAATTACACCTCATTTAACCTTTTTCCCCTGCTGCCCCTAGTGGCCACTGTCAGATAAAACACATACAGTATTCATGTAAAATCCTGTATGCCCCACCCCCTTTCCCATAGGAAACTGATGTACTACTAGCCTTATTTGCATATTGGAATATGATTGTGTTGTCTCACTTTTTGATTTCTTGGACACCGGTCCAGTATCCTCCGCCCGCTACCGTCCCCACGGCCATGAGGAACATCAGCACCACGCTAACGTCCAACTGCGGCCCCTTAGGAGAGTACAGCACCACCTGCTTCCTGTCTCTGAAACGCTGCCGAGTAACACACACACACACACACTCAATACACACACACACACAAAATACACAACACACATACAATACATAACACACACAACACACACATACATACACACACACACAATACACACACTCATGCTGAATATTCAACAACTTCCAGGTTGAGGAATCAAGCAGCAAAGGTTCACTTTCCTGCTGCAGCACTACTGTGGGCGGAGCTTTCTGTAGCACATGTTTGTGATTGGTCAGAGCAGTGTCATTACCGTGCGGATGTCCAGCATGTCCGTGTAACTGATAAGAGCAAGGGGAATGTTGATCTCCTCATACTGAGACTTGTTCCCCTTCGGAGTGATCTGAGAAAAACAATAAAACAATTCAAATAATAAACACAATTTTCTAACACACTCATAGGTCAGAGGTCACAGGTCATTGGTCAGATCCTCACCAGCCCTGCTTTGCTGATAATCAGGAGACCTTTTGCACCGTTGCTTTGGGCCAAACGAACTTTTTCATACAGTGTGCAGTTCCCCCGCATCGCCATGGCAACGTGATCTGGAAGCCCGCCATCCGGGACGTCCGAGTCGGAGCAAAGCACAGATGGCGTCAGGTCATACACCTCCACTGCGGACTGAGGACACAAACACACACACACACACAAGACACACAACACATAGACATACACAACACACAGACACACACAACACAACACACACAACACAACACACACAACACAAACCGGCCAATCAGCAACAAGAACAAGTGATAATTACACTGAAAACTTTCATACTCTTTCTGAAATAAAGTAAGTAAGCGTTCTCTCTGTCTCTCTCCCTCTGTCTCTCTCTCTCTCGCTCTGTCTCTCTCTGTGTCTCTGTCTCTTTCTCTCTCCCTCTGTCTCTCTCTCTGTGTTTCTCTGTCTCTTTCACTCTCCCTGTCTCTATCTCTCCCTTTGTCTCTCACTCCCTCAGTCTCTCTCTGTATTTCTCTGTCTATCTCCTCTGCCCTCTGTCTCTTTTCTCTCTCCCTCAGTCTCTCTCTCTGTATTTCTCTGTCTATCTCTCTCCCTCTGTCTCTCTCTGTTGCTTTCTCTCTCCTCTCTCTCTCTCTCTCTCTCTCACTCTCTCTCTCTGTATTTCTCTATCTATCTCTCTCCCTCTGTCTCTCTCTGTTGCTTTCTCTCTCCCTCTGTCTCTCTCTCTCTCTCTCTCTCTCTCTCTCTGTATTTCTCTATCTATCTCTCTCCCTCTGTCTCTCTCCCTTTCTCTTTCCCTCTGTCTCTCTCTCTCTCTCTCTCACCATGGCGTTGAGGTGTGGAGGTAAAGGAGTCCAGCGGGAGTTGAAGTGGATGCAGTAATCCTTCTCTATGCTTTCTCCCAACGCACTGAAATGAGCCACACCGTATTCTCCTAAAACCTTCAGGGACAAACACCACATCTGTAAAATATCTGTAAAAGTACAGCTGTGTCCTGAATAAGACACTATACACAGCTGCTGCTTAGTGTGTTATAATTAAGAAATATCACACAAACATGAGCACTGCTGTAGTCAATATCAACTCGGCTGTGATTCAGTCATAATCACAAGGTCACAGGTAATCATGGGTAATTACAGGAAATCACAGGTGATCACAGGTGATCACAGGCAATCACGGGCAATCATGGGCAATCACAGGAAATCACGGGTAATCATGGGTAATCATGGGTAATCATGGGTAATAACAGGAAATCACAGGTGATCACAGGCAATCACGGGCAATCACAGGAAATCACGGGTAATCACAGGAAATCACAGGTAATCACAGGAAATCACAGGTAATCATGGGTAATAACAGGAAATCACAGGTGATCACAGGCAATCACAGGAAATCATGGGTAATCACAGGAAATCACGGGTAATCACAGGAAATCACGGGTAATCACAGGAAATCATGGGTAATCATGGGTAATAACAGGTAATCACAGGGTATCACAGGGTATCACGGGTAATCAGGGCTAATTAGCTAGGGATAAATGTATAAATGTAAAATCGATATCCTCAACTGATATAAATCTCACACTCTTCCTATCCATTTGAACATCAAATCCCTCTTTCAGTATGTTGTGAATCTAATAGTGTTCAATTAGTACCATAAGTCTCTTTCACACACATCAGTCTCACGTTATTTCTCTTCCTGTGGTTCTCTTTCATCATCTAGTGTTGGTGATCAAACTATGGGAAGAGCATCCATACCTGACTACATTTGAAGTTCCTGTCCCCGTCCTCTTTTATTAACCGCTCTGATGACTCCTCCAGGCAGACAATTAGTGTCTCTGCTTTCTCCAGCCTCTCCTGCATAACCCTCACTGTTGCTTTCAGCTCAGAAGCTGTTTGTTTAATAGTACGGATATCGGTCTCAGCGTTCAACAGTGTGGAGCTAACTTTAGTCATTTCAGCAAACAGCTATTCTGTAGAGTCCTCTAACCTGTTCATGTGGCTGAGTTTTCCTTATGGATTTTAAAATATCTTGATGACGCCATTTTCCTTCCTTTATTTACACTACACTTTACATTTACACTTGCCCCGGAGGTTTAGCAGTTCAAGGCGAGCTAAGAATTACTTACACACAGGCTTTTCATTAATAAAAGTTCCATTTAACTCTGGCTACAGAGTAGCCATCTTGTTTGCTGCAGGTCACTCCTACAGCATTATTATTATTAGCTTTAATACTTTGTTTATTTTTGCTCCAGCAATGAAAATAGTTCCCAAAGAAGCCACAGCTGAATAAAGTATTGGTTGCCATGGTAAAGCACAGACTGGCTGAAAGCCTGTAGTCAGGTGTAGTGACCGTTTCAGTGTAATGAACTATTTTTAAAAATGTTAGAACATAGTGTTCCTTCTGATATGTGTAAAAAATAGGATAAAATCTATAATAATAGGGACACTGCGATGGACTTGGACTGGCACCCTGTCCAGGGTGTACCCCGCCTTGTGCCCGATGCTCCCTGGGATAGGCTCCAGCCTCCCCCGCGACCCTGAAGAAGGAGTAAGCGGTAGAAGATGGATAATAGAGACAGCAACATTATTATTATTATTATTATCCATCCATCCATCTTCTATACCGCTTTATCCTTTCCAGTGTAACCTGGAGCCTATCCCAGGGAGCATCGGGCACAAGGCAGGGTACCCTAGACAGGGTGCCAATCCATCGCAGGGCACAATCACATACACACTCATTCATACACTATGGACACTTTAGACACGCCAATCAACCTACCATGCATGTCTTTGGACTGGGGGTACCGGAGTACCCGGAGGAAACCCCTGCAGCACGGGGAGAACATGCAAACTCCACACACACATGGTCCCGATGGGAATCGAACCCACGACCCTGAGGCAACCTGTGAGGCAAACGTGCTAACCACTAAGTCACTGTGCGGCCAATATTATTATTACTATTATTATTATTAATATTATTATTATTATTACTATTATTATTATTATTATTACTATTATTATGCAAAAGTTAAGTTTTCTAGACCTTTTCCCGGTTCTAAATTAATATCAGTCTTTAATAATAATAATATAAATCTGAATAATTAATAGGTGAAATACAGCACCTCTTTCCCTTCCACACAGAGCTGCAGTTAGCTCTACACTCTACACCTGTACTGAACACTTCCCCATGTTCATGTGGATAATAATAATAATAATAATAAATAATAATAATAATAATAATAATAATAATGCTGGAGCATGTTAAATAACACTTCGTACCTGTGTGATGAGAAGAGCAGCAAGGTCAATGCTGATAAATACCCCATGATGATGAAAATTATGCTGTCTCACTCCAGAATCCGGGCACACACAAACACGCACAATGACACAGCGATGACGTCAGCGTGCTGGTGATTGGCTCACACTCCTGTCACTCCAGTGCACTACACAGTAGCGGGGCTGATTTCATTTCATCTCAGTGACTGCGTTTACATGGACAACAATAATCCACTCTTAATCCTATTAAGACCATCCTCTAATTAATAAACTACCATGTAAACAGCTATTTTTACTTACCTTAATCTAATTAAGGTCATAATCGAAGTAAGCATTAATCGAATTAAGACAGGTGGAGTATTCCTGTTTTACTCGCATTATGGACGTGTATTACAGACATGTAAACACCTTAATCACATTATGAACGTCGTGTGAAAGTTTTCACCGCATTTTGCGACAGGACACGATCACACGGCGGCGCAACCCGCTTTACGGCAAACAAGAGAGTTCGACTGCGGCCCAAATCGCATACTTTCCTACTATAGGCCTGTAGTGGGGGAAAAATACATGTATCTCGGCTACTATATCGACGCTAACTACGCGATTTGGGACACACCCTCAGCTTCAAGCGGTTGTCTATTAGCACGTCCAGCATGACAAATAATTAACTGCACTTAAAGCGTTCGTAAAAAAACACCCAAAACTGTATACGGTCCCATAACGAAGACGAAATGTATGTCAATACGTGAAATTCAGGAGGGACAACGGATGGCGTGGCGCAGTGACGTAATGACGCGGGCTGTTAATCTAATTATGATCTAGAACATGTAAAACGGGAACATGACAGGAGTATTCTAAAAGCAACTCATGTAAACACCTCAATCACATTATTATCTTACTCAGAGTAAGGTCAATAATTAGATTAATGCTGTCCATGTAAACGTAGTTCTTTCCGTAACTTGCATCATTTCACCAGTAGGCGGCGCCAGTGAGATTATCTATTTTTTCCTCCTGATATTATGAGCAAGTGATTGTTTCATTCACTCAATAATTCAAATTAAAAACGCCAAGTCTTCCATAGACAAGTTTTAGTATTACAAGTTATTAAAACTGGCATGTCCAGTCCACAAAGAGAAGCTCTGTTGAAGTTATTCTCAAGAAAGAGCGGTCACAAATGTACACAATGGTACGCAAAAGGTACACAATGGACAGGGTGCCAATCCATCGCAGGGTACACCCCTCCACCCCTCAGATGTATAAATGAGACAAATGTAAGCCACTCTGAATAAAGGTGTCTGCCAAATGGTGTAAATGTAAATGTATGCTATGAACAATACACCTTACAGAATTTCACTGAGTTTTTTTGTGATTGTTGTGGCCAAAAATGTTTGATTTTATTGCTGCTTTTTTTAAATTATTATTTGTGATGCAACTTGCAGAGGTTTTTGTGATTTTTTTTGCAGAAAACTACTTCAATTGAAACCGCATGAAATAGTCGTACATGCTCTTTCTCAGTGATGTTTGCTGGTAAATGAGAGCATTTAGCTGTACTTATGTTTGACACATGGAATCGAAGACGGCTTTGACTGAACGCATGTCATGATGACGCCAAATCTGCGGAAAAACTGCAGTCATTTTGAAAAATAGCAAGCTCCTCTGAATATTGAGGAGTTTGCTTGATGTTGATCATGAACAAAACACCACTACTACACAGGGTACTACAGAGAACATTTAGGCTACAGCTCTTTCCTCTGGATCTAAGTGCATGCCATCAGGTATGAAATAAAAAGTATTTGTGAAGTAAAATATGTAGTGCATTATGTAAGGTATGCACTACCTTGCATATATATTTTATATATATATATAATATTATAATAATGCCATAAATAAAGAAAAATACGTGGTGTCCATAGGAAACATGTTGGGATATACATAGGGAATGAAAAATGGCATCTGTTTGATATGTAGTGCCCCATGTAGTGACCCATAATTCAGCTCTCTACAAAAGAATTTTAGTGCACTACAACCCTATGTAGACAATACAGATAATATATAGTGCACAATTCTGTTTTGTATACTGTATATGACAGTATGAAATGTACTGATTCCCTGTGTAATCCCAACAGCTAGTCATTTAACATGTGGACTATGTAGTGTATGAAATAATAATTTATTTATTTATGCTCCCTGACTGTATATGAGCATAAGGGTATGACTTAATGGTTCTTATACCCTATGTAGTGCACTATATAACCCATAATGATCAAACTGCGATTCAACACTTTATTCCCTGTATAGTTGCTGATTATGTCTGAGATAATCACTCCTGTACCCTATGTACTGCACTATATGTCCAGAACATAAATATTTTGTGCTTCAGCTTGCATCATACATTATTGCACTACTTAGGTAATGACTTCTACACTTTAGCTAGTGATCTTAGTGTCCATTTAGGGTCATCTCTTGTATAAGTACACAACATACGGTGTGAAGTAATGGCTTCTGCACTAGGTAGTGTGCACTACATGTCCGCTGAGGGAGTTGTTTTGGAATGAATCAGTGATTCATTCATTGTACAGGAAAGTAAAATGAGAAAAGAAATAAGACTTGAAAGTATTTACTCCTGGACTCTGAACATAATCACCTAAACAAATTGATAGAAAACGTGAGCGCATTGCGGTGCAATACAGCCTGCGTCATCACAACAGGACGCGGGGAGGGGGGAAGGCTACGTCATCAGCGCTCGCCGCAGAGGAGTCCGGGTGACGTCATTGTGGAAAAGGATCAGCAGTGGGAATGCGGCAATCATAAGAAATGTAAGTAACTTTATATATATATATATATATATATATATATATATATATATATATATAAATATAAAAATATATATGTGTGTGTGTGTGTGTTTTGTAGTGTATGTGTGTGTGTGTGTGTGTGTGTGTGTGAGAGAGAGAGAGAGTGTGTTTGTTTGTTTGTTTGTTTGTTTGTGTTTAATTCAGTCATCTCGTCACATAAACACTCAAGCACACTCAGAGTAAAAGTACAGATACACAGGAGAAGTGGAAACACGGATTAAACCAGAGACTTGCTGAAGATTGAGTTTGCTTTAGGAGCATGTGTAGATAGGCAGCTGGAGGTAATAAAGGTCCTGTTTTTACTGTCTTTATGTCAGAAAAACTGTCTTTAACAGCAGATTGAGCGGGCGAGCTAGTGACTCACAGTTAAAGAGCAGCGTTTGAGGAGGAGATTTTTCTAACAGCATTTATTATTATTATTATTATTATTAGTAGTAGTAGTAGTAGTAGTAGTAGTAGTATTAACACTTTAACATCGCTGATTTAAGATATTTAAGAAATATTCCAGTTAAACTCTGAACACTGAGGGATTAACCCCCACACACCCACAGTGACGTCATTCAGGGGTAAATATGTTGACTGAGGAATGTGGTGATTATATGATCACGGTTTCAGTACTGTCACAATATCATATTTAATATATAACACTTAATAATAATAATAATAATAATAATAATAATAATAATAATAATTTAGCCTTAAACTAGTCAGTAAACGATTATATGCGTTAGCACTGGGGCACATGTCCATATAATATTTATATCATGAGAAATTACATCACAGCTCACTTTTTTTTATTTTATTTTATTTTTTAAATATTGTGGGTATTGTGATATCTGTTTTGTTAATTAATTATTTAAAATGTTTTTGTAAATAAAAACAAACTGACTGGAAACGTTATGATTTATATGAATTTATTATTTCCTTCACTGTTAAATATATTTATAAAGTATAATCATGCGAAGCAGCAGAAAAGTGTTCTCATAATTGTCGGAATTTTTATTTAATTTGAATCCTATCAGTGCTACAGCCATTTGTAGACAGGAGTGGGAGGGGCTTACTCTTTCTCCCCTGTCAATCACAGTGATTCCAATCAGAGTGTCTGTGAGCTGATGGATGTGGAAGAGGGTAGATAGCGCTTTCCTCCGAGTGTGGCACGGCTGATTGAAAAGCTGCGTTTTGGTTTCATGTGTCTCAGAGGAAGCACGTTTTAGCCTTCGCCTTTCACTGGGAGGTGCCGTGTGATTGGTGGAGAGCTAAGACCTAATTAAGGATAAAATGGGAGGAAGGGGGATCAAACAGTAAAAGAAATTGCAACTTTATATTGGTTATGGAAATTGTTCACAAAAAATTGTGATTGCTTGTCTTCAGGTGTGGCTACACATAAATCTGATCACATGTCCATGTGCGACATTGCCATCTGTGTGTGTTTGTGTTAGTGTGTGAGGTCGGCAGTGAGGATCAGGCGTAAGATCAGCAAGTCATGGCTGCTTTCAGACAGGAGGATGTGGAGAAGTTCTACGAGATGGGCGAGGAGCTGGGCAGGTAAGATAAGATCAACACCCCCATGCCCACGCACCGGATTCTCTGCTGTGTTCCAAATCTTCCTGTGGAGAATCGAGTCCACTATGTAGTACTCTTATATAGAGCACATTAGATCATAGAGAGAGAGAGTTCTGTTCTACAGGGTTCTTTAAAGTTACGATGCAGTGTTTCTACACTGCAGAAAATCCTATAACACTAGAACACCTTAGACTCAACATCGAGGACACGTCCCAAACTACACACCCGGTATTTATTGTATATACAGCACATAAACACCATAGAAACAAAGAAGGCTAATATGAAGTTGGGGTTTGTTAGTGTTAACTAGGCGTTACCATGGAAACCACAGTAAACTCAAGTCGGGAACGGTCATTAGCAATCAGCGTGTTGTAATTTGGGAAACGTGAGGCGGAAAAAATGCTGCTGTGTTCCGTGTTCACGTGTATGGACATGTCAGGTTCTCCGCACTTTTTTGTTTTCTTTAGTGTTAGCGTTGCATAAACACGTCATGGCAGTTATGTTCCCTGGACCTCATAGTTACTGTACTAACACGCTTGTGTGTTTGTTTAATGGGGTACAGGGTACACACACTCACAAAGGGAGAGCGAGGGGGCAGTGAGAGGGGGAGGGAGCGAGAGTGGGGGGTGGGAGGTGGAGAGAGAGAGAACGAGAGGGGGGGAGAGTGTTGGTTTGTTCCTTAATAAGGAAGTGGAGCTCGGTGTGTGTGATGATGTCATCACTTCACAATGCAGCTTTACACACAGTCTCAGCGAGAACTTTATTACATTCAGCCCTAAAATGACAGAGCTATGTCTCAAATCACATAAATGCATAAATACTGTGTTTCTCTGGTGCACTGTTCCATTGTACTGTTAGAGGTGTATATAAATAATAATATTTAATTTAATATTTCCTTGGTGCACTGTTCCATTGTACTGTTAGAGATGTATATTTATTTAGAGGTGTAGCTTTATTGTGCTGAACTTGTTCAGGTTGCAGTGTACAGATCAGTACATGAGCACAGTTTAATTGGGTAAAAGTCAATCATAGAGGTGATGTTTATTTATACTGGACATTGGTTTTCAGTACACAGTTGTCAGAGTATATATTTTTGTGTGTGTGTGTGTGTTAGCGGGCAGTTTGCTATCGTGCGTAAGTGCCGTGAGAAGAGCACGGGTGTGGAGTACGCCGCCAAGTTCATCAAGAAGCGGCGCTTATCATCAAGCAGACGGGGCGTGAGCCGTGAGGAGATCGAGCGTGAGGTGAACATCCTGCGGGAGATCCAGCACAGCAACATCATCACGCTGCATGACATCTTCGAGAACAAGACGGACGTCATCCTCATCCTGGAGCTGGTGTCCGGCGGAGAGCTCTTCGACTTCCTGGCTGAGAAAGAGTCTCTTAGCGAGGAGGAGGCCACGCAGTTCCTCAAGCAGATCCTGGACGGGGTGCACTACCTGCACTCCAAACACATCGCCCACTTCGACCTCAAGGTCCACACGCAGAAGCAGATTAAATATCAAAATAAAACATGTTTGTCCAAAATGTAACAATAAAAATTCATTTCAGGAAATAATCTTAATAATAATAATAATAATAATAATAAGTATTTCATTACAGTAGCTAGGGATGAGAGTTTTATTTACTGCGAAAGCAAGAAAAACTCTACGTAAATCAGCTGAATGAGGTATAAATACATTTTGTATAGAGGGTGTCCCATATGTCCAGCTGGAACTTTGTGGAACATTGTGTTTTACAGCCGGAAAACATCATGCTCCTGGATAAAAATGTCCCCAATCCCAGGATCAAGCTGATTGACTTTGGCATTGCACACCAGATAAAAGAAGGAAACGAGTTTAAAAACATCTTTGGAACACCAGAGTTTGTTGGTAAGACTTCAACTTTAAAATAAATAAATAAATATATATGTAGTATATATAATAACATTTGTTTTATTGAAATGTTTGAAGTGGTGTTGATGTTGATGATGATTCCTTGGTTATGGTTACGAACAGCTCCGGAGATTGTGAATTATGAGCCTCTGGGTCTGGAGGCGGACATGTGGTGAGTTTAATCTCTCTCTGGTTTAAACACCTGTGGTTTTGGATTTCAGTAATAATGATGTGTTGTGTGTATTTCCTTGCAGGAGCATCGGTGTCATCACGTATATTCTGTAAGTCCGGTTGTTGTTTATCTTTCTGCACATGTCAGTCTGACGAGACAAAATTTTAGAATTATATACAGTACACACCCTGATGATTTACAGTGCTGTTAACTTTATGCTACACACACACAGTATATAGACTCGGTATAGTGGTGTGTCGTGATAAGTAAATCATTGAAACCTTATTTTGTGTTGTTTAACATCATCTTTACAAACAGTGAGAATGTTACAGTATGTATCTGTTAGATTTCACCCTATCAGAAATCTACCTTTTACGCCTTTGAGATCTCCGTCATGCCTTTCAGCCAGTTTTACCATTAACGTCTAGTAACCTTTAGTTACTTTTAGTTCTATATTGCTATGAGCTAGTAAGTGTGTGGTTTGCTGCAGAGTCAGGCGCCTAGAGAGTCCGAAATGAACACACACACACACACACACACACACTGACAGATATGAGCATGTTCAAAAGAGACTTCCCATTTATTCATTCAAAGCAGAAGAATGTATACACATTGTACACATTGATCACAGCAGTGCGTGGACGGTTTCTACTGGTCCAAGTGTCAGACAGATTTAGTCAAAACACACAGCACTTAGTTATGATACAAAATAAGTCCCATGTCATGTTGACACAGAAGTACATAATAATATAATCAAGGATAGCAGTTGCTCAGCGTATTCAAAGAAGTAACTAAATGATTACATTCATCATATATGTATTTGAGAGCAGTTCATAATATAAGAGGGTACATAACATAAAATATAAGATGATAAAAGAGAATTTCCTTTCAATCCTCTCTTTTATTCTAGCGTAGCATAGAATAAACCAAAAGGAAATTCTAAGGGTAACATCACATCACCCTGTCATAGGAAAGTCATGATATGTCTGAGACCACATCTGAAACCGCTGAAACCACGGCTTCATGGTTAGTAATGTAAATGTCAATCTGGGCCAAATGGGTCACCTCAAGATAAGAACTATGGTTTGAATGGCCAATTGGAGTAGAGCTGAAAAGAGCTGTAGTTACAGAATCTTGAACCGAGGCTATACTAAGACGAATACAGGAACAAATACAGGTGCCGAATAAAAAGATGAGAACCACAATAATAGGAAGGGTGGCTCATGCGTAAGGGAAAAACCATCCGAATAAGTCTCACCAAAGAGTTCTTCACTATGATAAGGAGAAAGAGCACCCATATACATAGATGTCTTGCTATCATTTTCTCTAACATAAGGGGCTACAGGTAATTTATCTGATATCTCACGATAAAAACATACTGTAAATTCATTATCTTTAGGTAAACGAACAGACTGATAAAAAGTTAGCGGTGTCTGAGGCGTTTTAAAAGACCCTTCCTCTTAACAGGAGTACAGGAGTCCAGACAATTAGTAGGCCAATTAGTTTTTTTATGGTCAGCGAGATCATAGGGGAGATCTGATCATAGGGGAAATCTTTACAATATGGAGTAGCACCTGGTTTATCAACACCTATTAAGGGTTTATTTTTACTGGTGGTTATGTTAAAAGGAGTAATAACATAGCGATGACGCGGATCAATATAGTCATAGCAGTGTCGTCTAAGACCGATGGCTACAGAGCACCACAGATGTTATGTTTCTTGCACTGGATAAAAGGTGAAAGGATGGAGGGTGCTATGCAGCATGAGAGCGCAGATAAAACAGGGTGTATTAAGGCGCATTTGCTTCACAGTAAGAACTAAATATTTATAGTATGCATTTTGATTTAAATATTCTATATGTAAGTCACCAGACACATCAGACTGATTCAGCTGTAAGACTGTCAGAATTTGAAAAATTAACATCAGATTCATCCCAAGATGATATATTGGGGATATAAAAATACAAAGGAAGAAATAAAAACCAAACTCACATCAGGGATAGGCGAAAAAAAACCCTAAGGGAAAAAATTCCCACCCTGCCAGCACCAAGTGCTTGACAGCACACCCCTTACACTTTTCTCGTGCCTGATTGCGTTCACACTTCAGCTAATACAGGAAAAACTATATGTATATGTGTAAAGTGAGAGTTGAGTTGGGTCAGCCAGCAGGACAGAACTTTCTTCTTTTTTAGACACGTTCACTGATGCTCAGATCTCGTCAGGGTACAGGTACGTTCTTGAATGGGCAACCTGTCATAGGAGAATAGGTGGAGGAAATATAGAATGGACAGAACTCATTTGTTAACAGCTTTTAACCAACTTGCATGTCTCCATGCCTCCTTCTGAGGTCAGAACACCTGCTCTCCTTGAATAAAAAAGTATGATTTACTGTGGGGGTAAAGGTAATTTTAATTTATCACGTACACAACACATCAAGCAATTTACATACATAGTCGTCTTGATGAAAATCAACACCACCTGTGGACTGAGAAAGGTTTGTAGACATTTTCCAAGTCGTGGGGAAAGATCGACCGAATGAAAGGCCTGTGGTTTTAGATGGGGTCATTCGAATTTCAGTTAGAACAGCATGTTAGATCAGGCAGTATTCTTTTGCCAAAATCCTGACCAAAATCCTGACAATAGTTTTAGAATTTTCCCTCATGCATAAAAACAACATACAATGACCAATAACATTCTATGCGGTCAAAACGTTTGGCATATGGGTAACATTGACCTTCAGAGACATTCAAAAAGTATCAAAAGGCCTCTGAGTGGTGTAGTTTTGTAGTCATATCAAACATCGTAAGAGATATGTCTTTATTTGAGGACGTAAGTCACATATACAAAATTTGGAGGTCATATCAGACAACACTTCCTAATAGAGAATGATGTGAGAGGTCGTCTTTGTTTTGACGACCATGAGAGCTGTTGGTTTAGCGCAGGAAGAGCTAGGTTAGATCTTACATCGAAAGCATAGCACGAGTCCGTAAAAAATAGACCTTCAAATATCATATTGGATAATACCCATTTCACCTGTGCAACACCAAAGGGTGTCATAACCAATCACTCTGCATGGATTACAAAAAGAACAGCACTCACAGCCACTGCACGCAGACACGCGCAGGTAGTCCAGCATGTTCCTATGCCCAAACGCCCAGAGTGTTAGTGGGCAGATGGAAAAGTTTCATGTTGTCTGTCGGACCCAGGGCTGGAGAGAGGAACATGAAACAGTTTTTAATGTTTAAATGCAGAAACAGTTTCAGTTGTGAGTATCACATGAGTATGTGTCCCAAAAGTCAACATGGATCATATGTTCAACGATGGCCCTGAGATGTTTTGTAGTGGGCAGTTGAGAATTCATGACAACCGCCTCCGGCCATCCGATAGCCTTCTCTGTCCTTTTAAGAGAAAACCCAAACATTTGACTTTGTTTTACATAGGTGCAATGTTATACTTGGAACCTTGAATCCTTTGTGAGCTAGATGTTCCAGCGGTCTCAAGGTTGCAGTTCAGATATTGTTGTTTTACATACACAGGATGAGAATGTTTTGACTTAGCATATTCTTGTGGTCTAGAGAGTTAGGCAGAGTCTGTAACCTGGATCTGATTCTTAGTGATACACATTCTGACAAATTGAGCTGATTTAGGAAATTTACTGCGTTTCCACAATCAGAGGTTTAGAAATTTAGAGGTTTGGAAATTTAGATCCCTAGAATGCAAAATTTAAAAGACATTCCAGCATGTTGACAAATTCATGCATGAAAATTTTATGATCCAAACATTATAATAATTTGTACTCATATTCTTAACAATCCCTGAATATTATATACAATGGCAATAGTAAGTAAGTCTTTTGTCAGGCAAAAAATTATTATATACCTGAAGAAGAAGTGTCACAAAACACAGACTGATGTCATAAAAGTCCTCTCCAGACCGATAAAATCAAGAATTCTTTTACATAAGTATGTTTTATTTTTATTTTATTAATGCTCCTTTAAATATCTATTTATATATGGAGTCACAACAAAAAAATCTCTCTCGCGCGATCTCTCCCTCTCTCGTGCATGCTGTTTAGAGTAACGTGAGAAACACGGAATTAAAATGAAAAGAATGATTTGGAGCTAGGTTTAAGTTTGATCGATACACTGGGTCACGAGCTCAGTGGCTCTCTATTGGTTGTGATAATACAAGGAGGTGGAGGTGGAAACATATCTGATTGATGGTTTGATTGGGACCTTGCCCTCTCTGCAGCAGCGGGGATGGGAGGTGGGCCATACATCTGAGGAGCGGGCTGATATTGACCAGGCTGATGATAATATGGGACAGATTGTGCAGGAAAATACTGCAGGCCACCTCTTACCATAGAACCACTACCACGGCCACCTTGACCTCTCTTTTGCAGCTGATCTCGTTTTTTAGCATAACAGTCACGAGCCCAATGGCAGGTTTCTTGCAATAATGACATGATGATCCTAAACAATAATCAGGACAGTGGGAGATGAGCACGACAGGACGGTGCTCGCGCTGGGTGTGTGGGCGGTTTATCATGAGTGGCTTTTTACTTTGAAATCGGAGCAGCAGCGGCGCTGGAATTTAGGGTTGGAACTTTAGTTCTGTGTGGTGGTGCGCGAGGTTTCTTATCATTCACATGGAACATTTTAGGTAATTTATCCTTCAAATTATAATGTTTATCCCACAAGGGGAGTAAGCAAAGCCATCCCATGTAACATTTTGACATATATTCATAATCCCAAGATGGATCAACTTCCCCGATATAAATCAGTCGTTTGATTTGAGCTAATACACACGACTCAAAGGAACCACGGAGTGAAATAATTTGAAGCTGCGGCGAAGAAGTGTCACATAAAATATAAGATGATAAAAGAGAATTTCCTTTCAGTATCACTCCACCACTAAGAGAGTGTCAGAGTGAGTGTGTGTGTGTGTGTGTGTGTGTGTGTGTGTGTAGGTTGAGTGGAGCGTCTCCTTTTCTTGGCGAGACCAAACAGGAAACACTGACCAACATCTCAGCCGTGAATTATGACTTTGATGAGGAATATTTCAGCAACACAAGCGAACTCGCTAAAGACTTCATACGCAGACTTCTGGTTAAAGATCCAAAGTGAGTGACTCGCACATGCACATACACACATGCACACACACTGCACAAATGTAGCTAATCAGTATTAGAAGTGTTATTATTATTATTATTATTATTATTATTATTGGTTTGATAAATGATGATGATGATATATTTGTCTCTTTCAGGAAGAGGATGACGATTCAGGACAGTCTGGAACATCCATGGATCAAGGTGTGTACTCCACTCTTTTTTCTCTCTTGCTCTCTCTGTCTGTGTTAATGCTATTGGATGTATACAATATGATGTAATGAACACACCTTGTTCTGCCATGCCCCCTGCAGGTGATAAAGCGGCGTAACGTGCGTCCAGAGGATAACGGTGGGCGTCGTGGCGAGCGGCGGCGCCTGAAGACGACTCGTCTGAAAGAGTACACCATCAAGTCCCACTCCAGCATGCCTCCCAACAACACCTATGTCAACTTCGAGCGTTTCTCCCACGTGCTGGAAGAGATCACCGCCGCCGAGGACGCGTTGCACCAGCTCGAGCGCAACCGCCGCGCATGCCGCGATGACATCACCGCACTGCTGTCCATCTTCGAGGAGAAGGAAAGCTGGTACAAAGAGGAGAACGAGAGCATCGGTGCCGAGCTGACCCGCGTCCGGTCCGAGCTGCAGCGCACTCAGAGCCAGCGCCGACACAACCAGGAAGAGACGCGCAGCACCGCGCTGGCCGCTAACGCCCTCAAGCGCAAGCTCACGCGCCTCGAGGGGAAGTACGACATGCTGGCTGAGCAAGTGGCCTCCGAAGTGCGCTGGGTCGAGGAGTTTGTACGCTCTATCACCATCGACAACGGTGAAGAGCAGAGCACCGGCCTGGCGTGAACGCCATCGGAAGTCCGAGTCCACTAGCACTTGATTACGCTGCGCTGCATCCCAAATCGCACACTAGATAGCAGCTATGTGCGGATTGGGACACAGCCCAGTGCTAAACGCTTGGTAGAAGATCGAGTAAATGTGCTGGTATGAAAGTTTGGCGGTTTGAGATTAACATCTGTGTGCTTAACGCTACATTATACATGCATATTAGATAATATTTCTATTCTTCATATTTATATTCTTTAATATTTCTATCACCAGCACTCAACCGGGAGTGTAAAGAAGTGCAGACTTTCTCTTTTTTGTCGTACGGGGTGTTCTGAGGTGTCATGAGCACGCGTTAGTTCTGTGGAGCACTTCTAAACTCATTTATTCACTCTGTGCTGAGCGGCAGGTTAAAAATCTCTCTGAGGTGTAATAATAATAATAACAACTCTGGTGTGCAGTTCTAGGTCTGCGTGAGAGTGTTAGCATTCGTGTTCTGTAGCAGAAAGTGAGCAGAATCCCGGACTGTGAGGGTTAAACTGTGCTTTCCACATGGTGGTGCTACGCTGGTGCTCATCTGATGAAAGTAGACTGACTTTTTGTGTACGAATGATAAACGCACCAGATATAACCTCGTAGCCACAGATTATTTATTTTTGTTCTCGTTCCATCTTGGTGGATTTGGAGTTTTACGCTTTGCTTTGAAATGAAGTGCCATGTTGCCTATGCAATAGTTAATTTACATATTTTAAACGTAACCTCAACCTTCTTAACATAGTGTATATTCCGGTGCTTTGCTGTATGTCACTGTATATAAAAGTTTGGTAAATACGGTAAATGTATGACTCTACAGTGTAAGAATATATTTTCCTATTCATAGCGCTGACTTGCGTCATTCCAGTTTTGCCAGACATTCCATACGACAGCTGATATTCTACTGTACTCTATTCTACTGTACTCTACTCTAAAACGCTGTTTAAAATTGTAATTTTTTGCGATGTGTACACTACTTTCTGTTCAGCATTAAGAAATAAACCGAAGTAAAAACATTTCTTTCCATGTGTCGTTTCTTTCATTTGACGATATTGAGATCGGTGCACTGATCTTTATCGGATCTTTCCCAATTTAAACCCTCACACACTGTTTATGTTAGAAACACTTTTCTGTAGATGGAGATGATCTATGCTTCCAACAACGTTCCCGGTGTGAAGGTCGGAGTGGCGCAAAATAAACAGCTGCTCGCTCCGTTTACTTCACCTGCACATAAACATTTAGTTAGCGCCACCACTTTTGCTGCTACTGTTGACTCTAAAAGTGCAAACTCGTGTGTGTTTGAATAGCACTGATAATGTTTCTGCTTCTGTGCTTGATGACATCACCACTGTGCACTGCCCCTTACACTGTTTTCTTTACTAAAAGCCTCTCTCTCTCTCTCTCTCTCTCTCTCACACACTCACTCACTCACACACACACACACACACTTGCTGCAGTGGTGATGGTGCGCTCCCGGGCATCAAGTCCAGGTGCAGGTGGTGTGTGTAGCTGGCTGGCGGCGGTGCTGGCGCTCTGGTCCATGGTGTCCGTGGTAGTGATTGTGGTGTGGGCCACATGGGCCCCCCGGGGGAGCTCAGGGCGGTGTGAGGCTCAGCGGCGCGCCCTGCTGGAGAACACGGAGGGGGCGAGAGTGATGTGGGAGAGAGAGAGACAGACTGCCGAGAGAGAGAGACAGCTCAGCACCGACACACAGACACGACTGCAGAGAGAGATACACAACATGACACACACCATCACACACACCAACCTGATGCTCATACACCACCTGCACACACAGGTCAGTGTCTCTGGGAGTGCATGCCCATTGCATGCTGTGCGTAGTTGTGTGTGTTTTGTAGTACTCTGTGTAATGTAACTGTGTGTGCCTTGCGTACTGTGCATAGTCGTGTGTACAGAGTAACTATGTGTATAGTCTTGTGTATAGTGTAACTGTGTGTAATCATGTATATTATATCAGTGTGTGTGTATAGTGTAACTGTGTGCAGTCGTGTGTATAGTGTAAAAGTGTGCGTATAGTGTGTGTGTAGTCGTGTGTATAGTCTAACTGTGTAGTCGTGTATATTATAACAGTGTGTGTGTAGTCATGTGTGTAGTGTAACTGTGTGTGTAGTCGTGTGTATAGTGTAACAGTGTGTGTGTAGATATGTGTGTTTGTAGTCGTGTGTATAGTGTAACAGTGTATATATAGTTGTGTGTGTAGTCGTGTGTATAGTGTAACAGTGTGTGTATAGACGTGTGTGTGTGTCTGTGTATAGTGTAACAGTGTGTTTGTGTAATTGTGTGTACAGTGTAACAGAGTGTGTGTGTGTGTGTTGTGTTAACGCAGGCTGTGTTGAGGGAGAATCTCACAGCTCTACAGGATGAGGTGCAGCAGTACGAGCATGCACTGGACAAACTCACCACTGAACACACACACTGCACAGGTACACACACACAGGGATAAGAACACATGCTGTTTGTGTGTGTGTGTGTGTGTGTGTGTGTGTTTGGAGCTGGAACTTGCTCATGATGTCACTAGATGCAGGTCACATGACCCACACTGCGCTCTGCTCTCACACACACTGAGGCTCCGGAATGCAAATGTACAAAACCTAATTTCCCCAAACAGTGTGCATGTGTTTTCCTGTGAAACCTCATTGAAGTCATACATTTAAAAAACAAACCAAAAAATTTACAATAATGTCAAATGTGTTATTTTATAATAAAAAAACCCAAACACATTTATTAATGAATCAATTACATTGTAGCACATTTTCATTTGATCATTCTGTACATTACTCGATACTTCGATGTTAGTGTTGCTATTATGATGATGATGATTTACATTTACATTTATTCACTTGGCAGACGCTTTTATCCACAGCGACTTACAAATAAGCAAAGCGATATATCAAGCAGAGAACAATACAAGTAGTGCTACTATACAAGATCCATTAATTGAGTACCAGAGGAAGCAGAGTGCACAGAGTAGAGGTGTAAGTGCATGGTGGTTTTTTTTTTTTTCCTCTATGAGTTGGTTAGGTGTTCACGGAAGAGGTGGGCCTTTAGCTGTTTTTTGAAGATAGTGAGAGATTCTGCAGTCCGGATTGAGATTGGAAGAGCATTCCACCTCTGGGGAACAGTAAGCGTGAAGGTTCTGGAAAGGGACCTTACGCCATGCTGAGTGGGAACTACTAAACGTCAGTCGCTAGTCAATCGCAGATTGTGAGAGGGAACGTAGGCCTTCAGGAGAGAGTTGAGGTAGGAGGGTGCTGTTCCTGACAAGGTCTTGTAGGTGAGCATCAAGGCCTTGAACTTGATGCGGACAGCTACAGGAAGCCAGTGGAGGGAGATGAAGAGGGGTGTGACATGGGTTGTCTTGGGCTGGTTGAAGATGAGGCGCACTGCAGCATTCTGAATCATCTGAAGGGGTTTGATGGAGCTGGCTGGGAGGCTTGAAAGCAGTGAGTTGCAGTAGTCCAGTTTAGAGATAACAAGAGCCTGGACTAGTATTTGTGTAGCCTGTGTGGTGAAGTATGGTCGGATTTTATTGATGTTGTTCAGGATGAACCTACAGGACCTTGCAGTTGCTGAGATGTGGTCTGTAAAGGTCAAGCCATCATCAAGAATCACCCCAAGGTTCCTGGCCGTCCTGGTTGGCATGAGCGTAAGTGAGCTGAGCTGTACAGTGAAATTCTGGTTGATTGAGGGACAGGCTGGGATGACGATAAGCTCAGATTTTCCCAGGTTAAGCATAAGATGGTGCTCCTTAATCCAGACAAAGATGTCCGACAGGCAAGAAGAGATGCGTGCAGAGACAGATGGATCGTCAGGCTGGAAGGACAAATAGAGCTGGGTGTCATCAGCATAGCAGTAATAGGAGAAGCCATGAGACTCAATCACCTGCCCGAGAGATGTAGTGTAGATAGAAAAGAGGAGTGGACCCAGAACTGACCCCTGTGGAACGCCAATTGTGAGTTGCTGAGTTTCAGAAATACCTCCGCTCCATGATACCTTGAAGGATCTGTCAGAAAGATAGGATTCCACCCAGCGTAGAACCGTTCCAGTGATGCCCAGGTTGGAGAGAGTTGATAGGAGGATCTGATGGTTCACAGTGTCAAAAGCAGCAGAGAGGTCAAGTAGATGAGGATAGATGATCTAGAGGTTGCTCTAGCTAGTCGTAAGGCTTCAGTGACGGAAAGCAGAACAGTCTCCGTGGAGTGGTTGCTCTTGAGGCCAGACTGCTTGGTGTGAAATTTGTAGAGTTTATTAAAAACGGCTCTTTCAAGAGTTTTGGAAAGAAAAGGGAGGAGGGAAACAGGTCTGTAGTTGTCTATAGCAGGGTTGAGTGATGGTTTTTTAAGCAGTGGGGTAACCCGGGCTTGCTTAAACGAGGTAGGGTATGTGCCAGTAGAGAGGGATGTGTTAAGGATGTGTGTAAGTGCAGGTAATAGTGTGGGAGAGATGGACGGAAGAAGGCGAGAAGGGATAGGGTCAAGGGGACAAGTTGTGGGACGGCTAGAGAGGAGAAGTTTAGAGACATCAGTCTCTGAGAGGGGAGAGAAGGAAGTCAGTTGGAAGTTACGTGGAGGAGTCAGTCTATGCATGTCTGGGGTTGAGAACTGGTTCCTGATTGATGTAACCTTGCTGGAAAAGAAAGTTGCAAAGTCATCTGCAGTGAGAGAGGTAGGGGAAGGGGGAGGAGGGGGACAGAGAAAAAAGGAAAAAGTTGGGTGTTGGGAGAACTACCAATCTTATCTTGGAAGTATGTGGCTTTAGCAATGGAGATGCTATTGGAAAAAGAGGAGAGACATGTCTGGTAATTGGTTAGGTCAATTGGATTGTTTGATTTGCGCCATTTCTTTCAGATGCTCTTAGTTTGGCCCAGTTGCTACACAGAGCTTCTGAGAGTCAAGGACTAGAGGGTGATGTGCGAGCAGGTCTGGAAATTAGGGGGCATATGCTGTCAAGAGAAGATGTTAATGTGGAACATAGCATGTCGGTTGCGGTGTTTAAATCAAGTGAGGAAAGGTGGCTGTTAGAGGGAAGTAAGGTTGTGACAATGTAGGAGAAATGTGAGGGGGAAGATGTTGATGCATATGTCTGGTTGATATTATTTCATAATTTTTTTTATTTCATTGTTTGTATAATAACGGGTTGTTTTCTGCTCAGTGCTGATGGAGGAGTTGCAGGTGAACGTGTCTCGTGAACAGCATCAGCTGGACTCGTGTTCATCTCTCTGTGACGCTGCGAGGAGTCGATATGCTGCCGCTGAGAGTCAGAGAAAAGAGTGTGAAGTACACACCAAATACCTGCACACACAACTGTGAGCGTGCACGCACACACACACACACACACACACATAGTGTAGCTTTAGTCCTGTGGCTCTGATCTCAGCTCAGGTGATCACTAGCTGACTTGCTAGATGTCCACAATGTCTACTCTATTTGTTAACTACACAGCAGCATATCTTCTTTCTTTGCTGGTAAAATAACACCATACCTGCTCCAATTCTAGCTACTGTTTCACAAATACATGTGTGTGTGTGTGTGTGTGTGTGTGTGTGTGTGTGTGTGTGTGTGTGTGTGTGTGTGTGTGTGTGTGTGTGTGTGTGTTTCGCAGTGAGAAGTGTAAGCTCCGGAGTGTGGCGCTCAGCTGAAACCCAATGAGACCCAATGAGACCTTCTTCTTCACTCACTTCCTCTGCTAGTGTTTATTCATCAGTTGTTTTCTCTTTTTCACTATGTTACTGCGGATTGTTCAGATTGTTCAATACAGCCAAATGAACACGTGATTATTTTCACACTGTAAAGTGATTATGAGCTTTTCTGATATTAAAGCACTGCCACCACTGGGGATGATGGAGATTTAAGATTTTATTATTTTTCTGAGCACTATCATTTATGGTAATAAAATAAAATAACTTTGTATGTGATATAATAAATGGTGTGGTAAATGTGCTTCAGTAATTTCACAAGTCTATAAACACTACTGTATGTCTGTAAAGGATGAACCTGGAGGTGTGCAAACGTTTTGCAGTTTGAAAATAATAATACAATTATTGTAAAGTCACAAACCTCCTTATTATAGCAGAGCAGATACATTTTTCACATAACACATAACATTAATAAATATTATTCACACTACACAAATTCATGTGTATTATATTTGCTGATTGGAGCCATGGGAGATCTGACTTTTTATTATTATTATTATTATTGTAATTATTAATATTATCATTTATGTCCATTACCTGATTTGTACTTTTTTGTCTGTCTTTTTTTCCACATAGATTATGGATAACAATGAGGATTTTTACATGTGCAACTTCACATTTTTTACCTCAGGGCCCTGAGATACAATACTGACTCAAATAAAGACAATTTATTTGCATTTACACTGTCAATAAAGCAAATGTTTTCCCGTCAGACAAAAAGTAAATAGTTTCTCCTGCATAATGTTTGTTTTATATACAAGATTTAGCAGGTTTTTTTTTATGAAGGGTGTTAATAATTCTGTGAGACAGTATTAGACGTTTGTTAATGAACTGTTTGTAGGAATTTCACAGCCAGTTATTATAAATGTAAAAGCTGTAGCTGAACTGAACACTAGATTAGATGACACACACAGACACAAAAAATGTTTTATTCACTTATTATTTTGCTAAACCGAAACTAGCCGTGCTAATTTGATTTTTAATCAGGCGGAGTGCGCGGCGACTAAAGGGGTCCTTTTGAACATTGAAACCACACCGGAAGTCTGGCAGTAAAAACATAGAGAGAGAGAGAGAAAGAGAGAGAGTGTATATATGTGTGTGTATACACATCAAATATAACCAGTACGTATCTGTTTTGTTATTAATTACATTGTTGTGGAATAATTATATTAGATTTGATAAAGCAGTGATGCACGTAAGCGGCTTGTTTCTAACAACATGAACGTTCATGCAGTCGGAGCAGTTAATTAGCGTCACAGCTAAAGGTAAGGGTTAGCTAGCTGGCAGTGTTTAACCGAAAACAAATTTTAATGTGTTTGCAAAATATTAAATTGAGCGTTGTGGTTTGGTTTGTGGTCGCGTTTTAAATAACTGCGAAATTTACGTGTGACATTTGATCGCTTTGTCGTGCTGCAGGTGGAGAGTTTATTTCATACTGAATTCCTTCAGATCCATCTCCTGTCTAAACATCAAGCCATTTACTGACTATTAAATGATCGACTACTAACCAGTGACCAGGCCCCTTTTAATGACCCTCCCTAACAGGAAGACAGGCCATGCCTTTCAGATTTGTTGCCTAGTAACTGTCGTTATAGCCGGTCGAATGTTTAAAGGTGCGTTATGTATGTGTTTACTTTCTTCATTTCAGTTAATGTTTTTCTGACCCTGATATAAACTCCGGCCCCAGTCAGAACACAGCTCCACCCATTTTCTCTAAAAGTAAACCTATGATTCGGGTGTAGTTGTCACACAGAGGGTGTGGTCAGATGTGGAAGGGGCGGGGATTGCAGTGCAGTCGGCACTAAAGTTAGTCGCCGCAACTTTAAATTCCGAATACAATTCAAAACGGATTGAAACGTCAGTCCTTACTTGGCGAGTTTGTTTCTGCTCCGAACAGAACGATGTTCCTGGGAAAAAGGCGAGACATGCCAACATGAGCTCCTTGGAAAAATCCTGCCGAAAGGCACGGCGTCAAAATATCCCGAAACAGCACGCGACCAACTCCGATCCCCTTTCCAAACCACGCGCTGTGGGTTCTGCAGGAACCGAGAAGAAAACGAGAGGAAAAGGAGCAAAAGCTGTCGCACGGCATCCTGAGATCAAACCCTCACCCTCGCCCACACCTCGAACAGCAGCAACAAATGGATACTTGCCTCAAAACACCGCCACAAGTTCTTCAAAAAACGCTCTGAACGGAAGGACAAAGAAGACTGAGAGATCAGACCTCACCCCTGATGAGAGTTCAGATAATTTTCCTGATTCTGATCCGACATGGACTGAGCAGCAAAAAGGCAGAATAACATCACCATGCAGTCAGGGATCAAAAAAAAGAGCTGCTAAAGAAACCTCAACACATGCGACACTATTATGTCTGAGTAATCGGCAGGACATGCCTGAATCCGATTCGGGTGCGAGAACGCCAGGGCGTGGCCGAGGGCGCCGACCCAATCCCCACCTCGGCCCTGCTCCACAGTGCAGCGGGACACTTCTGAGCGAGCCGCAGATCAACCCCGTGACGGTATCACTTCATTTAAGCTCTGTTACAGTTCCTGTTATTATACTCATTAATAATTAATTCTTCCTGTGAGCTGATTGTCCGAAACGCTCTCCGCTGTATCCTCCACCTTTTTAATGGTTAATGTTTTATTTAATTTTTTCCCCGAGCAGAAAACCTTGCCAAAAAAGAGGCGGCGATGTCAGAATCCTGAAGCTGAGCAGAGGAAGAGGACGAGAAAGAAGGCGGAACAGGAAGCGTGTGACACACCACCAGTCAGACGTCAAAGAAAGAAGTGCTTGCTGAAGGCGGAGCCTCCCCAGAGCCAGCGAATCAGAACACGTTTTGTGCCACAGGATTCTGAGCACCATGAGCCAGGTACCGACAAAGTGCTTAATTTTTCATGTCACATCAGACTTTTTATCCTTTTATAGCTACGTTTAATGCAGTTGCTCCCTTAAAGTTACAGCTTTACCTCTGACTGTTACAAAACACTGAGAAGGAGACTCCTTCCGCACATGTTGTGCGATGAATATTGTTGTACAATGTTGTTTAACTGTGTTCCAGAAGAGACGTTCTCCTCCTCAGACCTGTCCATCGAGCTCAGTGTACAGGAGGACAAGCTGTCTGTCACACACTCCCTCCCTCTGGAGGACGAGGAGGACGAGGAGGATGAAGAGCTGCCCAGTTTCTTACAGCAGAGGAAGCAGAGTGAGTCTCTCTCTCTCACACACACACACACTCAGTGCTCTCATTGTTATTGTCCTTTTACACGAAAATCAGCTTCCTGTTGTCATTACAGAGCGTATTTACTGCCCCAGGGTGTGACTAATAAAGTGTAACGTAGGTGTGCTGGTGTGTTAGTCAGGCTTTAACAAGCTCATCCTGTTTATCATCTCATTGTATTTCTTCCAGAACCTTCATCAATCAGAGAGGGGCTGTGTGTGTGGTGTAAACTGAGGAAATACCCCTTCTGGCCAGCCATGGTACATCATCTTCATCATAGTCATGCTGACCAAATGTATATTTTCTGAACAAGACTCTAAACACACAAAAAGTGTAACACAAGTAACAAATGGAGTGTGCGTGTTCGTTCAGGTGAAGAGTGTGAACCGTAAGACGAAGAAGGCCAGCATTGTGTTTATTGACCAGTTTCTCTTTGATAAGAAGAGGATATGTAAAGGGTGAGTAAAAGATAAAGTAAACGTACGGACGGATCTTTGTTGCATAATTATTTTATGCAAATTTTTTGGTTTGCAAATATTTCTGAAAGCCACACCCTTGCTCCCCGTACCGCTTGTTTGAGGAATCACCATGTACTTCTGCTCCGAGCACGAGCTGTAGACGTCATTGAGCAAATCTTGACTGTGATTGGTTGGAGTCATGGGGGGCGATAGAAGAAAGTTGTCTCACTATCTGACTGGCTGGGGGAAAAAAACATGTAGTTGTGGCTCGGGGCACACGAGTGGACCTTAGAAATGTTTCAGAAATTCATGAGTAAACATGCAGGCTGTTCCACAGATAAACAAGATGTGTGTTTCAGAAATATTTTACACTTGATTAAAGACTTAATTGTGAATTACATAATCATTTCTGTCTCGTTTTATATTTGCGAGTCACATACTGTGTGTTTGTGGATTATTGTAGCGGAACATATTTATTAATAATTGTTCTAACCCAAGAAAAGTAGCTCCATATAAGTGTGTATGAGTGTGTTTATTTCTTGATGCAGTTTATCAGTGTCTCTGAGGACGCTGAAGCCGTTTGATTGTGAGGAGTCTCGCCGCTTTGTGGTAAAACACTTATTATTATTATTATTATTATTATTATTACTACTATATTTGTGTTTGTACAAATATATAGAGGTGTGTGTGTGTGTGTGTGTGTAGGACATAGCCAAAGAGAAGTATGGTAAATCCATCATGTGGTGTCTGGACCTCATCTCTGACTACAGGATCCGCATCGGTGTGTACACACGCGCACACACACACACACATGCTGTATACATGATCAGCACACACCTCACTGTGTGTGTGTGTGTGTGTGTGTGTGTGTGTGTGTGTGTGTATGTGTAGGTTGTGGCTCATTTGTTGGCTCGATCATTGAATACATCGCTAATGATATCAGTAAGTTATGATCCTAATCTACTAATTATTTATTATTATTATTATTATTATTACTATTATTATTATTATGTGGCCAAGCACTGAAGGTGTGTAGGTACCTTATTGTTATCCTATTTATTTATTTAAGTTTTTTTTATTGTTTATTCTTATAAGTTGATTGTCTGATGGATGATGATGAGGTGTGTGTTTGTGATGAACAGGTTACCCGTTGAGGAGTGAATATTTGAAGGCTTCGTCAGATCTGCTATCTCCGACTCAGAGTCTGATTGAGCAGCAGGATGAAGACTCTGAGCTTCAGGACCTTGAGGAACACCCTGACCTCCTTCAGGACGTCCACATGGAGAAGAAAGTCCTCCCCGACCGCACGCAGGCTGCCAGGAACCGTGCCAACCAGAGACTAGTGGACTTCATCGTCAAAAAACGAGGAGCGCAGAATCGCTTACTGGTACAGAACACGCACTTTACTCGGTTCACTAACACATCCAGTCAGAGTGTGTGTGTGTGTCTCTGCTCAGACATTGTTCCAGGTTGAGTGTGTGTGTTGTGTGTCCC
>CM022756.1:26533800-26736300 GCA_012411365.1 Ameiurus melas
GATGCCAATCTGTTGTAAACTGTTATTGGTCCATCAGGTTCAAGGAGCGGGGCTTTAAATGTCTTGGCTTCTGATTGGTCGGAGAGAAAGAGAGACAAGTGGGAACACTGATGTACAGAGAGAGAGAGACAGGTGGGAACACTGATGTACAGAGAGAGAGAGACAGGTGGGAACACTGATGTACAGCGAGAGAGAGACAGGTGGGAACACTGATGTACAGCGAGAGAGAGACAGGTGGGAACACTGATGTACAGCGAGAGACAGGTGGGAACACTGATGTACAGCGAGAGAGAGACGGGTGGGAACACTGATGTACAGCGAGAGAGAGAGACGGGTGGGAACACTGATGTACAGAGAGAGAGAGAGACGGGTGGGAACACTGATGTACAGAGAGAGAGAGAGACGGGTGGGAACACTGACGTACAGAGAGAGAGAGAGACGGGTGGGAACACTGACGTACAGAGAGAGAGAGAGAGACGGGTGGGAACACTGACGTACAGAGAGAGAGAGAGAGAGACGGGTGGGAACACTGACGTACAGAGAGAGAGAGAGAGAGACGGGTGGGAACACTGACGTACAGAGAGAGAGAGAGAGACGGGTGGGAACACCGACGTACAGAGAGAGAGAGAGAGAGACGGTGGGGAACACTGACGTACAGAGAGAGAGAGAGAGACGTGGTGGGAACACCGATACAGAGAGAGAGAGAGAGACGGGTGGGAACACCGACGCTACAGAGAGAGAGAGAAGACGGGTGGGAACCGTGTACAGCGAGAGAGAGAGAGAGAGACGGTGGGAAATAATCATGTACAGCGAAGAGAGAGAGAGAGACAGACGGGTGGGGAACACCGATGTACAGCGAGAGAGAGAGAGAGAGAGAGAGAGAGAAGACGGTATGTACAGCGAGAGAGAGAGAGACAGAGGTGGGGAACACCGATGTACAGCGAGAGAGGGAGACAGACGGGTGGGAACACCGGATGTACAGCGAGAGAGCGAGACAGACGGGTGGGAAACCGATGTACAGCGAGAGAGAGAGAGAGACGGGTGGGAACACCGATGTACAGCGAGAGAGAGAGACAGACGGTTGGGAACACCGATGTACAGCAGAGAGAGAGAGAGAGACAGACGGGTGGGAACACCGATGTACAGCGAGAGAGAGAGAGAGACAGACGGTGGGAACACCGATGTACAGAGAGAGAGAGACAGACGGGGGGAACACCCGATGTACAGAGAGAGAGAGAAGACGGGTGGGAACACCGATGTACAGAGAGAGAGAGACAGACAGGTGGGAACACCGATGTACAGAGAGAGAGAGACAGACAGGTGGGAAACACCGATGTACAGGAGAGAGAGAGAGACAGACAGTGGTGGGAACACCGATGTACAGCGAGAGAGAGAGAAGACGGTGGGAACACCGATGTACAGAGAGAGAGAGACAGACGGGTGGGAACAACGATGTACAGAGAGAGAGAGACAGACAGGTGGGAACACCGATGTACGAGAGAGAGAGAGACAGACGGGGGAACACCGATGTACAGAGAGAGAGAGAGACAGACAGGTGGGAACACCGATGTACAGCGGAGAGAGAGAGAGAGAGAGACAGAGGGTGGGAACACCGATGTACAGCGAGAGAGAGAGAGACAGACGGGTGGGAACACCGATGTACAGCGAGAGAGAGAGAGAGACGGGTGGGAAACACTGTTGTACGGAGATCGAGACAGACGGGTGGGGAACACCGATGTACAGAGAGAGAGAGACAGACAGGTGGGAACACCGATGTACAGCGAAGAGAGAGAGAGAGAGAAGAGAGAGAGAGACAAGGTGGGAAACCGATGTACAGCGAGAGAGAGAGAGAGAGACAGGGGTGGGAACACTGTTGTGCGGAGATGAGAGACAGACGGGGTGGGAACAATCGGTGTACAGAGAGAGAGAGAGACAGGTGGGAACACCGATGTACAGCGGAGAGAGAGAGAGACAGACGGGTGGGAACACCGATGGAGAGAGAGAGACAGACAGGTGGGAACACCGATGTACAGAGAGAGAGAGAGACAGACAGGTGGGAACACCGATGTACAGAGAGAGAGAGACAGACAGGTGGGAACACCGATGTACAGCGAGAGAGAGAGAGAGAGACAGACGGGTGGGAACACCGATGTAGAGAGAGAGAGAGAGAGACAGGGGGGAACACCGATGTACAGAGAGAGAGAGAGAGAGACAGACGGGTGGGAACACCGATGTACAGAGAGAGAGAGACAGACGGGTGGGAACACCGATGTACAGCGAGAGAGAGAGAGAGACAGACGGGTGGGAACACCGATGTACAGCGAGAGAGAGAGAACAGGGTGGGAACACCGATGTATGCAGAGAGAGAGAGAAGACGGGGAACCGAAGCGAGAGAGAGAGAGAGACAGACGGGTGGGAACACCGATGTACAGCGAGAGAGAGAGAGAGACAGACGGGTGGGAACACCGATGTACAGAGAGAGAGACAGACAGGTGGGAACACCGATGTACAGCGAGAGAGAGAGACAGACAGGTGGGAACACGATGTACAGAGAGAGAGAGACAGACAGGTGGGAACACCGATGTACAGCGAGAGAGAGAGACAGGTGGGAACACCGATGTACAGCGAGAGAGAGAGACAGGTGGGAACACCGATGTATACAGCGAGAGAGAGACAGACGGTGGGGAACACCGGATGTACATGTACAGAGAGAGAGAGACAGACGGGTGGGAACACCGATGTAAGCGAGAGAGAGAGAGACAGACGGTGGGAACACCGATGTACAGCGAGAGAGAGAGAGACAGACGGGTGGGAACACCGAGTACAGCGAGAGAGAGAGACAGACGGGTGGGAACACCGATGTACAGCGAGAGAGAGAGAAGACAACGGGTGGGAACACCGAGAGAGAGAGAGAGAGAGACAAGGTGGAACACCATGTACAGCGAGAGAGAGAGAGACAGACGGGTGGGAACAACCGATGTACAGCAGAGAGAGAGAGACAGACGGGTGGGAACACTGATGTACAGCGAGAGAGAGAGACAGACGGGTGGGAACACCGATGTACAGCGAGAGAGAGAGAGAGACAGACGGGTGGGAACACTGTTGTGCGGAGATCGAGAGACAGACGGGTGGGAACACCGATGTACAGAGAGAGAGAGACAGACGGGTGGGAACACTGATGTACAGAGAGAGAGAGACAGACAGGTGGGAACACCGATGTACAGCGAGAGAGAGAGAGAGAGCGAGAGAGACAGACAGGTGGGAACACCGATGTACAGCGAGAGAGAGAGACAGGTGGGAACACCGATGTACAGCGAGAGAGAGAGAGAGAGACAGACGGGTGGGAACACCGATGTACAGCGAGAGAGAGAGAGACAGACGGGTGGGAACACCGATGTACAGCGAGAGAGAGAGACAGACGGGTGGGAACACCGATGTACAGAGAGAGAGACAGACAGGTGGGAACACCGATGTACAGCGAGAGAGAGAGAGAGACAGACGGGTGGGAACACCGATGTACAGCAGAGAGAGAGAGAGACAGACGGGTGGGAACACCGATGTACAGCGAGAGAGAGAGAGAGACAGACGGGTGGGAACACGTGTTAAGCGGAGATCGAGACAGACGGGGAACACCGATGTACAGAGAGAGAGAGACAGACGGTGGGAACACTGATGTACAGAGAGAAGAGACAGACAGGTGGGAACACCGATGTACAGCGAGAGAGAGAGAGAGAGAGAGACAGAGGTGGGAACACCGATGTACAGCAAGAGAAGAGACAGGTGGGGAACAACCGATGTACAGCGAGAGAGAGAGAGAGACAGACGGGTGGGAACACCGGTGCAGCGAGAGAGAGAGAGAGACAGACGGGTGGGAACACCGGCCAGCGAGAGAAGAGAGACAGACGGGTGGAAACACCGATGTACAGCGAGAGAGAGAGAGAGAGACAGACGGGTGGGAACACCGATGTACAGCGAGAGAGAGAGAGAGACAGACGGGTGGGAACACCGATGTACAGCGAGAGAGAGACAGACGGGTGGGAACACCAATGTACAGCGAGAGAGAGAGAGAGAGAGAGAGAGACAGACGGGTGGGAACACCGATGAAAAATACAGCGAGAGAGAGACAGACGGGTGGGAACACCGATGTACAGAGAGAGACGGTCGCGGGGAACACCGATGTCCAGAGAGAGACAGACAGGTGGGAACACCGATGTACAGCGAGAGAGAGAGAGACAGACGGGTGGGAACAACCGATGTACAGCGAGAGAAGAGACAGAGGCTGGGAACACCGATGTACAGCGAGAGAGAGAGAGAGAGACAGACGGGTGGGAACACCGATGTACAGCGAGAGAGAGAGAGAGACAGACGGTGGGAACACGATCGAGAGAGAGAGACAGACGGGTGGGAACACCGATGTACAGCGAGAGAGAGAGACAGACGGGTGGGAAACACCGGTGTACAGCGGAGAGAGAGAGAGACAGACGGGTGGGAACACGATGTACAGCGAAAGAGAGAGAGAGACAGACGGGTGGGAACACTGTTGTGCGGAGATCGAGAGACAGACGGGTGGGAACACCGATGTACAGAGAGAGAGAGACAGACGGGTGGGAACACTGATGTACAGAGAGAGAGAGACAGACGGGTGGGAACACTGATGTACAGAGAGAGAGAGACAGACAGGTGGGAACACCGATGTACAGAGAGAGAGAGACAGACAGGTGGGAACACCGATGTACAGCGAGAGAGAGAGACAGATGGGTGGGAACACCGATGTACAGCGAGAGAGAGAGAGAGACAGACGGGTGGGAACACCGATGTACAGCGAGAGAAGAGAGAGAGAGAGACAGACGGGTGGGAACACTGTTGTGCGGAGAGCGAGAGACAGACGGGTGGGAACACCGATGTACAGAGAGAGAGAGACAGACAGGTGGGAACACCGATGTACAGCGAGAGAGAGAGAGACAGACAGGTGGGAACACCGATGTACAGCGAGAGAGAGAGACAGACAGGTGGGAACACCGATGCACAGAGAGAGAGACAGATGGGAACACTGATGTGCGGAGATCGAGAGACAGACGGGTGGGAACACTGTTGTGCGGAGATCGAGAGACAGACGGGTGGGAACACTGATGTGCGGAGATCGAGAGACAGACAGGTGGGAACACCGATGTACAGCGAGAGAGAGAGACAGACAGGTGGGAACACCGATGTACAGCGAGAGAGAGAGAGACAGACAGGTGGGAACACCGATGTACAGCGAGAGAGAGAGAGACAGACAGGTGGGAACACCGATGCACAGAGAGAGAGACAGATGGGAATACGTATTGCGGATCGAGACAGACTAGGGGAACACTGATGTGCGGAGATCGAGAGACAGACGGGTGGGAACACTGATGTGCAGAGAGATCGAGAGACAGACGGGTGGGAACACTGATGTGCAGAGAGATCGAGAGACAGGTGGGAGCACTGATGTACACAGAGAGACAGGTGGGAACACTGATGTACAGAGAGAGAGACAGGTGGGAGCACTTACGTACACAGAGAGACAGGTAGGAACACTGATGTACACAGAGAGACAAACAGACAGGTAGGAACACTGATGTACAGAGAGAGACAGGTGGGAACACTGATGTGCAGAGATCGAGAGACAGACAGGTGGGAACACTGTTGTGCGGAGATCGAGAGACAGACAGGTGGGAACACTGATGTGCGGAGATCGAGAGACAGACAGGTGGGAACATTGATGTACAGAGAGAGAAAGGTGGGAACATTGATGTACACAGAGAGACAGACAGACAGGTGGGAACATTGATGTACACAGAGAGACAGACAGACAGGTGGGAACATTGATGTACACAGAGAGACAGACAGACAGGAGAGAACACTGATGTACAGAGAGAGACAAACAGACAGGTGGGAACACTGATACACAGAGAGAGACTGGTGGGAACATTGATGCACAGAGAGACAGACAGACAGGTGGGAACACTGATGTGTACAGAGAGAGAGACAGACAGGTGGGAACACTGATGTACAGAAAGAGACAGACAGACAGGTGGGAACATTGATGTACAGAGATTCAAACAGACAGGTGGGAACATTGATGTACAGAGAGAGACAGGTGGGAACACTGATTTATAGAGAGATCGAGAGACAGGTGGGAACACTGATGTACAGAGAGAGAGAGAGACAGGTGGGAACACTGATGTACAGAGAGAGAGAGAGACAGGAGGGAACGCTGATGTACAGAGAGAGAGAGAGACAGACAGGTGGGAACACTGATTTATAGAGAGATCGAGAGACAGGTGGGAACACTGATGAACAGAGAGAGAGAGAGACAGGAGGGAACGCTGATGTACAGAGAAAGAGAGAGAGAGAGACAGGTGGGAACACTGATTTATAGAGAGATCGAGAGACAGGAGGCAACACTGATGTACAGAGAGAGAGAGAGACAGGAGGGAACGCTGATGTACAGAGAGAGAGAGAGAGACAGACAGGTGGGAACACTGATGTACAAGAGAGACAACAGACAGGTGGGAACATTGATGTACAGAGAGAGAGAGACAGGTGGGAACACTGATGTACAGAGAGAGACAAACAGACAGGTGGGAACATTGATGTACAAGAGAGAGAGAGACAGACAGGTGGGAACACTGATGTACAGAGAGAGACAAACAGACAGGTGGGAACATTGATGTACAGAGAGAGAGAGAGAGACAGACAGGTGGGAACACTGATGTACAGAGAGAGCAGTGTATTTCTATGCCACAGCCACTAGTGGGCAGAGCTTATGGAATTAATTAATTAATATAATTAATAACTTATTGACAATTGATTAACTATTGACTGAAATTATTCATAATTGACTCATAACCAGCTGCCAGGTGCTTCATTATTTACTAACCGATTCATCATGGATCTGTTAATTATTGATAAATGATTCATTAGTGATCCAGTGTGTAAGCTCGCTGACTCCAGACTGTAATAAACACACATTTAAATCATTACTGAAGTATATGAACATGTGAGTTTTAGTCAGAGAGAAATATGTATGTGTGTGTGTGTGTATATATATATATATATATAGAAGAATCACCAACAAGTGGGACACAATTGTAAAGTGGAACGAAATCTATTGGATATTTTATACTTTCTTAGCAAATAAAAAACTGAATAGTGGTTCGTGCAAAATTATTCGTCCCCTTTACTTTCAGTGCAACAAACTCACTTCAGAAGTTCAGCGAGGATCTCTGAATGATCCAATGTTGTCCTAAATGACTGATGGTGATAAATAGAATCCACCTGTGTGTAATCAAGTCTCTGTATAAATGCACCTGCTCTGTGATAGTCTCAGGGTTCTGTTGAAAGCGCAGAGAGCATCATTTTGTACACTGCACAAATCTGGCCTTTATGGAAGAGTGGCAAGAAGAAAGCCATTTCTCGACGTTTGGTGTGTCTCCCAGTTGGCTTGTGGCAAACTTTAGACGAGACTTTTTATGGATATCTTTGAGAAATGGCTTTCTTTCTTGCCACTCTTCCATAAAGGCCAGATTTGTGCAGTGTACGACTGATTGTTGTCCTATGGACAGACTCTTCCACCTCAGCTGTAGTTCTCTGCAGTTCATCCAGAGTGATCATGGGCCTCTTGGCTGCATCTCTGATCGGTCTTCTCCTTGTCTGAGCTGAAAGTTTAGAGGGACGGCCAGGTTTGCAGATTGCAGTGGTCTGATACTCCTTCCATTTCAAAATGATCGCTTGCACAGTGCTCCTTGGGATGTTTAAAGCTTGGGAAATCTTTTTGTATCCAACCGGTTTAAACTTCTCCACAACAGTATTATGGACCTGCCTGGTGTGTTCCTTGGTTCTTCATGATGCTCTGCGCTTTCAACAGAACCCTGAGACTATCACAGAGCAGGTACATTTATACAGAGACTTGATTACATACAGGTGGATTCTATTTATCACCATCAGTCATTTAGGACTACATTGGATCATTCAGAGATCCTCGCTGAACTTCTGGAGTGAGTTTGCTGCACTGAAAGTAAAGGCGGAGCCAATTTTGCACGCACCACTTTTCAGTTTTTTATTTGCTAAAAAAGTTTAAAATATCCAATAGATTTCGCACAATTGTGTCCCACTTGTTGGTGATTCTTCACAAAAAATAAAAATTTTATATCTTTATGTTTGAAGCCTGAAATGTGTCAAAAGGTTGAAAAGTTCAAGGGGGCCGAATACTTTCGCAAGGCACTGTGTATATATATATATATATATAGGTATATATATGTGTGTGTGTGATGTTTACGGCTTATTTGTGCAGGTGGATAAACACATTCGGCGTCTGGATGCTGATCTAGCGCGCTTCGAGAACGAGCTGAAGGACAAACTGGACTTGAGCAGCCCCGAGAGCTCTGACGACAAGAAGAGCAAAAGTATGAGCTGAAAGGAGGTTCACTCAATCAGACAACATGCACTACCCTGCTAACTAATGTAGATAACACATAATGTAAGTCTATAGCCACCAGTTTAGCATTGTGTGTGTGTGTCTTCAGAGAAGAAGAACCTGAAGGAGAGAAGAGGAGGAAGTGGGAGAGAGAAGAACGATTCTGATCACGACTCTCCCAAACACAAAGCGCAGAAGAACAGGTACAGACACATAGACACGTGCTAGTTAGCAGGGATTAGCCACACAGTGACGCTAGCAGGAGTGAATGAGACTGAGCCTCTGGAGATGAGCAGCATGTGTCTTAGGGAAATGGTTTATTCCACTTTAACATGGACAGACTGATGGATCTACAGTGTACTTTGGTTAACTGCCAGTGAAACTACAGTGTTGCCTTCAAATAAAACAAGTTTTCTAGTGCTTTTGTTTATGTTTAGGAAAATGGATTATTATAAACGATTCTCAGCCGCTTCCAAATTCCATGCAGTGTGTGTTTATTACAAAAGATTTACAGAATCCATGCCATGTCTCACAGTGGTTTGTCACAGTGTGTGTGTGTGTGTGGTGAGGTTGCTCAGTGCTGTGTTTGTGTTCTTCTCCCCGTCAGTGAGGTGCTGCTGAATGTTCACTCATCTGATGTACTGGACATGCCTGTAGACCCCAACGAGCCCACCTACTGTCTTGTGTGCTCAGGTCTCCTACGGAGAAATGATCGGCTGTGACAACGCTGATGTACACACACATACACACACTACACACACTATACACACTCTGCACACTACACAAACTACACACACTGCACACACACAGTTTATTTACACTTTACACACACATTATACATTCTTCACACACTATACACATGCATTATACACACTTTCAGATGCTTTTTTTTTTACACCCCCCAACACACACACATTTTATACATGCTTTACACCAATTACACACTACATGCTGTAAGTCAGTGTACAGAGCCTGTGCACCCTTATCCACTTTCCCTTGATTAGCGTCACTTAACATGCTAGTAAGATGAGTTGCTCTAGTTAGGCAACAAAGCAGGTAATTTTGTGTCTGAGCAAGCTAGTGTGTTTGTATCGTTGTAGTTATTATTAAATTGTGCTCTTTGTTTTTCAAACAGTGTCCCATCGAGTGGTTTCATTTCACTTGTGTCGGTCTCACGACTAAACCCAAAGGAAAATGGTAAGGCACTCATCACCATCTGTTTGGAGAGAATGTGAATATCCATATCACTTTGCTGTATTTCTGCTCGTCAGTATTATTAATCTTAATATTAATGTTCATGATGTAAAATTTCACTAACGTTAGCATGTACATGTGTGTTGATTTTAAACGTTACTATGTCTTTGCCCGGCCATCAGCTGAATTAAGTTTAAATTCATCCTGAATGTAAACAACACTATTTCATGTCGTCCGCTAAACTGCAGTCCAGTGTTAGCTCAGCTAGCATCAGGACTGTAGATGTTTGTGGTGTGTTGTCTCTAAATCGCAGTAACAGAGCTAGAGTAAGTACTTGAATATGGAGAACACCTCACTAGGTGTGTTTTGTAGTCTGAAAAATGTTTTATTGCTAAAACTTTGATGTTACATGTATGATTGTTTCCTTTCTGCAGGTTTTGTCCTCGCTGCACACAAGACATGAAGAAGAAATGAGGCCTGTGTTATGGTTCTTGCACTTTAATCAGAACTTATATTTCACTCAGAGACGGTGTGATTAATCAACACCGACTTCCAAAAATAATTGTGATTTTTTTAATGCAGATTATGCACTGTCCTGTTTGTACCAGGAAACAATTTCTAGTTAGAGATTTTCTCTTTAAATGTGTATTTTATGAATAAAGTTTCTTTAACATGACGCTTTCATGTGTTTGATTTCATCAAGCTGTGATCATGCGCAAGACGATGTTAATGCTGCTGTAAGCCCCGCCCCTTCCCCATCCTGTAATGCATTTCTCACACAAACACTTGAACATCACGTAGTGTTTGGTGGTTATGTGATGTCTGCTACACGTCCCTGAATAGACGCCACAAACTCAACAATAAGACTTACTATACCCCCAGATGCTGCTGTGTGACACACAATTCCAGTCCTACACACACACTGATTCATAAAAACACTGTTAAATGTGAAAAGGTGTAGAACTTTCCCTCTTGGTGATGTAATAGTTTTATATTAGCAGCTTTATAGTCATGTCTGAAGGTACAGTGAATATCAGGCATTTTCATGATATTCCACAATGCACTGCGATACGTTACAAAAGGTGATGTACCTTTTTATCAAGTGTGGAATGTAGAGAATTCACTTATGTATTTATAATATCCATCAAGATTTGAGGTTTCTCAATAAACAAAAAGATTGTAAACGTTGTTTAAGTTTCTTGAAAACAAACAAATCGATTATTAAACGATCCGTTTGAAGAGTTTCCTCGACTTGAGCGCTGTGTGGAAGCAAAACTGTTTGTCCTACTTTCTGGGAATTGCAGTTCTTTAGCTCTTCGTGACCGCACTTCCTGGTTAGTTAAATGACTACATTTCCCATCGTGCATTGCGGCGAGCCGATGGACGGAGCCCGTTTGCAGCAGAGCTCCGGAGGCTGTTCGAGTTTGAGGGGAAACTTACAGCAGGAGCTTGCGCCAAGGTTTTTAACTTTATATTTCCTTGTATCTTTATTTAGACGCTTATTTTACTAAACTTTGAACACGTCAAAGTGAATAATTTAATCTTTACTACAGTTTAAAATAGGGCAGGGCCGGTAGTTCCGCTTCAGCTCCGCTATCTCTCTCTCTCTCACTCACTCACTCACACTCTCACTCTCTCTCTCTCTCTCTCTCTCTCTCTCTCTCTCTCTCTCTCTCTCTCTCACTCAAAATCTCTCTCTCACTCTCTCTCTCTCATTCTCTCACTCTCTCTGAGGTTAAAATTAGTTTAAAACATTTCTCTCAGACTAAATTAGAAGTATGTTGGAGCTCGTGTGTGTGTTTGTGAGAGAGAGAGAGAGAGAGAGAGTGAGAGAGAACTTTACCCGGAATCCCACTGGAGTCTGTTGAATTTACAGAGCTAGCCATGCTAATGCTAATGCTACAGCAGTTATTACACTAATCACCACACAGCTGCAGTTATTTATTTGTTTGTTTGTTTGTGTCAGGGCTGGTTTTGATCGATATTAGTATCATTAACGGACACAGCTGTCACTTTAGTTGTCATTATGTACAAGTTAATCATCAGAAATATTAATTAATAAACCATTTAATTACTTTATTTTCTCTCCCAATTTTAGGGCTTTACAAAACAAACTGTACTTTTGTTTTTTTTATTAACATTTTATTACTTCTACAAGAATCATCTTATTATATGTATAATATGCTAGTAATTATAATTCTTCTAAATATGCTTCTTATTGTTGTTGTTGTTGTTGTTATTATATGTATTTAAAATGAACATTATCAGGATATTTTCTCGGTAATTTAAGCTGAAATTATCCCAGAAATGAATAACTGACCAGTAGCTTATATATTTAATATATTATATATGTATTATTTAATTATAAAATGTCTACACTGCTACTATGCCCAGCTTAATTAGGTTATTTTATAAACTCACGGATTATTATACTTGTTTATTTGCTCATTAGTTTACATATTCCAGATAATAATAATATATTCACACCGGAGTAATATTAATACTAATGTTCATATATTTGATATATTATTTTTTTATACGATTATGATATACATGTATTAATATGATGTAAGTGATGGTTATATGTGTGTACAGTCTGCGTTAGATGGTGGTAATGAAGGCGGTGTATAAACATGTACAGGTGACTGATATGAATAGAAATGAACTTGTTAGTGTCACTGATGCCGAGAAAAACACGAGCTCTGGTTAATCTGTTTACATTCATATGTGTGTCGAGATTAACCCATTGTGTACAGTATTTCAGTGCCCTAGTGTGCACTTGTACCCTTTATGTTAATATTTAAGCCCCGTAATTGTAATTAAGCGGCTCTTTGTGCAGCTTGTTAATAAAATGTGGAGGTTGGAGCGACTCTGAACAGAAATCACTCTCCCCCGGCACAGGAAGATCAATTCACAAATTTCCTTTTATAGAAGCCGAGAACACAAAAGCTGTGACTCTCTTCCTGTAAACAGTTCCTCTATACGCCTGAGAGAGAGAAGAGAAAAAAAAAAAGAGAGAGAGGGGGGGGGGGGGGGGGGGGGGGGGGGGAGAGAGAGACATGGGGGAGTGGAGAGAGAAACGGGAAAGTGAGAGAGACACGGGAGAGAGACATGGGGAGTGGGAGAGAGAGACATGGGGGAGTGGGAGAGAGACGGGGAAAGTGAGAGAGACACGGGAGAGAGAGAGACATGGGGGAGTGGAGAGGCGGGAAAGTGAGAGAGACACGGCAGAGAAAGAGACATGGGGGGAGGGGGAGAGAAAACATGGGGGAGTGGGAGAGAGGCGGGAAAGTGAGAGAGACACGGAGAGAGAGAGACATGGGGAGTGGGAGAGAGACGGGGAGAAAGAGACACAGGAGAGATGGAGCGAGAGTGAGGGAGCGAGCGTGAGTGAGAGAGAGACGGGGAGGGAGAGAGATATGGGGAGAAAGAGACACGGGGAGATGGAGAGAGTGAGTGAGGGAGCAAGAGTGAGTGAGAGAGAGATCGGAGAGTGAGACATGGGGGAGAGAGCAAGAGAGATTGGGGTGAGAGTGAGAAATGGGGGAGAGAGAGAGATTGGGGTGAGAGAGAGAGAGAGAGAGAGAGAGACAGACAGCCCATGTTTGACCTGCAGTGAAATAGGAAGAGGAAATGTTTCTGTTGTTCTCCACCAATCAGAGTAGGACAGGAAGTGAGTGATGGGGAAACTCTCTCTCTCTCTCTCTCTCTCTCTCTCTGACACACATGCACAGGTTTTTCCCTTTAATGGTATGTGTAAGATTCAGATCTCCTCAGTGTTCGAGGTAGAGCATGGAACACAACTAACAGTGCATGCAGGGCAGAATTACCCCAGTACCCCCTTATCCCCTATTAAAACACATGGAGAAAAGAGGCAGAAAATTTTGGAAACATCTGAAATGGACTGGCTCATCATAATAAAGCCCATCATGAAATAAACACTGACTCATTCAGCTGGTCCTGAGGCTCCACTAACATTAACACACTAGCACACTAACCCTCTGGACTTAACCCACTCTCTATAGTCAACACGCTCTCATCAAACACGGGTTCAGTCATTACACAGGTGGCACTGGTCTTCTAATTAGCACTTATAATTACACTGGTCTTCTAATTAGCACTTATAATTACATTGGTCTTCTAATTAGCACTTATAATTACACTGGTCTTCTAATTAGCACATTTTGCTGAGGAATGAGGATAAAGGCTGTGAGTTTGTTCAGCTCCTTTTTCACCTGTGTGTGTAAACATGAAATGGAAATGGCAGTGATCTGTGTGTGTGTGTGTGTGTCTGTGTGTGGGGGGGGGCAGCAAGAGAGAGAGAGAGAGATTTTGGAGCCCGGCGGTATGAAATGTGAAGCTGAAGGTGTTAAAAGTTGACGTTTCTGAGGCGTATTCTTTATGTTCAATGTGCTGTTGAGAGCAACACACACAGTGAATATAGTAGTGTGTGTGTGTGTGTGTGGGTGAAGCTGATGTGGCTGCAGTACGAGTTACGACTTGAACAGGAAAAATGTTCCTCACTGTGAAACTCCCCCGCTGGCAGTGAGAGTGTGTGTGTGTGTGTGTGTGTGTGTGTGTTGGTGCACTGAGTTCTTTATAGAAGTCGTCTCAGCTTGAATGATGTGCAGAAGAGAAATAAAAGGGGAGATTGAGCCACAGAGAGAAAGAGAAATAGAGAAAGAGGGGGGGGGGAGTGACAGAGGGAGAGACAGAGAGAAAGAGTCAGTAGCTGCGTTTACATGGGCAACAATAATGCACTATTAATCCTATTAAGACCATCCTCTAATTAAGAAACTACCATGTAAACAGCTATTTTTACTTACCTTAATCTAATTAAGGTCATAATCGAATCGAGTAAGAGTAAAAAAAAAAAAAGGGGGAGTATTCTGGTGTTGGGGGGGGGGGGGGAGGGGGGGGAAAGAAAAAAAAAAGGGGGGGGGGGGGGGTTTTCACCGCATTTTGTGACAGGACACGATCACACATGGCGCAAGCGCAACCCGCTTTACGGCAAATAAGAGAGTTCGACTGCGGCCCAAATCGCATACTTTCCTACTATAGGCCTGTAGTGGGGGAAAAATACATGTATCTCGGCTACTATATCGACGCTAACTACGCGATTCGGGACACACCCTCAGCTTCAAGCAGTTGTCTATTAGCACATACAGCATGACAAATAATTAACTGCACTTAAAACCTTCGTAAAAAAATAAATAAATAAACACAGCCAAAACTGTATACAGTACCGTAACGAAGACGAACTGTATGTTGATACGTGAAATTCTGGAGGCACGTCAGACGGTGTGGCGCGGTAATGTAATGACACGGGCTCTTAATTTAATTATGTTCTATAACATGTAAAACAGGAACATGTCAGGAGTATTCTAAAAGCAACTCATGTAAACACCTTAATTACATTATTATCTTATTCAGAATAAGGTCAATAATTAGATTACCACTGTCCATGTAAACGTAGTGAGTAACTACGTTTACATGCAGCATGTAATCTAATTATTGACCTTATTCTGAATAAGATAATAATGTAATTAAGGTGTTTACATGAGTTGCTTTTAGAATACTCCTGTCATGTTCCTGTTTAATATGTTATAGAACATAGATCGATTAATGACACACGTTAATTATTTGTCATGCTGTACGTGCTAATAGACAACTGCTTGAAACCATGGGCTGCGTCCCAAATCGCGTACTTACCTACTGTATAGTAGCTGAGATACGTGTAGTTCGTCTACTATAGGCCTATAGTAGGAAAGTACGCAGTTTGGGACGCAGCCGTTCTCTTGTTTTGAGCACTGCTGTGTGTGTGTGTCCTGTCGCAAAACGCGGTGAAAACTCTCACACAAAGTTAATAATGTGATTAAGGTGTTTATATGTCTGTAATACACATCGATAATGTGACTAAAACAGGAATACTCCACATGGCTTAAGTCAATTTGTGTTCACTTCGCGTATGACTTTAATTAGATTAACTAAATTAAAAATTGCTGTTTACATAGTAGTTTCTTAATCAGAGTATTGTCTTAATCGGGTTAATATTGGATTATTGTTGTCCATGTAAATGTATTGAGTGAGAGACAGAGAGAGGGAGAGACAGAGCAACTTTTTTTTTACTTTTTAAGACACCTTTAATGCATCAGTTTTGGTATATTTACATATTTACTTTTATTTATTTATTTTTTTTTTAAAAAGAACCCCATCAGACCCCCACCCACACCCTCCACCCAGGAACCTCAACCCCTTCAGTCCTACTGTAAGTCCATTAAAGTCATATAATGTGTAAAAGTCCACAGTGTTGTTTATAGTAAGGCTTTTCTTGCAGCTGAAGCCTTTCTGTGGTGACAGTATGTTCAGGTTTTCACATTTTGTTGCTTGTTGTGCATATTGGATGAATTTTTTTTTTGTCCGGGAAGTAGTTAATCAGTGAGATGTTACATTTTCCTTTTGTCAGTTCTAAAAACTAGTGTAGCTGTTCTGTGGTGTACAGTTCTTCAGACTGTTCTGAAAGGTTTAAAGTAGTTGGTTGATCCGGTTAATTTCTTTCTCCTCCATGTCTGTGAAGAGTTCCTCTACTGTAGCTCCTGCACTGCACTCTGGGCTCAAGTCCTCCTGCATCACAACACTGTACTGTGGCTGTTTGGATGATTCCTCCACCTTATTCCTCTTCTCTCTCGTTATTTCTAGCTCAGCTTTATTGTTCTCGATGTTCTTGTCTTGGGAGTTCTTCTGCTGTTGTGCGGAGTCGCTGGCTGCTTATTTGCAGTGTTGGTTTTAGTGCTAGTATCGGAACGGGTGTCAGAGCTATCGCTGCATGCTGTGTCTGATTCAGTGTTGTTGTTTTGTTCTTTACTGACCTTTTCCAGCTGTGACCTCGGTGTGTTGTTGCCCTCATCTGCCCCAGGCTCGCTGTTGCTGTACCCCGGCCGTGTCGCCCCCGGAGCTCCCCGGCTGCTCAGCTCTGCGTGGGTCTGCAGCTCAGCCGTTTATGCTCGATTTCCCCACACCAAAAACTTTTTCAGGCGTTCTGTGGTGGCAAAAACGGTGTAGCTGTTGTCACCATCCTTGCACTTGAAATGTATATCCAATGTTTGGACACGGTTGTTTAGAAACATGTAAACTTGTCTGCGGAAAGACAGGACGTGTTTCACTGCAGAGTTCTTACATCCGAGCGGAATATCCATCATGGGGCTGGCAAACTTTCCAAAGCAGCCCAGCTCCTTCATGATCAGCTCGTCGTTTATAAAAGGGGGCATTTTGGAAATGACAACCCGAGTCGCAGGGACAGATAGAGGGGTAACAGTTAGCATGACACCTTTTAGCCATATTCCATTTTCAATTAGCGTATTCACAAATCTTTCCTTTTTTAGGAAGAGCACCATCGCTTTGTTCATTTGGGAGGCAGAGTAGATGCTTTCACACCCGACCTGCTCTCCCATTCCTAGCAGAACCTCTTCCACCTGTTCTCCATTCTCCAGCACACACCTGACAGCATCCCCCCTCCGGCCTCAGAAGCCATGGCGTCCCGCTCACTCTCACCCACTCTCAACTTTTACCTGTCACTGATAGACACATAACTTACATGTTCAATAATTAAATAAAAGAAAAACAAAAATACAAACTTGCAGAAAACTTTGGCAAGACACCAAACTGCTCTCATGGGCTCTACACACCATGCTCACTCCTCCACCGCACATGCAAAGCGAGAGGGAGAGACAGAGAGAGAGGGAGAGACAGAGAGAGTGGGAGAGACAGAGAGAGAGGGAGAGAGAGAGGGAGAGACAGAGAGAGAGGGAGAGACAGAGAGAGAGGGAGAGACAGAGAGGGAGAGACAGAGAGGGAGAGACAGAGAGAGAGGGAGATAGAGAGAGGGAGAGACAGGGAAAAACAGAGGAAGAGAGAGAGAGAGTGTACTCATGCTCTGGAATGAAGGCTGCTTGCTCTGACTTGCCCTTGCGGAGAGTGTGCACTCTAGTGTACTGAAGGCCCCCCACAGACACACACTCACACAGACACACACTCACACACATACAGAGGTTGTTTGGAGCACTGCAGTGAGGGTAAGCTCTCTCTCTCTCTCTCTCTGTGTTCAGTGTTTTCTCTCATAGTTAACGTTTGGGTGATGCGTGAGGTCTGAAGGTCTCACGTGGACGTTTAACACTGAGGTATGATAATTTTCGTGTGTTTTTTTTTGTTCTGTAGAATGATTAGGGTTCTGTGTAGTGTAGAACCTCAGTGTGATCATGGGAACGTGTGGAGGATTTGATGTAGGTGATATTAATGATTATGATGTTGGCGTTAATGTAAAGTTTATCAGGTTATAGAGCTGTACAGTTCATATCAACTTTTAACCCTACAAGACTCAAGCCTGAGCTTCAACATGGCCGCCTGGGCGTGTCATTAGAGGCGGAGCTGAGCATAGACTCCTCCCAGTTAGATATAACACTGAGGATATCAGATTTTCCTGTTTGTACTGAATTCGGGTGATGTGTATTGACTAAAGGTGTGTTGTTTGGGGGGGTGGAGACTTCATGGACATTTAATGTAAGTTCATATTGTTTTATTTCTGTCTCAGGTAACTGTTAGATCGAGTCGACTTCACCGAGGCATTTCTGCTGTGTGTGTGTGTGTGTGTGTGTGTGTGTGTGTGTGTGTGTGTGTGTGTGTGTGTGTGTGTGTGACTGAAATCAGAAACAGGAAGCTGTTTGTGGTTGTGGTATGTTTGATTTGTTGGATTGCTTTTCATGAAGTGAGACAGGATTTGGCCATATATGGGTGTGTTGATGAGAATGAGCATGTGATAGACAAGAGCGACACACCCATCTGTTATTCTGTCCATCATCTCACTCCATTAGCTACATGTTTAAACATGCTGACCTGCCCAATAATCTCTCTCACATACCACTATGTACAACATCACCATCCAGTAATTATTGCATAATTAGTGGTCCAAGCACTAAGGGATTCTTTGTGTGATTAATGATATTGTAACTGTAGATTGATGATAAACTCTGCTGCCCCCTGTAGGTTCCCCTGTGAAGCCCTGTGACTGTGAGTGAGTGTGTGAGTGAGTGTGTGAGTGAGTGTGTGTGTGTGTGTGATGTGTGATAACGGAGAGTTGGAGGATAAACCCCCCGCCCCCCCGGTCAGGATGAGCAGCAGTAGTAAAGATGGCGTCCCAAAACCGCTGCCCTCTGTCCCTGAGGAGAAAAAAACACGCAAAGGCATTTACTCCATCTTCTCTGCCGAGAAAGGTCAGTGAGAGACCACGTTACCCAGCATGCACTGGGGCTGAGACCTTATTTACATTTTATGGCTCTGTTCCAAAAGTGTGATGAGCATTTTAAAGTTTTATCCTAAATCAGTGACTTTTACTCTGACACCCCCCCTCTTTCACTCTCTCTGTCTCTATTCATCCTGACAGTAGGGAAGCGTAAGGATAAGGATAAGGAGAGGCCAGAGATTTCACATCCCTCAGATTTTGAGCACACTATTCATGTAGGGTTTGATGCCGTGACGGGCGAGTTCACAGTGAGTCTCTCTCTCTCAAACACACATACATATGCACATTTGAGACATGATGTGTTCACGCTGCAGATGAAAGTGGTTTAAATATGTTTTTATGGCAGTGTGAACAGAGAAAATCACTTTGAATCTGACTTTTTCAATTCCAGTTTAATTTCTCATTCTCTCTTGGATCTGTCTGTCTGTCTGTCTGTCTGTGACTGGTTAGGGAATGCCGGAGCAGTGGGCACGGCTCCTCCAGACCTCCAACATCACCAAGTCGGAGCAGAAGAAGAACCCACAAGCTGTCCTAGATGTGCTCAAGTTCTACGACTCAACCGGAAACGGGAAGCAGAAATACCTCAGCTTCACAGGTCAGCTGTCTCACTTTCTCACTGTCTCACTCTCTCACTCTCGCTGTCTCACTCAGCTTTACAGGTCAGCTGTCTCACTTTCTCACTGTCTCACTGTCTCACTCTCGCTGTCTCACTCAGCTTTACAGGTCAGCTGTCTCACTTTCTCACTGTCTCACTCTCTCACTCTCGCTGGCTCACTCAGCTTTACAGGTCAGCTGTCTCACTTTCTCACTGTCTCACTGTCCACTCTCGCTGTCTCACTCAGCTTTACAGGTCAGCTGTCTCACTTTCTCACTGTCTCACTGTCTCACTCTCGCTGTCTCACTCAGCTTTACAGGTCAGCTGTCTCACTTTCTCACTGTCTCACTCTCTCACTGTCTCACTCTCGCTGTCTCACTCAGCTTTACAGGTCAGCTGTATCACTTTCTCACGCTCACTGTCTCACTTAGCTTGACAGGCCAGCTCTCTCACTCCCTGTCTGTCTTTCAGATAAGGACGCTCCCCCGGGGAAGAAGGGCTCAGAGCCAGTACCTGGTGGTGTTAAAGATGATGATGATGATGATGATGAAGCTCCACCCCCTGTGGTGGCTCCTCGACCTGAACACACTATATCAGTGAGTGTCACATGTTCATGTGTGTGTTTCTCATACACTCCACACTGTGCTCACACTGCCGAGGTAGGCTTCTCAATACAACGGCAGCCATTTTGGTTCCATCATAAACACCAGACATAAGGGTTGGTGATTTTCCTTTTTAGAAACACAAGCTTTGATTCTGATTGGAGAATGTTATGGCTCCGTCACAGAAACATTTTTATTAGAAATTCAGCCATTTTTGATCTGTCTGAACACCAGAAATACATCAGAACCCCAGCTCTGATTTGTGTTTTTACGAAAACGTCAGCCATTTTGTCTCCGTTTAAAATATTATTAACTGGCTAGTGTTCGTATTAGAACTTTAGAACTTTTTATTTATTTGTTTTAAATGTTGTGACATAAAACATTATAAATAATGATTTATAAGCATCATTATTGTAAACTTTATTTGTAATGAATTCCCTGAAAGTCTGGTGTGTGTGTGTGGTGGTGATAACCGCGCAGGTTCTCACTCGTCCGTCGATGATCGACCCTCTGCCTCCTCCAGACGCCTCCAAATCTGCAGATAAACAGAAGAAAGGAAAAGGAAAGATGACTGATGAGGAGATCATGGAGAAACTGAGTACGACAGTGTGATTAGAATTTGTGATGTGTGTGTGAGTGTGATGATGATGATGATGTTGTAAGTGGGCGTGGCCTCTGCCTCGATCACACACTCCTCTGTATGCTTTCAGGGACGATAGTGAGCATCGGAGACCCGAAGAAGAAATACACACGATACGAGAAAATCGGACAGGGGTGAGTGTTGGTGTAACGTTATTTTCGTTTAGTGTAATTCTCCATTCTGTTTATTTTACTGTCCTGCCTCTAAACACACACTCCAGTGCCCCCTGCTGGTGTCATCTACTTTAGCTGCAGTTTTAGCAGATGCACTGTTTAACGTGTGTGTGTCCTCAGTGCGTCCGGTACTGTGTTTACTGCCATCGACGTCGCTACAGGACAGGAGGCGAGTTAGCATTTAGTGAAACTTGCTAAATAATCCACCTGTATATTATTTGACAGGTATATTATATTTCAGCTGTTGTAATATCACCTGTGTGTGTGTGTGTGTGTACGTGTACAGGTGGCTATAAAGCAGATTAACTTGCAGAAGCAGCCGAAGAAGGAACTGATCATTAATGAGATCCTGGTGATGAAAGAGATGAGGAACCCCAACATCGTCAACTTCTTAGACAGGTGAGTTTACTAATGTGTACTATATCTTTACTACACCTGTACTGCATCTGTATAACACCTGTACTGCATCTGTAAAAAAAATCACTTATTTACACACAGCTGCTGTTCTTCAATGTTCACGTATTATTCAAATCTGTAAATAAATACAGAGATATGAGTGTGTTTATTTTAGTGTCTGTGTGTGTCTGTGTGTGTAGTTTCCTGGTTGGGGAGGAGTTGTTTGTGGTGATGGAGTATTTAGCCGGTGGTTCTCTGACTGATGTCGTTACGGAGACGTGTATGGATGAAGCTCAGATCGCTGCTGTGTGCAGAGAGGTACTGACTACTCTGTCTCAGACACACACACACACACACACACACACCTGTAATTAACGAGAAATCAATGAGTAATAAAGGGTAATTAAGGCTGTGTTTTGTGTGTATAGTGTCTGCAGGCGCTGGAGTTCCTGCATGCTAATCAGGTGATTCACCGAGACATCAAGAGCGACAACGTGCTGCTGGGCATGGATGGCTCTGTTAAACTCAGTGAGTACACTTTACACCATGTACACTACACCCTACCCACCATGCCCATAAAAGGTATGGTGGCAGGTGTCATTAGCAGTTTTAATCCGTTCACACTAAACCCCTGACCTGTAGATACACACAAATCTGTGATGTCATAAGAAGAGTGTGCTGTTTGTCTAAATGTGCGTGCTCGTGCGTGCGTGTGTGTGTACAGCGGATTTCGGGTTCTGCGCTCAGATCACCCCGGAGCAGAGTAAGCGCAGTACAATGGTGGGAACGCCGTACTGGATGGCCCCCGAGGTGGTGACCCGCAAAGCGTACGGACCAAAAGTGGACATCTGGTCTCTGGGCATCATGGCTATAGAGATGGTGGAGGGAGAACCACCGTACCTCAATGAGAATCCACTGAGGGTACACACACAGCATTATATGATTATATATTCTGTTTAATTGTGAGATAATTGAGAAGACTCTTTGAGTCACATGATCAATTTTCTGGTTGGCTGATCCAGTTCCACTGAAGCTCTGTCCTTTTAGTCAGAGAGCGGTTCTATAAAGATAATCAGGTTGCTAAGGCTAGCTGGTTTTCCTCCCCCAGGCCCTGTACCTCATCGCGACTAACGGAACTCCGGAGCTGCAGAACCCTGAGAAACTGTCTCCAATCTTCAGAGATTTCCTGAACCGCTGTCTGGAGATGGACGTGGAGAAGAGAGGGAGCGGCAAAGAGCTGCTGCAGGTCACTACACACACACACACACACACACACACACACACACTGTACATACACTGTAGGGAGTGATATTTTATATTTGGGAAATGCTTTGATGTTAATGAGCCTCTGTCTGGTGGTTTTCTTCCTCAGCACTCATTCCTGAAGTTAGCGAAGCCTCTGTCCAGTCTCACCCCCCTCATCCTCGCCGCCAAGGAGGCCATGAAGAGCAGCCGCTAACCTCGGACATTCCCCACCTCACCCCGCCCCCCTACTCTGTGTGTGTGTGTGTGTTATCGTTTATACACAATCAACCAAACCGCTGCATGGTCGGTTGTGGGCGTGTCCAACTAGCACACAGTGAGTGTGTTTGTTGCCATGGAAACGCTGATATTTTATTATTTTATTATTATTAAAGCTATTAGACAGACTCAGCAGGTGTGTGTGTGTATGTGGAGCCGCAGGGATGATCACCATGACAAGCATGTGAGGCCCATTGCTGGCCCAACCCACTTTGTATAACATTTGCATAAAAGTCAAGAGCTCTGTAAACATTTTTTTTCCTGTTTTGCCTGCCCCACCCATTTTACATCTCCAGCATTGGACCCGCCTCCTGTCAGTGTAAACAGGATGAGGCTTGCGGATGTAAACTTTACTGGAAATCAAAGTTTATGAATTAAAATGTTATGTTTACAAACACAGTGGAGTAAAGCCTGTCCGTGTGAGCGGTTCTTTAAAGTGTGTGTGTGTGAGAGAGATTCCCATTCCCAATAAAAGATGATTGTTCTTTCAGTATTTCAGAAACACCTCCAACATGATTAAAAGAAAACAAACTCACAAACTGTAAGGTTTATAAATCTAGACATTAATAAATCTTTTTTTTCCATCAACACCACTGTAGCCATGGTTACAGACACCACCTTAGCATCGGTGTCATCCTTAATAATTCTTAGATTTTTTTACATTTAATTTTTTTCCTATTTCTATGGAAGCGCTTACTATTATTATTATTATTGTTATTATTATCATCATCATCATCATCATGGAGAACATTCTGGAGCATCACGATGTCCTCTCTGTGTTTCTGTGGCACATTTGGGGAACGGAGGAGGTTGTGGATGTCTTTTAATTATTTTCTTTTTGTTTCTCTCCCTGTAATGTCTGTGTGATCGTGTGTTAGGAATCTAATCTAATATGGTTTTGTATATGATGTTTTTCCATCACTGCAAATGGAACCAGGAGGTTTTTCTCTCTTTTTATATTTATGTACATGTATAACTATGTTTTATATTTTTCAACTAACAATCTGATAACTTCGAATTAAACCTCTTTAATTGTTGCCTTAAAAATTAATAATTTTTTGTGAAATCTCCACTGAATTCCACTCAGTGTCAGTCTCTCTCTCTCAGCACCGCGCTGCCTTTTATACAGAAACATGATCAAACCCACTCCTCTGTTTATAAATTATTATTAAAAAAGACCTGAGTCAGGATGAAGTGTGTGTGTTTTTTTGTTTGAGTCCCATGTTTGCCATGTGCGTGTCTTCTTGGTCAGGATGTGTGTGTGTGTGTGTGTGTTACAGTAACAGGAAAGCTACAGACCTGCTGAGATGATATCATGATGCACCTGAAGGCGGAGTCTGAATCCGATGCTGTGCTTTTTTTGTCATCTCTGCTGCTGGAGCATAACATCAGCATTAATGTCATCTTTATTGCTATGAGGTGAGTCGCTCGAGCACACAGCCACCACCTATGTGAAAACAAATGTCTAAATGAAGGCAAGTGTGTGTTACAATCACGGAGACAGTATGCTACGCTCCACCCTCTGACTGTTACAAGGCACTGACACTGGAGACTCCTTCCAGAAAACGTCACCACATCAGTGACTACACACACTTTATAATCAGTTTATCATCAGTCCGCTGTACAGTGAGCAAGCCGATACTATAGAAACAGTAATGTATCAGGACGAGCATGTTCATTATATATAAACCTGCGCTACTGTCAGATTTGCTGTTATAGAAAACTAATCAGCACCTTCTGACCAATCAGAGCTCAGCAGCAATATGCAACAAGCATGTTTATCATTCTTATCACATAAACATTAAACAACAGAGAACAGATATTGGTGATAAAATGTCAGATTCTTTAAATTATGTATTTATGTGTGTGTGTTTATTTAATGATGTTACATTTCTGTCTTAAACCTCTTAAAATATGCTAATTATTTACAGAATAATGACTTGGCAACCTACAGAACCAGCTTCTCGAGCTAGCTAGACAGCTAACTCGGCTAATGTTAGTGATGAACAGGTGGTGGTTGTCATGGTAACGCTGCAATATTGAATGAGGATACTGAAATCCCTCAGTCTAAAGTGAACTAGTTTTAAGTTAAAAGGGATGGCAGAAGCACATTGGGGTGATTCCAAATTTGCATATTCATGCATATTCGTTTCTAGCTCTGGGTGTTTATAATGAGGCTGTAGAGATGTAACTAGGATTTTTGTTGTTGTTGTTTCTTGTGTATTAAAAGATGCATATTTAAGATGTAATTCTACAGTACGCACATCAAACTTGACACCTTCAGGTGGATTTTAAAACTACAGTCATAATGCTAACATCACATGCTAATTTGCAAAAGTTGCTTTTCAGCAGTGGGAAACCATGTTTCAGAGGACAACCGTTATTTGTACAGACATGTTGCATAAACAGAGACTGTTTTAAGGGAACTTCCCAGAATACGGCTGTGAATAAAGAAGAGCACGTGTGTGTGTGTGTGTGTGTGTGTGTGTGTGGTTTGTGTCAGATTTGAGAAGTTTCAAAACTTCCTGTTTTTGCACCTGATCTCTAAAGTGAGAACAGGAAGCAGAGCAAGAGCTGAAAACATCAGCGCTCGCAACACGCTGTAACGCTTGGTGCACTCAGTGCACCAGAGTGAAGGAACCATGAGCGACTCTGTGGAGAAAAGCTCAGACTCTCCTGCACAGATGGAAAGTTCTGGAGCTGGTGGACTGACAAACACCCCTCTTCAGGAGAGGCTGGATGATGAGAGTGTGATCTTTAACGACTCGAGTCTCTCGGCACAGATCCACAGTGAGCTCCAGGGTCTGCGTCTGGACCACTGCCTCACCGACGTGGTCCTCAGTGTGCAGGATGAGAAGTTCTCCTGCCACAGAGCCGTCCTCGCCGCCGCCAGCTTGTACTTCAGGTGAGTCAGCGCGTGGACCGAGGACCAGCGGGTCAGTGACTCATTCAGAAGATCAGCACGGACCAGCCCAGAGAGACAAAACATTTCTAATGAGATAAACATGATGTTTCATGATGAAATCTATGAGAACATTTAGTGTAGAACTGTGTCTACATAACTACACACCTTTCACATTGTGGTGAAAAAAATTTGAAACTACTTTTTCTTTTACTTACTTGGCACAAAACGGTGTTTATGAATATCTCCAGCAAGAGTGGACACACCACTGTTGTTACTGCTTCTTCTTGTTCTGCTTTTGTTATGAACTGACATGTAATGAACTTATTTACGTGTATGATTACACTTGTGGATTTAGAGAGAAGTGTGGTATGTGTTCATACTTCCCAGTATCACCACAGCTATATCCTCATGGTTGTTTTCTGATTTTCAGAGCAATGTTCTGTACAGACCTGCGAGAGAAACATGAACAGTGTGTGAACATTCAGGGAATCGATGCAGAGGACATGAAGATACTGCTGGACTACACATACACTAGCAAAGTGCACATCACCAAAGACAACGTCCAGAAAACTCTAGAGGCAGCCAGTCTCTTCCAGGTGTGTGATTATTATTGTGTGTGTGTGTGTGTGTATGTGTGTGTGTGATTATTATAGTGTTTGTGTGATTATTAGTGTGTGTGTGTGATTTAGTATAGTGTGATTATTATAGTGTGTAATTATTAGTGATTATTATAGTGTGTGTGTGACTATTATAGTGTGATTAATATAGTGTGATTATAGTTTGTGATTATTATAGTGTGTGATTATAGTGTGATTAGTGTGTGATTATTATAGTGTGATTATAGTTTGATTATTATATTGTGTGTGATTTTTATAGTGTGATTATAGTTTGTGATTATTATAGTGTGATTATAGTTTGTGATTATTATAGTGTGTGATTATAGTGTGTGATTATAGTGTGATTATAGTGTGTGATTATTATAGTGTGATTATAGTTTGATTATTATATTGTGTGTGATTATTATAGTGTGATTATAGTTTGTGATTATTATAGTGTGATTATAGTGTGATTATAGTGTGATTATAGTTTGATTATTATATTGTGTGTGATTATTATAGTGTGATTATAGTTGATTATTATATTGTGTGTGATTATTATAGTGATTATAGTTTGTGATTATTATAGTGTGATTATAGTTTGTGATTATTATAGTGTGATTATAGTTTGTGATTATTATAGTGTGTGTGATTATAGTGTGATTATAGTGTGTGATTATTATAGTGTGATTATAGTTTGATTATTATATTGTGTGTGTGATTATTATAGTGTGATTATAGTGTGTGATTATAGTGTGATTATAGTGTGTGATTATTGTGTGATTATAGTGTGTGATTATTAGTGTGATTATAGTTTGTGATTATTATATTGTGTGATTATTATATTGTGTGTGATTATTATAGTGTGATTATTATAGTGTGATTATAGTTTGTGATTATTATAGTGTGATTATAGTTTGTGATTATTATTATAGTGTGTGATTATAGTGTGATTATAGTGTGTGATTATTATAGTGTGTGTGGTTATTAGTGTGATTATAGTGTGTGTGATTATAGTGTGTGTGATTATTATAGTGTGTGTCTGATTATTAGTGTGATTGTAGTGTGTTATTATAGTGTGTGTGGTTATTAATGTGTGTGATTATTATTGTCTGTGTGTGATTATAGTGTGTGTGAGTATTAGTGTGATTATTATAGTGTGATTATAGTGTGTGTGATTATTATTGTGTGTGTGTGCGAGATTATAGTGTGATTATTATAGTGTGTGTGATTATTATAGTGTGTGTGGTTATTAGTGTGATTATAGTGTGTGTGATTATTAGTGTGTGTGATTATTATAGTGTGATTATTATAGTGTTTGTGTGATTATTAGTGTGTGTGTGATAATTATAGTGTGATTATAGTGTGTGATTATTGTGTGTGTGTGTGTGATTATCGTGTGATTATTATAGTGTGTGTGTGATTATTATAGTGTGATTATTATAGTGTGTGATATTATATTTGTGATATTATAGTGTGTGATTATAGTGTGATTATAATGTAATTATTATATTATTATTATGTTTAGTATAATTTAATTAGTGATTATTATAATTTGTTGTTGTTGTGGTTATTATTGTAATTATTATAGTGTTTGTGTGATTATTATTGTGTGTGATTATTATTGTCTGTGTGTGTGATTATTAGTGTGTGTGATTATTATAGTGTGATTATTATTGTGTGTGATTATTATTTTATTGTTATTATTATAGTTGTTATTAGTGTGATTATTATAGTGTATTATTGATTATTATTATGTATTTGTGTATTGTGTGTGTGTGGATTATAGTGTGATTTTATTATAGTGTGTGTGTTTTTTATAGTGTGTGGTTATTAGTGTGATTATAATTATATGTGTGATTATTAGTGTGTGTGATTATTATAGTTATTAATTATTATAATTATATTAATATTGTGTGTGTGATAATTATAGTGTGATTATAGTGTGTGATTATTGTGTGTGTGTGTGATTATCGTGTATTTATTGTGTGTGTGATTATTATAGTGTGATTATTATAGTGTGTGTGTGTGTGTGTGATTATTATAGTGTGATGAATTATAGTGTGTGTGTTTATTATAGTGTGTGATTATAGTGTGATTATTGTAGTGTGATTATTACATTGTGTGTGTGTTTATTATAGTGTGTGATTAGTGTGTGATTATTATAGTGTGTGTGTGGTTATTAGTGTGATTATTATAGTGTTTGTGTGATGATTATTGTGTGTGATTATTATTGTCTGTGTATGTGATTATTATAGTGTGTGTGTGTATTATAGTGTGATTATTAATTCAATTCAATTTTATTTGTATAGCGCTTTTTTCAATAGACATTGTCTCAAAGCAGCTGTACAGAAATATTAACACGGTATACAGATATTAAAGGTGTGAATTTATCCCAACTGAGCACGCCATTGAATGGTGACGGTTGCAAGGAAAAACTCCCTAAGATGTTTTAAGAGGAAGAAACTTTGAGAGGAACCTGACTCAGAAGGGAACCCATCCTAATCTGGGTAACAACAGATAGTGTGAAAAAGTTCATTATGGATTTATATGAAGTACATATGGCCTTAGGAGCAGCCGTAGTCCCAGCAGTCTGGAATTGGAGAAGATTTCAGCTCCATCCAGAGGCAGAAAGGATCTGGATGTCTAGTATCTCCATAAATTCGTGCAGGGCTCGGCAAAAGGAGAGAGGGAGAAAAAAGATTATTATGACTGCAAAGTAGTAAAATAGAATCTAGTCAGGGTAGGCTTGAGTAAACAAACAAGTTTTAAGCCTAGACTTAAACACGGAGACTAATAGCAAGACTGTTCCATAACTGTGTGGCTCTATAAGCGAAGGCTCTTCCCCCTGCTGTAGACTTCACTATTCGAGGTACCGTCAAATAGCCTGCATCTTTTGATCTAAGTAGGCGTGGAGGATCATATAAAACCAAAAGGTCGCTTAGATATTGTGGCGCAAGACCATTTAGTGCTTTATAGGTTAATAAAAGTATTTTATAGTTAATTTGAGATTTTACTGGGAGCCAATGCTTTGTGGATAATATTGGTGTGATATGGTCGAATCTTCTAGTTCTAGTTAGGACTCTAGCAGCTGCATTCTGGACTAACTGGAGTTTATTTATATTTCTACTGGAACATCCAGACAGTAAGGCATTACAGTAATCTAATCTAGAGGTGACGAATGCATGAACCAGAATTTCCGCATCATGTAGTGACAATATGTTTCTTATCTTAGAAATATTTCTGAGATGAAAGAAAGCCATCCTAGTAATATTATCTACATGAGCATCAAATGATAGGCTGGAGTCAATAATCACTCCAAGGTCTTTAACTGCTGTAAATGATGAAACAGAAGACCATCCAGAGTAACCATGTGATTAGAAAGATTACTTCTAGCTACACGTGGTCCTAATAATAGTATTTCTGTTTTATCAGAATTAAGTAAAAGGAAGTTAGTTGACATCCAACGTCTAATGTCCTTTACACAATCCTTGACTTTACTAAGCTTCTGTCTGTCCTCTGGCTTCGCTGAAACATACAACTGTGTATCATCAGCATAACAGTGGAAGCTAATTCATGTTTACGAATAATTTGTCCTAGGGGTAACATATATAAAGTAAAAAGCAGTGGGCCTAAAACAGAACCCTGTGGAACTCCAAAAGTAACCTCAGTACACATGGAGAAATCACCATTTACATCTACAAACTGATAACGATCGCTCAGATAAGACCTGAGCCAGGAGAGGACTGTTCCCTTAATACCAACAACATTTTCTAATCTATCAAGGAGAATAGTGTGATCTATAGTATCAAAAGCTGCACTAAGGTCGAGTAACACAAGCAGCGAGACACAACCCTGATCAGAGGTCAGTAGAAGGTCATTTACTACTTTAACTAATGCTGTCTCTTTGCTATGATGTGGTCTAAATCCTGACTGATACATTGCATGAATGTTGTTCTTATCTAAGTATGAGCATAAATGATTTGCTACAACCTTTTCTAAAATCTTAGAGATGAAGGGGAGATTTGATATTGGTTTATAGCTGGACAATTGGGATGGGTCAAGGTCTGGTTTTTTAATTAATGCTTTAATAACTGCTAATTTAAGTGATTTAGGTACATAGCCAGTGCTAAGGGAAGAATTGATTATATTTAAAAGTGGTTCAATTACTCCTGGACAAATCTGTTTAAACAAACATGTAGGTACGGGATCTAGTATGCAGGTTGATGAATTGGCTGAAGAGATTAATGTAGCTAGTTCGGTCAATCTAAGCGGAGCGAACCACTCTAAACATTGATCTGATATTGCTACATTGTCATGTAGTGGGTTTGTTACAGTACTGTCCGGTTTTAATTTAATGGCCTGTATTTCACATCTAATATTTTAAACCTTATCAATGAAAAATTCCATGAAATCTTCACTGCTATGTAATGATTGAGTGTTTCTCTCTGTAGTGCTTTTATTCCTAGTTAATTTTGCTACCGTGTTGAAAAGGAATCTAGAATTGTTTTTGTTATCTCCTATTTAGGTGGAGAAATAGATTTTTTTAGCATCGTCAAGAGATTTCCTATATTTCAGTAGGCTCTCCTTTCAGGCTGTTTGAAATATCACCAGCTTGGTTTGGCACCATTTACGTTCTAATTGTCGAGATGTCTGTTTTAAGGTTCGCGTTTGATCGTTATACCAGGGTGCTAATTTTTTCTCTCTAATTATTTTTCTTTTGAGTGGAGCCACTCTATCTAGCGTGTAGCGGAGTGTTGACTCCAAGCTTTCAGTCGTCTGATCAAGTTCTATGGGATCTGACGGTGATCCAAATATAATAGATGTTTCTGCTAGGTTATTTATGAAGAAAAAGTACAATATTTTCTATACTTAATCCGTATGTTAGTATGAGGTCAAGAGTGTGACCACCATTATGAGTAGGCCCGATTACATTCTGATTAATCCCTACTGAATTTAAGATGGACACAACCGCTTTTCTTAGACGGTCTTCCAGGTTATCAAAATTAATATTAAAATCTCAGACTATTAATGCTTTATCTACAGACACAACCAGGTTTGAGACAAAGTCTGCAAATTCACCAAGAAATTCAGTATATGGCCCTGGGAGTCTGTAAATAATAATTAGAGGAATTGACATTTTTTGTGGCTACATAATTTACACTGGTATAAAGAATTTCAAAAGAATTAATTTCATGACCAGGTTTTTGTGTGACGAATAGATTTTGACTATAGATGAGACCAACACTATATTATAGTGTGATTATTATAGTGTGTGATTATAGTGTGATTATAGTGTGATTACTATAGTGTGATTATAGTTTGTGATCATTATAGCGTGTGGTTATAGTGTGTGATTATTATAGTGTGTGATTATAGTGTAATTATTACAGTGTGATTATAGTGTGTGATTATTAGTGTGATCATAGTGTGTGTGTGATTATAGTATGTGATTATTATTGGGTGTATGTGATTATTATAGTGTGTGATTATAGTGTGATTAGTATGAGATTATTATAGTGTGATTATACTGTGTGATTATTATAGTGTGTGATTAGTGTGTTGTTATTATTATATAGTGTGTGATTATTATTGTGTGATTATAGTGTGATTATTATAGTGTTTGTGTGATTATTAGTGTGTGATTATACTGTGTGATTATTATAGTGTGTAGTTAGTGTGATTATAGTGTGTGTGATTATTATTGTGTGTGATTATAGTGTGATTATTATAGTGTTTGTGTGATTATTAGTGTGTGTGATTATTATAATGTATTATTGTGTCTGTGTGTGATTATGATAGTGTAATTATTAGTGTGATTGTTATATTGTGATTATTATAGTGTGTGGTTATTATAGTATGATTATTATAGTGTGTGCGATTAGTATAGGGTGATTATTAGTGTGTGGTATTATAGTGTGATTATTACAGTGTGTGTATATTATAGTATGTGTGATTATTATAGTGTGATTATTATAGTGTGTGTGATTATTATAGTGTGATTATAGTGTATGTGATTATTATAGTGATTGTTGTAGTGTGTGATTGTTATAGTGTGATTATTATAGTGTGTGATTATAGTGTGATTATTAGTGTTTTTGTGATTATCAGTGTGTGTGATTATTATAATGTATTGTGTCTGTGTGTGATTGTTATAGTGTGTGGTTGTGTGATTGTTATAGTGTGATTATTATAATGTGTGTGATTATTATAGTGTGTGGTTATTATAGTATTATAGTGTGTGTGTATTGTAGTATGTGTGATTACAGTGTGTGTGATTATTACAGGGTGTGTGATTATTATAGTGTAAGTATAGTGTGTGTAATTAGTGTTATAGTGTGTGTGGTTATTATACTGTGTGATTATTATAGTATGATTATGGTGTGTTCATTTTAATTCTATTTCTTTCCTAGATTTATTTATTTCTCTCTTTCACCTCTGTCCAGTATTTTTTAATATTCAATATATTATGTTGCTTAATATTTTTTTCCTTTTGTTTATGCCATCAATTTCTTTTTTTTCTTTTCTTCTCTACTGATTATAAATATTAATTAAAACCCGTTCTCATTGGTCGGCTGCAGTTCCCGCGGGTGATGCAGGCATGCGCTCGTTTCCTGGCCGAATCACTTTACCCAGAGAACTGTGTTGGGGTTCTGCGTCTGGCCGACACACACTCGCTGGTGGAGCTGAAGGCTCGTGTGCATGAATACATCGTGCAGAACTTTGGGAGTGTGGTGGAGCATGAGGAGGTGCTGGAGCTGCCGCTGGACGTGCTGGTGGAGCTGCTGCAGAGAGACGAGCTGGCTGTGAGCGATGAGGAGTGTGTGTACGAGGCGGCCATGCGGTGGGTAAAGGCGCGTCACATGGAGCGCCTGCCCTCACTGGCCCGGGTTCTCGCTCACGTGAGACTCCCTTTGCTAGAACCCTGCTACTTCCTGGAGAAGGTGGAGAGCGACGCCATGATCCGCTCCTGCACCGAGGTTTTCCCGCTTCTACAGGAGGCTCGTGCTTATCACCTGTCCGGGAGCGAGGTGTTGTTTACACACATACACACACTGTATACACGTACACACCTTACACCGGCTGTGTCCTAGACTCTAGTGTCTGATAGAAGTGTCATTACAGCATTTGGGCTGCAACTGTGTGTGTGTGTGTATACGTATAGGTGATTTCAGAGCGCACTAAGCCCCGCCTCCATCAGTACCAGTCGGAGGTGTTTGTGATCATCGGCGGCTGCACTAAAGATGAGAAGTTTGTTTCGGAGGTGACGTGTCTGGACCCCCTGCGCCGAAGTCGCCTGGAGGTGGCCAAACTGCCCGGCACTGACACAGAGTCCGAGTGCGACACTAGGAAGTGGGTGGAGTTCGCCTGCGTCACCTTCCGAAATGAAGTGTACCTCTCAGGTGAGAAGAGAAAGGAAAGTGTTTATAAATGTAACGCAGCCAGAGCTCACTGCATGTGCATCGTTCGCCTGTGTGTCAGGTGGTAAAGAGACGCAGCATGACGTGTGGAAGTACAACGCTTCGCTCAACAAGTGGATCCAGGTGGAGTACCTGAGCACGGGGCGCTGGAGACACAAGATGGCTGTGTTGGGGGGGAAGGTTTACGTGATGGGGGGATTCGACGGTGGTCAGAGACTCAGCAGTGTGGAAGCCTACGACCCCTTTCACAACAGCTGGACAGAGGTGATTCAGAACGTTTTACGACATAATGATCATCTCACTGTTACACAACTCCATGCGGTTACACTCAGTGTCTGTTACCGAGATGAAGTTAAGGTCAACTAGAGGTCTCTGTGTGTGTGTGTGTGTGTGTGTGTGTGTGAATAAATGGGTTTATTAGTAAATATCTGCTGTGTGTGATTCTCACACCGCTATTTTGGATCTTCTCCCCCTCAGGCTGCTCCTCTGCTAATCGCTGTCAGCTCCTTTTCTGCTGCTAGTTACGGAGACTGCGTGTACGTCATCGGCGGTGGACCGAACGGGAAACTGGCCACCAACAGCCTGCAGTGTTACCATGCAGCGGCCAATAAATGGACATTAAAAAGCCCCATGCCCATCGAAGCCAAATGCACCAACGCTGTAACCTTCAGAGACTCCATCTACGTTGTGGGTAAAGCAACCTCCTCTCACTCACTCCTTACCTGTCTGTCTCTCGTCGCTCCCCCTCCCTCCCTCACCCACCTGTGTCTCTCCCCCTCCCTCACCCACCTGTGTCTCTCCCTCTCCCTCACCCACCTGTCGCTCCCCCATCACCCACCTGTGTCTCTCCCCCGTTCGTCCCCCTTAGCCACCAGCCTCCTCCCCTCCCCCCCTCCCTCCCACCCCTCCCTCCCTCCCTCCCACCTACCTACCTGTCTTTCTCCCCGTCCCTCCCCCAGTCACTCTCCCCCCTCCGTGTCTCTCCCCCCTTACCCACCTGCCTCTCTCCCCCTCTCTCCCACCCACCCACCTCCCTCACCCATCTGGTTGGCTCCCCTTCACCCACCTGTCCCCCCCTTACCCACCCTGTGTCTCTCCGCCCTTGCCACCTGTGGCTCCCCTTCACCACCTGTCGTCCCCCCCTTCACCCACCTGTCGCTCCCCCCCCCACCCACCTGTGTTTCTCCCTCACCCACCTGTCGCTCCCCCTCACCCACCTGTGTCTCTCCCTCCCTTACCCACCTGTGTCTGTGTCCTCCCCTCACCCACCTGTATCCCCACCTTCGCCTACCTGTCCCCCCACCTTCACACATGTTCGTCCCCCCTCACCCACCTGTGGCCCCCTCCCTTACCCACCTGTGCTCTGCCCGCCCCCTTACCCACCTGTCGCCCCACCTTCACCCACCTGTCGCTCCCCCACCCTACCGTCTCTCTCTCCCCGTCGCTCCCCCCTTAGCACTCGCCTCTCCCCCTCCACCTACCTGTGTCTCTCCCTCTCCCTTACCCACCTGTCTCTCCCCTCTCCCTTCCCACCTGTCGCTCCCCCCCTTCACCCTCCTGTCGCCCCCCTACCTACCTGTGTCTCTCCCCCTCACCCACCTGTGTCGCCCCCCACCTGTCACTCCCCCCATCTACCCATCTTGCTCCCCTCCCCCCTTAGCCACCAGCCTCTCCCTCCCCTCCCTCTCTCCCACCTACCTGTCTCTCTCTCCCACCTGCCCTTCGTCTCCCCTCCACCTCCCATCTTCCCCCACCTGCCCCAAACCCACTGCCCCACCCACCCACCTCCTTACGTGTCTCTCCCTTACCTCTCCTCCACCTCTCCCCTGTTCCCTCTCCCACCTGTCCCTCCCCTCACTTCCACTGTCCGTCTCCCCCCCACTGTCCTCCCTCACCTACCTGTCCCTCCTCTACCTGTGCTCTCCCCCCTCACCCCACCTGTGTCTCTCCCCACACTACCTGTGTCATTCCTGTCTCCCCCCCATCTACCCATCTTTCTCCCCCCGTTGCTCCCCCCCTTAGCACCAGCCTCTCCCTCCCCCCTCCTCTCCCACCCTACCTGTGTCTCTCCCACCTGCCTGTCTCTCTCCTTCCCTTACCCTCCGTCTTCCCCCCACCTGCCCTCCCCTCACCCACCTGTCCCTCCCCACCACCTGTGTCTCTCCCCCCCCTTACCCACCTGCCTCTCTCCCCCCCCCACCCACCGCCTGCCTCCCCCCTCCTCACATAACCTACCTACCTGTCTCTCCCCTCCTCCCTCCCTCCGTGTCTCCCCCCTCCCTGTCTCTCCCCCCTTTACCCTCCTGCCTCTCTCTCTCTCTCTCCCACCCACCCCGTCTCTCTCTATTCCATACTGAAATACCTATACCTGTCTGTCTCTCCCCCATACATATCAGTCTACTTGTATTTCTCTCCATCCCGGTTACTTGGGCTCTCTGACTACACACCCGTCTCTCTCTCTCCCCCTCCCTTACCCACCTGTCTCTCTCTCTTCTCTCTCTCTCTCTCTCTCTGAAGGCGGGGCAATGAAGGCGTTGTTCAGCTACAGTCCGGGCATGGACGTGTGGACGTTGGTCACACAGCTGAGCAGTGAGCGGGCAAGTTGTGGGCTCTCGGCATGCTGTAATAAACTCTTCATCACTGGGGGGAGGGACGACAAGAACGGCGTCATTGCTACGGTTCTGTGTTGGGACCCGGACAAAAACACGCTAACAGAGGAGTGCGTGCTGCCCCGCGGCGTCTCTCACCATGGCAGTGTGACGCTCAGGAAGTCCTACACACACATCCGCAGGATCGCACCCACACCCACCGAGTGACATCATAATCATCACCGCCACGTTTACACAGGAGAACCAACAAAGAACCCAAAACACGGCACAGCTCTGACTCTCAGTGAGAAAATGTTTTATTAAAAGACTATAAAGATACAAACTTGATGAAAAACTGAGTAAGTGTGTAAGACAGAGCCCAGAAATCCAGCTGTGCTCCATCATCACACGTGCACATGTGGCTCTCACACACACACACGTTTTTCCCTGATACACTTACGTACATTATTCAAGTCTGACGGGACGTTTTTCAGCTCTTCAATGTGAAGCTCGATAGTGAATAAGCAACACCTCCTGCTTTCGACAGGAAGTCCTTGCTCTTGTCTGAGTGGATGTGTAATAGTCCCAAATCTAGAACCAGAGCTCCGCCCACTGGAAACCTCATCTCAAGGCTGAAAGGATTCGGATTGGCTATGTGCAACAACCAATGAAAATGCACAAGAGGCAGAGTTACGTATTTGTTACATGTGACCAGCATAACGTTGTGCCTTTGTTCACACTTTGTTTCGGTGTCTCTAGCTGTAGCTAAAGCACATAGCTAAATGTTAGCCAGATAAATATCTAGCTAGCACGCACAGTAGCTACAGCAATATGTTTGTTCTGTTCAAAACCCTGCCTCCTCTACATTCTTACTGGTTCGCTGACACAACCAATTGGAATCCTCTGAGACGGGAAGTTCACCTGCTGTGGCGAGAATGTGAGGAACGTGTTCTGCTCTCGTCTTTACGCCTGTAATCACGTGACCTTCCGCGATCATGTGACCGCTCCCGCTCTCTTCTATCCCAGTGCTCGCTTCTGCGTTTCCCATCGTCGCGGTGACGGCCCCGTGAGTCGCTGAGGGAGCGGGAGCGTCTCCGCCTGTCTGTGTGGCGACTGTGATCTCTCTGACTTCTGCGTTGCCGCGGTGACGGGCTGGGGCTGCTGGAAGAGCTGTAGGTTCCTGAGTGACTCTGCCTAAGGTGGAAAAAACATCACACATTAATGACTGACAATAACCACACCCACTCTCAGGTCTCCATGGTAACAGACTCACCGTGTGTGCGGAGAGGGGGGTGGAGAGCGCCCCCTGGAGGCAGTGTGGCCGTTTTGTACTACTCCACTCTCCTCCATCTTTACTCTGAAGGAAAACACACACGCGCACACAGACAATTACTTTCTATACAGCAAAACTCTAAATCCTGGCCACACACACACACACACACACCTCGTAATTGGGCTTTTGGAGTTCAGGTGTCGCTCCTCTCTCACTTTACCATTTTCTTCAGTCTTCACTTCCTTTGGAGAACCTGAGCACAGGAGAACCTCTGTTTATTTTACACACACACACACCCCCAGATGTAGCAAACACACACACACACACACACACCAGGTTTAGAAGCAGGAGAGAAGGTGGTGTTGGATTTGATAGCCGGAGTGATGCTGTAGTTCACACCCTTCACCTTCAGTTTCTCCTCCTCCAGAAACACCTTCCTCTTTTCCACCTCCTTCTCCAACTGAGCAATATCCGGCTGTGAGACAGACAGACACACACACACAGAGGAGAAAGATCATCTTTCAGTGTGCAGAATCACTGCATCAGTAATTTAATAAAGTGTGTTCTGGACTGTAGAGTGTGTTTTATCTTCTAGAAAAGTGTGTGTACAGTTGCTGAACATCTGGATCCTGTGTGTGTGTGTTGGTTCACACTAGCGAGAGACAAAGCAGCAGGTGATTGTTCATTTTTTCCTTCTACTCAGGTTAAAAGGTGAAACTCCACGCCAACCATCTGCTCTTTATGAAATAACAGCACAACAGTGATGAATTTTCACAACTGCTAATGTGCAAAAGTATTCACACCCTTTTACGTGTTCAATTCGCAATACACGCTGATCAGTGTTAGCGAGGCCATGTGTGGCCCCACCCCCTGGCTAAAGTGTGTGAAAGTATTAGCAATTTAGTATCGTACCTTTCTCATGGAGTACAGCTTCAGTGTGCTGATGCAGATGTCCCTAATCTCTGACTCCGACGCTCCGAACAGGAGGAACCAGTGCGGCTTGGTGGGGAGGGGAATCTGAGTGCGTGCACACACACACACACACACCAGGACTCAGTTGAACTAGTCTCTTCTCTACTGAACGACGAGAAATGTACCATAGGGGGTGAGGTTGGTGTGCGCGCTCACCTGTAGAGCCCGAGCAGCCAGGTAGATACAGGCACACGCAATGGTCTCTGGTTCAAACCTTACAAACACATCAGTCCTGAGCGCATCGTTCATATAGTTCCTGTAAAACACCACCCACACACTCCTGAACATGCTGTACAGTGGAATTGTGCAATATAAAACCATTCCATGTTAAATACCACTGCCTGGAAGCCCCGCCCCCTTTCCCCTCCCACATTACTGCATCATGACCTAAAACCCCGGCATGGGGATGGTGTTAGGATAAAGTGAAGAGCTTTATATAAGATATATAAGAGCTGTATATAACTCGAGTACAGGGTTAATTAAGCTGTAATTACACATAACTCTACCCACCAGGCCGTCTGCACCAGGATCTGATTCTTCTCACACTCTAGCACCTGCAGGTACATCACGATCATCTACACACACACACACCAACATATATATGAACCTGAAGCAGTACGGAAGGTTCTGTCTGTGAGATCCGGTTGTGCAGCGAATGAACCCTGTCTCTGCAACGTGACTTTACCTTATGCGGATGTTTGACGTGGACACAGAAGCCGAGCTCCTTCAGCACGCGCCGCTCCGCTTTAATCACCTGGTTTTTGGTGTTGATGTAATTCTGATCCAGGAACAGTGGAATAGTTCTGACACAACACACACACACACACACACAAACACTAACTAACCCCTCAGTGTTCACAGTGACACGGCCCCTGAGCGGAGCGTTATGATGATGATGGAGTTACCTCTTTCCTCCTCCCTGCTTCAGGTGATGGAACACGTTGATGACGTCACGCACCCTCCTCGGAGACTCCTCGATCTTAGAGGCTAGATTCACACACGCCATGGCCACGATCTGACACACACACATTTATTCACCTCAGCTTCAGTACCACAGTGTGTTAGAGCTATGACGTCACAGCAGGGTCTTGTTTACCTCAAAATTGTGTTTGATGAAAGATTTGGAGTAAAAGAACCGCTGAAAGAGGACCTGTCCCGTCGCCATGGCAACCTGCCAAATGTAGATAAACCGGATGTGAGATGTTTTATTTGTAACTGTAAGTGTTTTAAACCTAAATACACTGCACACCGATATAAAACAAGACAATAATAATAATAATAATAATAATAATAATAATAATCAGTAAAAAGAAAAAAATAACAGCAAACATTGGCACAAAACCACCTGATTAACGGGAAACCGGACATTGATGGTAGTTTAAAAATAAAAACAAATCCAGATTAGCTCATGTCAACGATGCTAGTTAGTGGTTATTTATATAAAGATCTTTTATTAAGACTTATAAAGTTTTATGAAGGTAAATCATATTAAAGCTGTGACCTGTGGGAGTCTCAGGAGGATCCCCGCGGACTGGATGAATTCACAGCCCAGGATCCTGAACTCGGCCTCGGTGTGGAGCTCCAGCCCGTCCCGCATGGACGGAGTCTCCGAGCGCTTCTCCTCCGGCACCAGAGAGCTGTCTATGGCCAACAAAACTCCCGAATAAATCGCATCTCCGATCACAATCCCCGCGGTACCGCCCGGAACCGGAGCCTGAGCCGACACACTCGGGGATAAAACACCCGACATTTTATAATCTCAATGTAGAATACACAATAAACTTAAAAAAAAAAAAAAAAAAAAGCCGAGAAATGTTCACTCGACGGAAAGTTTGCGTTCCGGAAGTTAAGCAACAGCAAAGCGGAAATGATGTCAACTCCGTTTTAAATTTGAAATCCCGCTGAATACCGCGAGAATACAACATCACCTCTGGTTACCTCAGGGGTATTTCTGTTAGAGAAAACAGATGTTTTACTTATTACATGTAATAATTAAAGGAATAAAAACACGATATAATAAAGTCAGACTTACTGGAGTTACCGAACAACTTTAAATCTGTTTATAGTTACAGTTTATGTTCAGGGAAACGAGTTAGTTCCTGATCTCAATTACTTTATAGGAGCCTCTCTTTATTCTCTCTCTCTTTATTCTCTCTCTCTCTCTTTAGCCCTCTCTTTATTCTCTCTCTCTCTCCCCCTTTCCCTGTCCCTCTCTCTCTCTCTTTCTCTCTCTCTCTCTCTCTCTCTCTCTCTCTCTCTCTCTCTTTCTCTCTATTTATTTCTCTCACTCCCTTTCCCTGTCCCCTTCTCTCTCTCTTTTCTCTCTCTCTCTTCTCTCTCTCTCTTTCTTCTCTCTTTTTCTCTCTCTCTCTCTCTCCCACTTTCCCTGTCCCTTCTCTCTCTCTCTCTCTCTCTCTCTCTCTCTCTCTCTCTCTCTCTCTCTCTCTCTCTCTCTCTATTTCTTTTTCTCTCTCTCCTTCCCCCCCTCTCTCTCTCTCTCTCTCTCTCCCACTTTCCCTGTCCCTTCTCTCTCTCTCTTTCTCTTTCTTTCTCTCTCCCTTCCCTGTCCCCTTCTCTCTCTCTCCCCCCCTTTCCCTGTCCCTTCTCTCTCTCTCTTCTCTCTCTCTCTCTCTCTCTCTCTCTCTCTCTCTCTCTCTCTTTCTCCTTTCTCTCTATTTATTTCTCTCACTCCCTTTCCCTGTCCCCCTTCTCTCTCTCTTTCTCTCTATCTCTTTCTCTCTCCCCCTTCCCCTGTCTCCCTCTCTCTCTCTCTCTCTCTCTCTCTCTCTCTCCCTTTCCTTCTCTTCTCTCTCTCTCTCTCTATTTCTTTCTCTCTCTCCCTTTTCCCCCTTCTCTCTTCTCTCTCTCTCTCTTTCTCTCTATTTCTTTCTCTCTCCCTTTCCCTGTCTCTCTCTCTCTCTCCCACTTTCCCTGTCCCCTTCTCTCTCTCCTCTCTCTATTTCTTTTCTCTCTCAATTTCCCTGTCCCCTTCTCTCTCTCTTTCTCTCTATCTCTTTCTCTCTCCCCTTTCCCTGTCTCTCTCTCTCTCTCTTTTCTTTCTTTTCTCTCTCCCTTTCCCTGTCCCTTTTCTTCTCTCTCTCTCTCTCTCTCTTTCTCTCTATTTCTTTCTCTCTCTCTCCCTTTCCCTCCCCTTCTCTCTCTCTCTCTCTTCTCTCTCCCTTTCTGTCTCTCTCTCTCTCTCTCTCCCCAGTCCCTTTTTCTCTCTCTCTCTCTCTCTCTCTCTCTCTCTCTCTATATATATATATATATATATATATATTTATATTATACATTTATATATATATATATATCTTTCTCTCTCTATCTCTTTCTCTCTCCCCCTTTCCCTGTCTCTCTCTCTCTCTCTCCCCCACTTTCCCTGTCCCCTTCTCTCTCTCTCTCTCTCTCTCTCTCTCTCTATCTCTTTCTCTCTCCCCTTTCCCGTATCTTTCTCTCTCTCTCTCATTAACTAAAAAATTTGCTGACCTCCAGTGGAGGATTTTACATGGTATCGTGTCTGTGAATTCATTAATCTCCATTTTAAACCCTGAGGTCACCCAGGCATGTCCATTTTGTTCACAGAGAGAGACTGTTTTTCATGCTTTTATACATTGCTCCAGGTTGCAGCCGCTGTTTCTGTTTTTGAAATACATCCTGAGCTCATTTCATGTAGATTTTACTTTTCAGATTTTTATCTTGGGTTTTAAATTCTTCCGAAAAGACAGGTATAAGTGTCAGCTGATCAATTTTATCTTTGGTCAGGCAAAAATGTCAATTTACCTGAGCAGGAGAAACAAAGTGGCCCAGAACACAGACTGCGATGCCAGACGGTCCTATCCAGACTGATCAAATCACGGGTTCTGATCGACTTCAACTTCTACAGAAGTCTGGGGAACTTGGAGATGTTTACGGCGGTGTGGTGTTGTGAGGAGGCTCTGTGTTCTGTGGTAGAGGGAGAACTTTGTTTTGCACCTGCTTTAAGCTGAACGTATTATTGATGACTTGCCCTGTGTTGCACTGGATTATATTTTTTACCTCATTTATTACCTAATTTATTTATGGTCTTTTTTTAATGCGCTTTGAATATTTATTTTTTTATTGACTCACATTTCACTTTTATGTGTGTAATGTGATGTTTTGTTAAATAAAGGATTGTAAAAGTCAAAAGTCTCTCTCTCTCTCTGACTCGAGAGTGGTTCGGCGTTTTGCCAAAAGTTTTTCGCGAGTTTTGTCAGTTTTTCCTTTCCTTCTTCGATTGTTTGAAAGTCCAGCTTGTTGATTTATCAGTGGTTGGTGAAAACTTGAGAGTCGGTGAGGGTGAGCGGGACGCCATGGCCTCCGAGGCCGGAGGGGAGACGATGTCTCTCCACCAAGGCGTCAGGTGTGTGCCGGCAAATGGAGAACAGGTGGAGGAGATTCTGCTGGCGGTGGGAGAGCGGGTCAGGTGTGAGAACATCCACTCCACCTCCCGAATGGACAAAGCTGTGGTGATCTTACTGAAGAAAGAAATACTCGTCAACATCCAGTGTAAAATATAACAGAGCTAAACGATGACCTGCTGGACATTACCCCCCTTTCCACTCCTGCGACAAGGGTAGTGATTTCCAACGTGCCCGCCTTCGAAAAAGACGGGGCAATAGTGAAGGAGCTGATCCGATTCGGCAAGTTCGCCGGCCCCATGTCCGATCTCACGCTCGGTTGTAAAGACCCCGCGGTGAAACACGTCCTGTCGTTTCGGAGACAGGTGTATATGTTTCTAAATAACCGGGAGCTAATGCACCTGCGTGAAGTTGGCCCCCCCACCAACGCAAAACGTCAGCAAAATAGTCTCAATCGTTTGTGCTTCGTTTGTGCTGGTTTATGCCGTTAAAATTTTCGTTTGTGCTGCTTTCGTTTTTAAGATATTAGACATTTAATTGTGGCGCGGTGACGTCACCAGCCCCCCACATGCTCCAAGTTCATTCAAAATAGTCTCAATCGTTTGTGCTGCTTTCGATTTTAATATATTAGGGATTAAGTTCTATGAGATGACGTCACCAGCCCCACACATGCTCCAGATTGACCCAAAATGGTCTAAATCGTTTGTGCCGATTTTTGCCGACTGTCTTTTTTATTTTAACAATACAGTTGAAGTAACAAGGTCAAATCCAAACGACAAATAACATTAAATAGTCGCATTCACATAATTGTTACCTAAGCACTGTGCGTTTTCAACTTTTAAGTAACACAGCGGATCACAGGATGTGTGAAATGTAACACGAACTCCAAGATAAGTGTTTTTACTTGTTTCTGTATATGTTGTTATGAGAATAACATTCGTAATATTAACATTATCATAAATAAATAAATACACGTACCATAATCTGTTTGCTGTAGCTCTGTTTATACATATATGAGCCGTGTGTATATATATGTTTGTATGAATGTGTGTGTGTGTGTGTGTGTATATATATATATATATGTATGTGTGTGTGTGTGTGTGTGTGTGTGTGTGTGTATTGTGAAAATATTTAATTTAAACAATGCAATCAGTCTTTTGTGTATAACACAGCATGTGGGCATATTTTGTTTTTTTCTGACGTTCCTGTCACTCCACTTCTCAGGTCATCATACATCTCCCAGACACATGGAGACCTCCTGCAGTAGGCCACATAATGTCCAAGAGCATCCTGGGTTAAGCCTCTTCTGAAAGCAATGACTGCCCTTAAAGTAAATCTCTCTCCTTGGAGCATCAGATTGGAGGGAAATTCACACAAAGAAAATTCTGTGGAGGTGTCAATCCACAGAAGTTCTCCCAGACTGTAACTGTGAGAAACTTGACCTGCACAGAGCACTTTTCCTGAAGTAGAGTCTGTCTTGAATGCAGAGGGACACTGTGACGGACTTTGGATTGGCCTGAGGCAGGGGGACTCCGGAAGGTTAAGGCCTTCTTCCACCGCGGTCTGAAGCTGTGCCATGCCAGAAGCCTGCAGTACAGCAACTAACATGGGTACCATGTGCAGCTGTAATTAGCATTGCATAGCTCCACTGGCCATGCTAGTATTAACAATGAGTTTTCTGTTCAAGAAACATCGACAATCTTAGCTCTTTGAAAGTTGTACCATTATGATTGAAGTTAACTAATAATATTCTAACTGACAGTGTTAAAAAATTGTACTTACACTGGCCAGAATTTTTATTTAGTAACTGAAGCACAAACGATTGAGACCATTTCGGGTTAATTTGGAGCATGTGGGGGGGCTGGGTGTCCCCAGAATGACCTTTGAATATTCCTTTAATATCTCCGCAACCGAAGCAGCACAAACGAAAATTTAAACGGCACAAACCAGCACAAACGAAGCACAAACGATTGAGACTATTTTGCTGACGTTTTGCGTTGGTGGGGGGCCAACTTCACGCAGGTAACAAATGCTGGATGTAAACTTTAAAGTTAAACACGGCGACAACAGCTACACCGTCTACGCCACCACTGAGCGCCTGAGGTGCTTTGGGTGTGGGGAGGTCGGACACAAACGGCTGAGCTGCCCACACAGAGCGGCACAACCGGAGAGCTCCGGGAGAGATGCGGCCGGGGCGCAGCAGCAACTGCAGCAGCCAGAGGGAGGTCACTGGAGAACAAGAACCCAGAGCAGAGGGGGGTAATGTCTCACCGAGGTCACAGCAGGAAGAGGTCAGTAAGGTACAGACCACCGGGGCGATCACAGTACCCAGTGATAGCGTTGACACCCGTCCCCACACCAGCAACAATAATGACAACCGTCCCCACACCAGCAACAATAATGACACCCGTCTCCATACCAGCAACGATAATGACACCCGTCCCCGCACTAGCAACAATAATGACACCTGCCCCCGCACCAGCAACGATACCGACATCCGTCCCCGCACCAGCAGCAATAATGACACCTGTCCCCGCACTAGCAACAATAATGACACCTGTCCCCGCACCAGCAACAATAATGACACCCGTCCCCGCACCAGCAGCAATAATGACACCCGTCCCCGCACCAACAACGGTACCAACACCCGTCCCCGCACCAGTAGCAATTCTGACACCCGTCTCCGCACCAACAACGGTACCGACACCCGTCCCTGCACCAGCAGCAATAATGACACCCGTCCCCACACCGACAGCAATAATGACACCCGTCCCCGCACTAGCAACGATACCGACACCTGTGACTATTCCAGCAACAATACTGATACCACACAGCGATCTTGTCTCAAGCCTGGCAAAGCAGTTACCGGTGGAGAATGTAACCCCACACAACCGCAGCAGAAGTTCCAACAAGACGTGAACGTTGATAATAAAAACACTAAAATGGAAAGAATACGGAAGCAGATGGAAAAGGTGGAGTACCCGTCGAAACATAATGACGAGATGTCCGAAGACTCGAGCTCAGAGTATAGTGATGGATCTTCATTAGATTAATCTCTCGCAGATATGGAGGAGGAGGAGGAGGCCACCACAGAACGACCGGGTTTTTTTAACCATCCACAAGAACCTGAGTAACGTTACACCGAAGAACAGATTAACCGGTTTCTAAAAGTGACTAAAGGAAAACGAAACATCATACTGACTAAATTCTTCCCGGACAGGAGGGCCTTCGTCAACTCTGTACAGCACACCATGGGAGTAATGTCCCCCAGGAGACGATCTAGACTGAAGAAATGGGCAGCAATCGCAAGGAGTGCATAATAAACTATTATGTGATTCAGAATGACTCAGGGTTTGAGGTTTAGGAATTTTTTTTTTCTCTTTGAGGGAGATCTGACAGGGTTCTTTTATCTTTTTTCTCTCTTTTCCTCTTCTTCTCCTTCCTATCCCCCTTTCTTCTCTCTTTTGTTTTTAAATAAAAAAAATTCTCAAAAGTGTATATATGTAAAGATACCAGAAATTTGGAGTGAATAAAGTTGTGTTAAAAATCAAAATCTCTCTCTCTCTCTCTCTCTCTCTCTCTCTCTCTCTATCTATCTATCTCTTTCTCTCTCCCCCTTTCCCTGTCCCTCTCTCTCTCTCTCTCTCTCTCTCTCTCTCTCTCTCCCCCTTTCCCTGTCCCATTCTCTCTTTCTCTCTCTATATCTCTCTCTCTCTTTCTCTCTCCCCCTCCCCGCTCCTGCTCCCCCCTTCACTGTCCTGAAGTTGTCTGAAAAGTTACAGCTTTACCTTGGACTAATACAATGTGCTGACACTGGAGACTCCTCCCATAAACGTTACATACATCACACTCAACTTCACCATCTCAACAATTACACACATTTCTTAATCCGTTTATTTCGAGCTGAGAGTCTGCTGTACACGTCCCTGTGAATGAGCCGTTACTATAGAAACCATAATTAGCACATTAATTATGAATAAAGCTGTGATTTGCAGCTGTGCCATTGTCAGAGCTGCTGTTATAGGAAATTAATCAACACCTTCTGACCAATCACATTTGAGAATTCAATAGCACTGAGGAATAAATGCAAGCAATAAATCTTAAATGTTGGTGTGTTGTGTTTGTATAAATTTCATGGAAAACCTTTTTTTTTTAAATGTTTAAAAACCCCGCATTAGCTAGCGTTAGGCTGCAGTGAGAGTGAATATAAAACTCTGCTGGGTGTATTTGAGGCAGATGAAAGCAGAGATTATGTTAGACAGGTACACTGAGTGAATATGATCTCAGACAGACAGACAGATAGACAGACAGACAGGTACATTGAAGTGAACATGATCTCGGTCATTTTCCGTCCGCAGCAGTTTACTGATGATGTAATGAGTAATTCATTTCGAGTTCCAGCCAAGAGGAAGTGGAGAGAGAGACAGGTGTCAGTGATATGGGTGGAGATGTGACCTCTGACCTTCAGCTTCCTGATGAAATTCTCACATGTTCTCCTTTGAGAGTTTAATCACTCATACAGGAACTGAAGTTCAACCCTCTCTTTCTTGAAAGAATCTCATCACTTTATTTGCTTCTACTTCCAGTTTAGGTAAACTGTAGTGTAACTGCAGACACACACACACACACACACACATATACACACCCACACACACACACACACACACATACACACACAGTGACGCACCCAGAACCATATGCTGTATTACACTTGTTAACTCTTTATTACTTTATAAATTATTTTATGAGTTTCAAATGGAGTCACACCTTCACTTTCTATAAATACAGTGTCATTAACATCCAAAATAGTGGATACACAAAGAGAGAGAGAGATAGGCAAGGAGAAAGGACAGATAGAGAGATAGATAAAGAGACAGACTGACAGATACAGGACAAAAACACCCCATAGTGTGTTTAACATCAGCTTCTAACTACACTGTTAAAGATAAAGGTTTCAGAAAACATTGTTGAGAATGAGGCCAGAAAAGAGCTATTTTGGGTTCTCTAAAAAAGGTTCTGTTCCACGCTTCTAGTCTTCCGGTTGTTGTCACAGTAAACTGAATAAACATTTTCCACCACAAATATCTTTCAGGATTAAGCTAATATTTTTGATGACAATTTCTTTTAGCTCTCTGTTGCATCAACAAAGATTCAAGTTCCATCAATCAAAAGGTTCCTTAATTTCTAACTCTAGAAAGCTGTCTGAAGGCTCTGTGTGGATGATAACAAAGACACCCGTTGCTCTAAAGAAACTTTCTTTTAGACACGTTTGAGCAATGTCATGTGTCCTTCTCAATACAGTGTCGCATGTATTCTTCTTTGATTCCTAAAGAGATTCTACTTAGACATAGACCTCTGTCTGAAAGAGAAATCCAGGGAAACCTTTCAGGGGTTCCTCAGAGGGACAAACGTTGTAAAACATTCTCTAGTTCTGGAATTTTTGAGTAACATTAAACTGTCGCACAAAGATCTAAATGGTCGAGCAAGCATCACACTGAACATCTCTCTCTCTCTCTCTCTCTCTCTTTGATGGTTCAGGTGATCTGGAGAGTGTTTGTGAGACAGTATGATGAGTTGTTTTTTTAAAAGTGCAGCTTATCTAGTCTCGTGGTGTGGCATATATGCTGAATAAACATGTCATGGTGAGGAACGACAACTCTGAAGGACCTGAATGTGAAGAAGATGAGACTCATGTTTCACTCTCTCTCTCTTCACCTTTAGGATGTTCCAGAAGAGTAAATGAGGAGGGAACCCCCCTCCGGCTCTCTCTTATTACACCCACACACACACACACACACACACACACACACACAGTAAGAGCCTCCTCCAGACCCAAATCTAGTTTAAAAGGCCACTACACACTGTGTTTATTCTGCACGGAGACACAGAGGGTAAAACAGTGTGTTAATAAAGAGGTGTGTTAGATCTGAGCGTATCATGTGTGTGTGTAAAGCTTTGTTCCTCATCTGGATGTTCTCGCTTCTCAGCAGGAATGGATTGGGTTATAACTATGAGGATTATTTAGATTTCTCCTATAATGACATCAGAGAAGGAGATCAGCAGGAGAGTGAGTCAGAATTTACTCTGTGTTTTACTTCAGTAGTAACGAACATTGAGCCTTTTAGATTGTTTAGTGAATAATAATTTCTGTAAACAGAATAAATGATAATTATTCAGTGATGTTAAAAATAAAATATTTGTTATTTTGAATCACTGATGTAGAGACAGACAGACAGATAGATAAATAGACAGATAGATAGACAGCTTGACAGATTGACAGATAGACATATAAATCTACAAACAGAGAGACAGATATATGTATGATACTGCAAAACCAATTCACAAATTCCAAAACAACATGGCTGACAGCCATCACGTGGGAGCACACGAAGAATGTGTGTCTGAAACAGAAGACCTCCTGAGCATTCAAAGTCAGAGATGAACAGTGTAGGACATCGAGTATAAATAATAAAGTGTGTGTGCGTGTGTCAGTAACAAGCCTGATCTTCATGTATTTCCCAGCGGAAGCTTCTCCTTGTCCCTGTGACGGTGGAGAGCGATTACGTTGGGAGAAGATTTTCATCATGATGGAGGACTCACACGTGATGCAGAAGATTCTCATCCAGGCCAATGAGGAGTTGAAGATGGAGATCTCCTCCCTGAGAAACCACATCCAGAAGATCTCCCGTGACATCCCCACTTCCTGTCTCAGAGTCGTGGAGGAGACCTGCAGGTCCATGAACACGCAGCAGAACCTCAGAGTGGACCAGAACACAACCCGGCTAACACGAGATGTCCAGCAGAACGTTACTGTACAGCGGCTGGAGGAGATGGAGGAGGTAAAGAAGAGAGAGAACATGAAGGAGTTGAAGAACGTGGAGGAGATGACGGAGATGGACAAATCTGAGAAGATGGAGGAGAGTGACAAATGGTGGAGATGGACAAAATGGAGATTTTGGAGACGATGAGGAACTCAGAATGAAAGATGACTGGACTGATAATTGTGATTAAATCTATGTGTGTTTCTCTTTGTTTATGTGCATGTGCCTGCCACGTTCTCTCAGGAGCTTCACCATGCTGTTCCTCATAAGAAGCTTCACAGTGACTCGAAGGTGTTTAGATGTGATGATGATTTCAGGCTTTATAAAACAACTATGTCATTTCCAACGTTATCATTTTCCTTGTGTTTTATTTTCACTATGAGTTTTGTTCCTGCCGTTATATTTAAAGTCGAATATATTTCCTTGAGTTTGCACCTCCTCAGGATAAAATGGGGAAAAAACGTTTTTTAACCAAAACATTCATTATCTGGAGACTGAGCAGGTCTGAGTCTGAGTTCATTGCTTTGTGTTTTTTCTCTTTCAGTATAGTGCAGCTTGTTCATTTATTCCAGGATTCATTAGAAGTCCTTTTGTGAGGGAATAAAAATCAGTTTCCAGTTGTTGTTGAGTGGAAAGAGTAACTACACCGATCTCCGCCTTCATCATTAAATGCAGTTAAAACAGTGAAACCCAAACAGAGACAATAACTGAAGTGGTTTAAAACCACACCAAAGCCCTTTTATTACACAATAAAAGAAAAACAGCTCCACAGGAAAATACTATTTATAGATTCATAGATGAACTCATGTTAATCTCCACCCGTGCCATGCTGCACCATACAAACGGGATCACATCAGACCCTTCTCACACCTGTAGATTATTTAACAGTCTGATTGTGATCGGATTTAATTCCAGGTCTCAACTTTAAACTAAATGTTCCAGAAAAAAATTCCTCATGTATAAAACTGTTTCCTCAAGTGTGCTATTCCTCTTATACAACAGCAATTTACCAACCTTTCCCATTTTTATTTATTGATGAATGACACAGCTGTTTATGCTGTTTATATTGTTTATACAGGGCTAGTTTCCTGAGATTTGCACTATTGCCCAAAATTAAGCAATATGGTTTAGATTAATGCGCTTGTCCACAGTAACAACTCATTCACAGTGGACGCTCCACGCGAACGTGTGTAAATGTTGATCTGATGATTTCCATGATTGATGTAACATGTATGGAAGGAGTCTCCAGTGTCAGCGCTTTGTAACAGCACACAGAGGGTGGTTCATTCATCTGAAGCACACAGAGGGTGGTTCATTTTCTCAATAACTGTTGGTGGTGATTTTCGCTTGAGATAGTGAAGATGAGCATTTTCCTTTGATAAACGTCGATGTCAATCAAATAAGGGGCGGGGCTTAAACACAAACTACAGTAATTCTACACAAAGCAGCTGTTTGTTAGCTGTATATGAATGGGGGGGGGGTCATAAAATACTAAAGTATCACAAAGTATAAAATAAATACATTTCTTTTTAAAACTGCCTCAGATTCCTTTAATATAGTTAATTTTGTCTACTAAATACTCAAAAAAGAAGTGTAAACGATAATCGTGAGGTTTATAAATCTATAAATTCACAATACTGTTACTTTTCTTGTTCCTGACAGATGAAAAACGCAGTAAATTTGGTGAGAAATTCAGCAGTGTAAATCCTAAATCCGCTCAGCTCTGTTCAGATTGCACTACTGAATTCTTCCAGGCAGCAGGGAAGGGGCCTGGAATACTATGTCCTGATTGGTTGCCGGGCGGAAGTCGTCACCACATACGCAGCTCGAGCAGAATACTTCCGCCTTCTGAAGCGGAGAAGCTAGCGACTCTATGAGCGGAGTTAGCGGCCTGAGGGGCGGATAGCGCTGTTTAATCTCAGCCTGGGTTTATAACTGAAACATTTGAAAAGGTATTTATCGGTGTTGGGGTAGGATTGGGTTATTTTGTGGTCCTGAACGTCGTCATTTCCGTTTTGATTTAGATGGATGCTGGTTGAGAAATGCTAACGCTAGTTTCGCTCACCGTCTGGGACCTGCTCTGCACTTTACAGCTTTTTTACTTATTCTAATATACATTTATGTTAATTCTCTGCTTTATTACTAACACATTGGACTGTAGTGAAGATTAATATTTTTAGATATCATTCTGTGTGCTACAAAATGAAGCTATCGTTGCTAATGAAGGAGCCCTTTATTATTGAAATGGCTGTTATAGTGACTGTAAAAAGTTTATAACATGTTTATTACAGATGTATTAGAGATGTATTACAGGCCTGATCACGTGGGCTTGGGCAGTGTTTTGTGTTTACTTTTCACTTTTCCTCTACTGGATATTTGAGCGTTTTGTTCATCTGTAACACACCCATATTAACCTCAGGAAGGTGTGTGTGTGTGTGTGTGCGCGCGCGCGCGTGTGTGCGTGAGAGAGAGATGGATCAGGTGTGTACAGTGAACTCGTATACAGGAGATTACATGAATTGAGAAGAGATGAGTGTGTCTGAATTAATGCCGTCATTCTGTACTGAAATGTCAGAACTGATCCAGCTGCAGGATTCCCGGAGTCGGGTTTTCCGGTGTTCCTGGTGTTATTGGATTCGGGGTGTTCCTGGTCTTCCCGGTGTTCCTGGAGTTGTAGTCGTGGTGTTCTCCAAATCGTGTTCCTTCACCGCTTCTTCCAGTTCCATTTAGCATTCCCTCCCATGCGGTTGTTGATGTATTGAGGATGACAATGGAAGAGATGAAGAATGAAGCTGAGATGAGTTCGATGGTCTCTATGACGTTATACGCCGTAATGTATCCCGTCTTCAACGAGGTAATCTCGCCACAAAGTCCAGCTCCTGTCATTTACAGCCTGATGAGTTGATTATTCACTTTATAGCAGCTGTGTGATGAAATGATGTACATGATGCTGATTAACGCTTTCCTGTGTGTGTATGTGTGTGGGCTTTCTGACACAGCTGGAGAGAATAAACCTGTCAGCGGCTCAGACTCTCCGTGCAGCGTTTATTAAAGTACGTTTGCTCACACCTGTATATTTAAAACAGACGGTTCACCTTTACTTCTGTACTACCGTCACTAAGCAGGAAGTGTGATCAGATTAACACTTATGCCATGGTTATGGAGAAAGGGATTTCTTTTTTAAAAATTACATGTAGAACCGAGCTGTGCTTAATGTGAAAGTAGGGCACATTTTGTGCAAATTTTATATATATATATATATATATATATATATATATATATATATATATATATATATATATATATATATATATAAATATGGGTCTTGTAAAATTAGCTCTGGTGTAAACAAACTCATTCTATTAGATTGCTGTGTGTTTATGGTGTGTTATGTAAATTAGATGAAAAGCCAGTGATGGTTGTTTTATGTAAATTGAATGTCGAATCAGGTGTGTTTTTTGTAAATTAGATGTAACCGTTGGGTAAGTAACGGCAGGTTTAGGTCACATCCTCTTGATTTACGTTGGAAGTTTTCTGTGTGATGATGGTGTGCTGTCAGAGCTGAGTACATGATTAAATCTATGGGTTTATTAGATCGATCTATCTATCTATCAGTCAAAAAAATAAAGGGAACACTTGGAGTTACATTGTTTAAGTGTTCCCTTTATTTATATAATATATATAATTTATATATATATATATATATATATATTTATTTATTTATTTATTTTTTGTTAAGGCAGAGAAGGAGAACCCGGGTCTCACTCAGGACATCATCATGAAGATCCTAGAGAAGAAAAACGTGGAGATTAATTTCACAGAGTCGTTACTGCGCATGGCTGCGGACGATGTTGAAGGTACGATTTTATTCTTCGCACAGTAAGAAATGTGTTTAATGTAAAATTAGATGGTGGTTTATGTAAATGGTATCTGTAGATCAGTTTCATGTATATGATATGCGTGTTGCATGATTAACACCAATCAGTTCTTAACTGACGTGTGTAAGATGGTCAGTTAGGAGGTGTGTTCTGTAAGTGATATGCTTCTGAATATAAATTAGGGTGTGTTGGTTAAATAAAGTGTGTGTAAGGGGTATTATTTCTTTACTCTGTGTGTGTGTTTGTGTTTTCCCAGAGTATCTGATAGAGAGGCCGGAGCAGGAGTTTCAGGATCTGAATGAAAAAGCCAGAGCACTGAAGCAGATCCTGAGTAAAATTCCAGATGAGATAAACGACAGAGTTCGCTTCCTCCAGACTATAAAGTGAGACGCAGGCACAACACACTCCTCTTCCTCCTCCACTTCCTGTCCTCATGTCGTCGCTTGCTGTCAGCTGCAGAAGCATTACCGTACACCCCCTCAACCCCTATACTTCATGAAATATAATCTCAGTCTTACCATTTCACTGCGCATGCTCTTGTACACTGTACAGCTTTCATATAAAATATCAGTTCATCCTGATTTCTGTCTGTGACTTTCACAGAGACATTGCCAGTGCCATAAAGGAGCTGCTGGACACCGTCAACAACGTCTTCAAGAAATACCACTATCAGAACCGCAGGGTGGGACACACACATTAACATTAGTGTAATGTTATATTTAGATTAATCTTTAGATTAAGAATAGGTGACGTTAACATAAGTGACGGATTAATGTAGGATTAACAAAAATATCAATGGAATGTAACTGTGAATTTACATTTTGTAAAAGGAAAGAGAATGCAATGGTGCTTTCTGTAAACTCGAGTTTCTGCAAGTCTGCAATAATCCCGTATGAAATGTCCAGCTAGAAAAAATCTAACGCACTTAACCTCAGTGTTTTTTTTTTTCACATTCATTTCATGATTAAGGCACTATTACTTAAACATATTAGTGTAAAATGAATCTAAGATCAAGAGTGAGGTGCCTTAATCCGTCAGTCGTGGATGTAGAGATCTGAAGCAGTCTATAAAACATGGTTAAGTGGTTAAAGTGATCACGGAGCATCAGACGTGCAGCTTTTTATTTATTTATTTGTTTTTGTTTGCTTACAGGCTCTTGAACACCAAAAGAAGGAATTTGTGAAATACTCTAAAAGTTTCAGCGACACACTGAAGACCTACTTCAAAGACGGAAAGTAAGTGATGAGTCGTGATGACTTTCAGTGAAGCGTGATTCAGTCCTTCTGACCGAATCGCGAAGGTGAATGAATCACTGAATCATTTGCAAACCCAAACACTGCGACCAAGACTCACTCCTCTACTGTTCAGTGAATCAACTGAGTCAATGATTGTTTTGGGCACCAGCCATGATTCGCTCTGTTCTTGTTCAGTGAGTCAATTGAGTCAGTGAATCTTTTGGATACAGCAGAGATTCGTTCTGTTAAATGAGTCCCGTTTTGTCCAAGCTAGGGATTTCCAGAGTGCGTTTTTGTTAGCTTGGTTCCATTGCTGAAAATATGTCTTATCTAGCGTTGTTGTCAAATCTGTGAATGATAATTAGAATACCATTTACAGTTCTACTTCTGCTTATTATTATTATTATTATTATTATTATTATTAATGAGTTTTGTGTGTTTTTTGACCCTTAGAGCAATAAACGTGTTCATTAGTGCCAACCGGCTGATTCACCAAACCAACCTGATCCTGCAGACCTTCAAAACCGTCGCCTAGGGAACCAAGAGAGAGTGTGTGAGAGAGAGAGTGTGCGAGAGAGAGAGAGAGGATGACTGTGAGAGTTTATGGGAAATTCCTGTTATAATGTAATATAGAAAAGTCTTTTGTTTCTTTCATCTTTTTGTCTTTTTCCCTTTTTCCTCTTTTTAAAAGTGTAATTTATAAAGTGGAGGAAACTAATAAAAGAAATAATAAACATCCTGTGTCTCAGTGCGGTTTATAACACTTGCTTATGTGTAGTGAACATTAACGCTAAACTGATTCACACACTCTGTTTACTTACACACTCCTATCAGCTTGTTAACTCATGGGCTTGGTAAGTTAGCTAGCATATAAATAACTGGTTTGCCACTTAGCTAGTGTGCTACAAGCTACCAGAATAAAGTAACATATGATTTTCTTGCTAATTAGCTGGTTATCATGGTTCGCTAATTAGGTAGCATGCTAATTCAACAATTTCAGAATTCAGTTATGAAAATGTATTTCTCTGATTTTAAAATCCTTTCAGAAATCCAGTCAGTGGAAATATTAGCTAATTAATACACATTAGCTAACTACTTAGTGCTAGCAGTGAAGATTGTACAAATTTATAAATACCTAAAGCACTCATAACGATCCACTCAGGAAGTGAAGTATTCTGTACCGTTTGCTCTCATTAGAACTGATCATAAAGATCACAACATTTCTACATCTGACCTCAGAAACCCTGTCAGGTTAGCACATATTAGCCTGCTATCTAACAAAGTCTGTAAACCAGAAATCATTTAAATCATTCATATATATTTCAACTCTTTCCATCTACTATTCTCTTTTATTTCTCTTACTTTTTCCTCCTTTTGGCATTTTTATTTTATTTGTTTTCTTTTGCTTTTTTCTATTTGTCTTTCTTTTTTTTACTTCTATTGTTTATTTCTTTAGTTTTATTTTCTCTAAAATACTTTCTTTTCCCTCCCTCCCTCCCTCCTTTCTTCCATCATTTCCTTCCCTCCCTCCCTCCTTTCTTCCCTGTACTCCACAGCTGTAACGGTGTTAGTGTGAGTGATTGTATCAGGTGTAGAGAGAGACACCGCTGCAGGCTGAGACGGTAGTGGTGTTGATGTTTTTTATCGCTCTGCACTCCACAGTCGATGCGTAATTAGTGGTTTGTCGTTCGGAACGCGACAGTGTGTGTGTGTGTTTTAAAGATGGCCGCAGGATGATTGATGTAGCTTTAATATAAACCCCGTGGCCGTGTTGCAGAAAATGCAGCGATCATTTATCACGGTGTCGCTCGCAGCTCTGTGCCGCTCTGATCATCTAATCCACTTCATCTGGTAAAGTAGCAACGGAACCAGAACCTTCCGACCATCCTGTAACCTGGAAAAAGAAAAATCACATGTGGAGAAACTTCAGCTAAACTACTTTAACACTTTCCCTTAGTCACTTCCACTCATTTACAAAAATCAAGGTGACGATGATGAAGGTGATTAAGGTGGAGGTCATGATGATGGAGCTGGTTGAGATGATGGAGAAGGTGGTGAGGGAGCTGATGGTGGTGATGATGGTGGTGATGATGGAGATGATGAAGGTGATTAAGGTGGAGGTCATGATGATGGAGGTGGTGATGATGGAGGTGAGAGAGAAGGTGGTGAGGGAGCTGATGGTGGTGATGATGAAGGTGATTAAGGTGGAGGTCATGATGATGGAGGTGGTGATGATGGAGGTGAGGGAGAAGGTGGTGAGGGAGCTGATGGTGGTGATGATGGAGATGATGGTGGTGATGATGAAGGTGATTAAGGTGGAGGTCATGATGATGGAGGTGGTGATGATGGAGGTGAGGGAGAAGGTGGTGAGGGAGCTGATGGTGGTGATGAAGGTGATTAAGGTGGAGGTCGTCATGATGGAGGTGGTGATGATGGAGGTGAGGGAGAAGGTGGTGAGGGAGCTGATGGTGGTGACAATGGAGGTGATTATCGTGGTGGTGGAGATTATGAAGGTGATTATGGTGAAGGTCATGATGATGGAGATGAAGGTGATTATGGTGAAGATGCGTGTGTGTAATAAGCAGTCGTGGTGCTATCTCTGATTGCTGTTCCACTCAGACTCCCGCTTCACTCCAAGCTCCTCACTGTGCTGATTTGATCAGAAACCGAGCGCTCATCCCTTTTCCTGCGCCGTGCCGAGGGAATCTCATCTCATCTCCACGTCTCTTCTGTAACAGGATCAGCGTGAGGATGATGAAGTGTTCTCGCTCGGTGCTCCACGTCTCCTGAACATCTTATTAACAGCTTCCTCTGGTCCTAACCATCACGCCGCATTAATGTCTCCATCATTAACTTGTCCTGTAGCTGTAAGAGAAATCACTTTTACAGTCTGTGCTCTTTATTATTCCTGCTGCTGCATGAACCAACAGCTTCTGGTTGCTAGGCAACAGCAGTCACATGATCGGCAGAACAACACCGTTTTTCACCAAATGAGCTGAAAATAGCAGGCAGAGTGTAAAGCGCTGGTGATGAAACTCTGAAGCAATGAGTGCTCAGCTTCCAGAGCTTTAAACGCCAATCAGTGAGGAACTACGGTGTAAATAACCGTGTTCTGATTATTAATCATAATAAAGACAATAAAGATATACTAAAGTAAATTAAAACTGTTAGAAATATAATATAAATATAATAATATAATAATCACAGTATTAAAGATCAGACTCCTGATTTATTTTATATTTATAGAACAAATCAACAGAAACATGTTCTAAAGAACTTATGACATATCACACCATGTCTCACTCCTCCTTTCCCCATGTCTCACTCCTCACATCACACCATGTCTCACTCCTCCTTTCCCCATGTCTCACTCCTCCTTTCCCCACGTCTCACTCCTCACATATCACACCATGTCTCCTCCTTTCCTCATGTCTCACTCATCATTTTATCATGTCTCACTCCTCACTCCCCATGTCTCACTCTGCACATATCACACAATGTCTCACCCCTCAAATATCACTTCCCATGTATCACTCCTAGTGTCTCACTCCTAACACATCACTCCCCATGTGATACATCACTCCTCACACCCCATGTCTCACTCCTAGTGTCTCACTCCTAACATATCACTCCCCGTGTCTCACTCCTCGTGTGTCAATCCTCATACACCACCGGTTCACATATCACACCAAGAGTGAGACATGGGGTGTCTCACTCCTCATGGGGTGAGACATGATAAGTGAGCCATGGTGTGTGAGGAGGGTTAGGGTTCATGTCTCACTCCTCACAACCCATGTCTCACTCTTAACATATCACACCAAGAGTGAGACATGGGGTGTGAGGAGTGAGACACAAGGAGTAAGACATGAGGAGTGAAATATGGGGTGGGGTGATGCATGACATATCATGACACTCACCGTTATTCTACATCACACACCGACATGTTTAGGATCTTTACCTTATTACTTTCTAACAAGAGAAATATATGCTGCATAAACCTCCAGGCGTCGCTGATAATCCCTGTATAAATGTTCAGTCCTGGTATAATTTTATCTGTGTGTGTGTATGTGTATGTGTGTGTGTGTGTGTTCCCCCTCATAATACAGGAGCATGACACATTTATGTAAATGTGCTGTTTATTAATGTGAGCGTGAGTCCAGTCTGAATAAAAGTGTGTGTTTGTACTCAGGGTTAGTTGAAGTGCCCCGTCGTTTCACTCATTAAAAACCACTTTATGTTAATTCTCTAGTGCAGTGTGAGAGTGTGTGTGTGTTTTCACAGGCTGCTGTTTCCGCTAGTGAGGTCATTAGCGATGAATTTGGCCATTACGGAGTTAAAGTGTGCTCGTTTATTTACAGCGCTGTGCTAATGAGCAGCAGCGAGGATGAGAGCGATTTTCCTTATTATTAAAAAATTCTGACTTCCTGTTAGCGGTCCTGCGCTGTGCTAATTTTAGCCTTTCTGCTAATTTCCTGTTGTGAGTCCTCGTTAGTGCTGGAGATCATTAGCCCTCATTTGTTTCACAGTGTCATCTCACACTTCTCTGATCCTTCAGCTGCAGAGTCGCCATTATCACAGCAGCACATCACATTCTGATTAACATCGTGATCATAAACACCACATTATAACACTCCCATTACAACGTGCGTTCTGTTACAACACGCTCCCGTCACAACACGCTCTCCTTACAACGCTCTCCCGTCACAACGCTCTCCCTTTACAACGCTCTCCCTTTACAACACGCTCCCGTCACAACGCTCTCCCTTTACAACGCTCTCCCGTTACAACACGTCCCGTTACAACACGCTCTCGTCACAACGCTCTCCCTTTACAACGCTCTCCCGTCACAACACTCTCCCTTTACAACACTCTCCCGTTACAATGCTCTCCCTTTACAACGCTCTCCCGTCACAACGCTCTCCCATCACAACAGGTGTTCCGTTACAACACGCATTCGTCAAAACGCTCTCCCGTCACGACGCTCTTCCATTACAACAGGCGTTCCGTTACAACACGCTCCTGTCACAATGATCTCCCCTTACAACACGCTCCTGTCACAACGTTCTCCCGTTACAACGCTCTCGTCACAACGCTCTCCCGTTACAACACGCTCCTGTCACAATGATCTCCCCTTACAACACACTCCTGTCACAACACTCTCCCGTTACAACACGCTTTCCGTCACAATGCTCTCCCATTACAACATGCTCCCGTCACAACGATTTCCCGTTACAACACGCTCTCCTGTAAAAAAAACGCTCCCGTCACAACGCTCTCGTCACAACACGCTCCCGTTACAACACGCGCTCCCGTTACAACGCGATCTCCTGTTACAACATGCACTCCCATTACAACGCGCTCTCCCGTTACAACGCTCTCCCGTCACAACGCTCTCCCATTACAACACGCTCCCTAGTTACAACACGCGCTCCCGTCACAACGCTCTCCCGTTACAACACATGATGATAGGATATGGATGAGTGAATGACAGAGAGAGAGACAGGTACAGTATGAGAAAGGGATGAATAGATAGAAAGAGAGTAAGACAGGAAGAGAGTGAGAAAGGAATGAGTAGATAGATAGAAAGTGAGAATGAGAGAGAGAGACAGTAAGACAGGTAGAGAGTGAGAAAGGAATGATTGGATGGATAGAAAGCGAGTGAGACAGGGAGAGATGGAGTGAGACACAGAGAGAGTGAGAAAGGGATGAGTGAATGATAGAAAGTTAGACAGCCAGGTAGAGAGAGAGAGTGTAAACTCGCCCCCTTTCACACAGGGTGACTCACTAGAAACAGGAAGTGTTACGCAGTGTTAATGTATCACTACCGTTAACGTGTAACTAGCATTCCTGTAGCCAATGAGACGTCTGTAATCCTGCTGGTTGTCATGGAGACGGAGTTATAACACAGTGTGTGTAAACGGAGCTGCAGTGTGTTATTATTAAATCTAAGAGAGTCGACGCTGACACATTTTAATATCTACACACACTTAGCTTATAGCATTAGCTGTGCTATTTTTATCCCCGTGGGTGGATCGTTAAGGACGTAACCGGAGGATCTAACGTCAGCAGCTCGGATATATTTAGACTTCCTTACATATACGCATTCCGATGCAGGTGCCAGTTTTCCCGCTAACTCCCTAACTCAGGGATGATGGGATACATGCGGGAAACATCGCTAACACTCACTAACACTCGCTAGCACAGTGCTAACACTGCCGGGTTCAAACACAGGAAGTTTGAGTTTCCCATGTGAGACAAGGAGAGAAAGATTAGAGATGAGCAAATGACAGAAAGAGACAGGAAGAGTGAGACAGGGAGAGTGGGGCAAATAGAAAGTGAGACCGGTATCGGTATTGGTGGATCACTGGATGAGAAACAGATAGAGAGTGAGACAGAGAAGAGTAGATGACGGAAAGAAAGAGATAGAGAGTGAGACAGGTAGAGTGAGACAGGTAGTTTACATTTAATCTGATTAGCCAATCACAAACATGTTACTATGACATCATCCTGACACAATGCTTATCATAAAGTACTGTTATAAGAAAATAGAATTAGCTAAGCCCCGGGCTAATGTTAGCCATCTAAGAGTATTATGATAACTAGCATTAACCATTACATCTCTAACAGGAGCAATCTGATGCTAATCACATTCACAAGCACGCTAGCTGAATTTATTTAAACTGTTACATTGTGCCGTTTAAAAAGTGGCCGAGTTTGCTGGCGAGCTAGCTCAATTAAGCTATGACGTCAAGATGAAGACATAGAAGGAAGCGCTAAAAGCGATGTCACCCCTTGTTGACTTCTTCCAGTGGTGGCATCTCAATATCATGCTAGTTAAAGAGCCAGCCAGGCAATTAGCACATTAGCATTTTACCAAGCATGATATTTAGCACAGTCAGTTAATTATCAGGGTAGGTGACAATCCAGGTCATTTACATGCTAGGTCGCAATCCAGGTCATTTACATAGTTTGCATGGTAATTAGCAATCTAGCTACTTCAATTCAGCTAGTTATCATGTTAGCTCAAAATGCTAACAGTAATAATATTTAGTCTGATGTAATGAATATTACACACTAGGTTGTTTTGCTCACAGCAAAATAGAGAATTAGCATGTTCAGCAACTAGCAAGCAGGCTAGTTGACAAATCAGCTAGCAAGTCAACTTTTTAGCAAATTTGCTAGTTATCCTGCTTGCTAGATAGCAAATCAGTAACGTAGCATGTTAGGCATATTAACAATCAATTAGTTATCATGTTATTTTTATGCTAGCTAGATGTTGGCTGGTCAGTGAGCTAATCTAGTGTGTAAGTGTGTGATGTAAGTGACACACTTCAGAGTAACTAGGGGAAGTGAACGAGTGCACATTAGCATGAGCAGTACTTAGCGATTAGCGTTTATCTTCCTTTATTCAGTTCAGGCTAAACGAGAGGCAGAATCATCGTACACTGATTAATTAAACATGATGTACAGGAATAATAATTAAGAATAATTAATAATTAATAACACACTGAAATATAAGAATAAATATAAGCACACGTCCTGCACGCAGATGGATGATTATAAAAATGAGCGGCCGGCCTCGTCGCCGTCCGTAACCATGATCAGATTAAATGTGGAATAAAAACGCTGTACAGTTTCACTGCGTCTCTGAAACGTCGCAAATCACGGGAAAGCAAAAAAACGAAAACAATCCACAGAATAGAAGCCAAGCTTCATACCACAGATATCCATATTAGTGCCCTAGATAGTGTGCACTGTTGATACTGAAACCCTTGAACTAGCATACTAACTTTTCTTTGGGTATAGCCTGTAAAATTAGCTAGAATTTCCCAGAGCCAAATTTATTTATGTATTTATTTTTGTGGAAATTTCCTCTGATGTTAGCTAGCCAGTTCGCTCTGTGGATATTTTTAAAAACGTTAGCTAGTTTCAGTTTAAGACCTAGACTGTTTACAGATATTGTTTACATTAGCTAGTTTTTGTTCAAGGAATTAAAACTAATGTTAATTATTATTTGTTTGGGTCGAATTTTAAAATGAGCGAATCTTGGTTCAGGAATTTACTTAGTTTTTAGCTAGCCAGTTTGTGGATATTTTTTAACAATAGCTAACTTCTGTTTGGGTAATATACACTGGTGTTCGCTAGCCATTTTGAATTAGTTTATTTTTCAAATTTGCTAGCTTGTTTTTATTAATTTTTTTAGCTGGGCAATTTGAAGATATTTACTGACATTAGCTACCTTTACATTGGGCGGTTTTCTCTGGCATTAGCTAGTTATTCTTAATTATAGGTAACTTTTATCTGATGTTTCTTTGGAAAGTTTGCCCTTATGTTATCCGGCTGGCTAATGTTGGTGCTCACACTAATAATTTAGAGAATATATTTTATTCCTCACAATGAATCTTCTGTTTTTCTCTTCTACGATTTTCTCTTCTCATTTAGCAGTATAGCTTACAAGCTACTGGTAGCAAAAGGTATATAACTTAGCAGCAAGATATGGAAGACTGGAAAAGTTGTTTGAAGTAATGTTAACGATTAAACATTCATGCATCCTAGACGAGCATTTTGAAATAAATATTTACATCTCGAGCATATTGGCGTATGTTAGTCAGCTAGCTAATTAAGGAAATGCTAACTATGCTTTCTTCTAGCTAATCTAGAAGCTTTGTTGTATAAAGTAGCTAAATGTTCGATTTTAAAATAGAAATATATGTATACATATATATATATATATAAAAATGAGAGCGTTTTGGGTCGTTATGCGCTATGTAGTTCGGCTACTGTTAGTGCAATAAAACAACTGCAAGTAGAAACAACTGCGTTAAATCCCAGCGTATTATAATTCACAGAATTTCATGCAAAATTAATAAAATGATATAATTTTTAAACAAAAATAAATCGTATAATGCTGCGTGCTTGTAGCGATTATATTTAGGTAAATGTTGCCATTTGCGTACGATGTCACACTGGATGATGTTAAATGTTATTATAATACTACAGTAACAGTGCAACGATTTCATTATTTAGCGCTAAATTTCTTATGTACTTGTTAAAATCTGCTTCGTTAATATCAAAATACTGTGTAAATTCACGTTTAAAAAAAAAAATTTCACCCCAGTTAAAAAAAGAAAGTTTTTACGGGATGTACGTGTCAAGTAATACGTGATTGTGACTCGATTGTTGTTCGTATCGTGACGATTCACCTCCACACCAGCACCTGAATACTCTACACCGCAAATGAATACCAAAAACTCAACGCTTTTCAAGGTCTAGCTGTATATTTATCAACACGTTGTCATCACTGAAATGTGGCGACGTCTCGCCAACAAATCGCTATTGTGAACGTTCTCAGCATGATTTTTTTTTTTATCGTGCCTCACCTGCTGTTTACATTCCTGTAAATAAACCTCTTTAAACCACCTCCCCCAAGAGTCCTTTACGTTACACACAAGCTAACCGTACAGGTTATTTTCGATTTCCTCATCACACAATAGCGTATGTAATGATGTCATCAGCTACGTAGGTGTCTAATATGGAGATCTGTGGTTCGGACATGTCGTTCCTTCCTTTTGCAGCTTTGTCCTTTTGCCCTAAATCTGTGTTTTAGATAAATAAACTGTAATTGTATAAAAATAATCATCTTTACATCGTTGCTGGCTGCTCTCATGAAGGCACTTGTTATAAAAGTCAGAGTACGGGGATTTCCTCCGGAGCAACGTGGCGTTCAGTCTTACCATTATTCATTCCTGGAAGAAAGACGACGGTGAAGTTGAGAGTTTTATTTGATCGTAAATGTTTTAAAACTGATACGACCTCTCCAGCGCGTCAACGTAATCCATTTTGGTTTTCAGTCTCGCACTGAGGTTGGTGTAATTGCTCGGGGTTTGATTAGCACAGTCTGTCCGCGACTCTGTGTCCGGGGCAACCGCTTGCTTTGGACTGATGTCACCCAGCCAGGAACTTGTCCCGAAAAGGCTGTGTACCAATCCCACTTTGGGTGTCGGCCCTTGGCTGTCAATCACCGTCGGACAGAGTATTCCATTTCCATGGAAACCGGCAATATCTGTCACGGTGTTGATGGGAGCATGGCTGACTACAGTCGTCCACTCCTCCTCTTTTTCAAGCACCGTTCTGTAATTGGAGCCGCTCTCACCACAATCCACATCTTCTATCTTGCACTCTAGAGGCCCCGCCTCCTCCTTGCAACGCCCTAAAGGCCCCGCCCCATCTCGCCCACGCTCGTAAGCGACACATTGTGAAGCTGGCACAGTGATGCACTCATAGACATGGTTAGAGGGAGGCGTTTCGGGCAGTGTAGGTGGAGTTTCTGTAAATATTCCACACTCTATCTGGATTCCGGTTAGCCCCGCCTCTTCCTGCTTCCTAAATGGAAGCTTGTCACGCTTTTTCATAATAAACGTGCAGAGTGCCGCAGCAGCAAAGAACGACGAGACGAACAGGATGACAAGGCTGAGGACGAGCACAGAAAGAGGAATGACAGCTTTAGGAGGGAACGAAGGCGAAAACTCCATCTCATGTTCATCTGGAGACGAGGACGGCCTTAAAAGCTCGGGGCAAATCACCTCCGGGCTCAAAGAGCGCAAATCCTTCCCCAACATGGCGTCTGGCGTCTTACACAGCACCTCGCCAACGATTACCACCGAGCTTAACGTATCCAACCACTGTTTTAACGGAACGATCTCACACGCACAGTCCCAGGGGTTCTGATTCAGGTCGATCTGCACCACAGCGTGCAGTTGCTCTAAAACCCCGCCCACTGGCAGGTGAGGGAAGTAGTTGTTGCGCAGGTTGAGTCGAGCGAGCGACGTTCCCTCAAACGCACCCACAGGAAGCGAATGCAGAAGATTGTTATTCAGAAACAAAAGCTGAAGTGCGGGCATTGGGCTAAACGCAGCCGGCTGAACTTCCTTTATCTCGTTGTATTCAAAATACAAGTAGTGCAGACTCTGCAGGCCGTGGAACATGTCCGCCGTTAGCTTCTCGATGTTATTCCCGTTTAGATACAGGCTGCGTAAATTGGGTAAATTGGCAAAAGCACCTTCCTGGACATAAAATATTTGGTTGTTTCCTAAGTGTAACAAATCCAGACTGGAAAAATTCCAAAAGTCAGACCTGTGTATCCTCTGGATCAAGTTCCCGCTCAGGTAGAGCTTCTTTGCATTTAGCGGTCGCGGTGTTAGCTCAGAAACATTGTGAAATCCATTCTCCTTGCAGTTCACGGTCAGGCCGAGGTCATTGATGTGCAAGTTGCAGGTGCACCCTATGGGGCAGATGATAGGGATGGGTGGCCTCGTCTCGTATCCAGCGATCGGAGGATGGTTTGGATAAATGCTGCGTGGTGTAGGTGGGGTTTTCGACGGCCTTGGCCTTCGTGTCGGTTTCAGGTTCTTCTGTTCCACTGACGACACTGTGTTCTGGTTTGCGGAGAACATAGACGAAGGTTTGGTTGGTCTCACTCTTCCTACTGAGTGAGGGATTCCTAGATTGGCCTCAACTTCGGCATCCGTCAGCGTCGGGCAGAGCTCACGCCGCTTGATCTCTCGGAGGTCTTTGCCGTGCAGGTGGAATGGATACTCACACGTGATCTCTCCCACCACAGACGTGTACGGTATTCTTTCCAGCCAGGCCCGCAGCTGGACGATATCGCATGCACAGTTCCATGGGTTTTCCTCCAGCTGGATCTCCATCAGGTTTCTCCCGATGTACTCCAGTGCTCCTCGGTAGCTCAGATTCTTTAGGCGGTTTCCTCTGAGGTCCAGGTGTGTAAGCGAGACAGATCTGAAGAGGAATGGCGGTAACGCGGGTATCAGGTTATCATTGAGGATCAGTACCCGAAGTTTGTGGAGGTGTCTAAACGCGCCACTCTCGATCCGCCTGATGACGTTGTAGTCGGCTTGCAGGTATTCCAGGCTCTCCAGGCCGAGGAACGTGTCATTGCGGAACACCTCCAGCTTGTTCTCATGGAGGTAAAGCCTCTTCAAGGAGCCCAGTCCATTAAAGGCACCGGCTTGGATATCCTGCAGTGCGTTGTTGCCCAGGTTCACGGCTACGGCGTTGTTCAGGTGCAGGAAGTTGTTAAAGTAAAGCTTGCGTATGGTGTTCTTCTGCAGGTAGAGCTTAAACGGTCTGATCCAGGACTGAGCCACCTGGCTGACGTTGGTGAAACCTTTACCATCGCAGTGGACGTGGAACAATCCCTCTTTCACCTCGCAGTAGCAAGGATGGAAACAAGGCTCGTCAATTTCCTCCGATTCATCCAGCAGAGGGATGGGAGTCGTCCGGACGAGAGCGACGCCGACGCTGCTTAGCAGGACGATCCACAGCATCGTTCCTCCGAACGTGGACGACATCGGGAGCTCCTTCACTGCACTGAAAACCAACAACAAAGAGATTCAGGATTATCGTTCGAATCTCGCCGATATAACATCTCCTTTTTTAGACTGAAAATACGGTGTAGTTCTGAACTTGGCGAGATAAAACCATACGCCCACCGCGCTGCTGCAGTCTGAAGGCTTCACCGTCCCGCGGGGCCTCGGCAGAGTTTGCTAGTCGGCTATAAATGACTCAGGAATATTAAAGAATCTCCTTGTGGGAAATCTCTCTCACTCTCCTCCCTCATTAGCTAATGCGAGCAGCAGGAGGGATGTGAGGAGAATAAAACCACCATCAGATCGATGGAGATTAAACATGCCTCCGGTGATAAAATGGAGACTGGGCTAGTGGGAGAAAACGTTCAGCTCAGAGGCTAATGATCTTGGAGAACCTCGTTCTGTCTTTTTTTTCTATCTTCAATTTTTCAGAGATAAACATGGCAGTTGGAGATGCGGATACAAGATGTCTCTGATTTATTGATTGTGTCTTCAAGGCAAACAGACGGGTCGCGCCTCATAAACTCGCGCTATCATCTTACACATGATGTACATGTGTTATAACACGTTATAAATCCAGTATTATGCGTATTGGGGACACAGCCCTGAGTCATGTCTGAGATCAGTCATAGGAGCAGCAATGTAATACACACACACACACATTTATAGCATTCTACTGTGTGTGTGTGTGTGTGTGTGTGTGTGTGTGTGTGTGTGTGTGTGTGTTTGTGTGTGTTGGTTGGTTAATACTCACTGTGGTCGCTGATGTTCTCCATGTCGCTCTGGTTGAGCCGCGCGCGCGTTCTCATACCATGCATTGCTCTTCTTCTTCCACGCGCTGAAGCGGATGGAGGCGCGAGAACGTGACGGGACTGCAGCAGTGTGTCTGTGTGTGTGTGTGCTTTAGGATGCAGCTCGAGCTGTCACCGGAGGAGGAGAAAAGCGGAGGCTGCAGTTCGGTGAGCAGCAGGAAAATCCTCACCGACTCCTCCTGCGCGCTTGTATATATGCGCGCGCGCGTGTGAGAGAGAGAAAGCGCGAGTGAGCGGGCGCTGCTGCATTTGATGACGATAATGACGGTTTTTTGGGGTTTTTTTTTTTACTCATCACTCACTGCTTCCTCCACATCATTCATCACTCTCTGTTCTCGCCATGTGATAAATAAATGAATAAATAAATAAATAAATAAATTCTCAAAATGGCGGAACCCATATAGTTTGTGTTAGCTGTTGTGTAAGTGTAGTTACAGTGACTACGTTTACATGTATTGACCTTACTCTGAGTAAGACAATATTGTGACCTCTGGGTCTTTTCTCGGCGATTTATCAACACATCTGAGGGAAATGTCGACATTCTTATTAAACCTGACATGTTATTACTATCACACTCCGTATAAAACTCCAGCATTTTGCTTTTGCTAGCTAGCTTGCTAAGTTGCTATCTTCAGTCACGAGCAAGGTTATAGATCTACTCAGCATTTAGTCTCTCAGTTGCCTAGCAATGGTGTTCTCACTTTAGTGACCCACTGTTGTAAATGTAAATAAAAATTTACAAACGGAATCACTTTATGTGAAGATTTCGTTCGACATCAAACGTTTTTTAGCCTGTGACGCGATGGTGACCATTCTCAATTGTCACAAAATTGTCACCATTTAAATTTTAACGTATAATTACAGTAAAATTCAAGTCTTTTATCAGAAATTTATCAACACATCTGAGGTAAATATCAATGTTCCGAATAGTCTGATATTTTTCTAGCTAGCTAGGCCCTCATTTATCAGTTGCCTAGCAACAGGGTTCTCACTTTAACCAAGTGAATAATGCACGTGTTTTTGTTATTGTTACCGTTCAGTGTGAAAGAAAACAAACAAACTTTACAACATATGTAGGTTCATAATGTTTACGTGAAGATTTTACTTGATGTCTACATTTTCGAGTTGTGACACGTCAACAAATATGGCAGAACCCATGTTAATTAGCTTTACGCTAAGTGTAATTTCAGACTTTTCGAGGTAAATTTTTGACACATCTGAGTAAAATGTAAAAGTTTAAGATTTTTGTTGTTTAAGAACGTGACACGATTTCACCTTCTGTGGTTTGTGTAGTTAATGCTAAAGCATATTCTGTTAGTAGTAGTGAAATGTTACGTAATTATACTTCATATTAACATATATAAATATGCTAAACCTTTTACCCTATTAAAACTTGAATACAGTTCCTTCTCTCATTCATCCATTCGAATTCTATAAGTGCTTTACCTTGATCCTATCCTATATCCCGGGAATATCCCGGGAACACTGAGTTCTGAAGGAATTATGTAGGAATTTGACGGCGCCAAGTGTGGACTGTATTATGAGCTCCACCTGGTGGATTAATAAATGAACTGCAACAGAGAATTTATGACTTTTCATCTCTTTTTTTCTGGGGGTATTAAACACCAGGGGAGGTGAGAATAATTAAAATAATTTCCTTCTATCCATCCATCTTTAAATCATGGAAATAATTGTAGTTATTTATATTTTATATTTTTTATATTTAAGAGTGTATTATATTTATGAGCGTGAACTTGTCGTAAACACGGCGACATTGCAAACTGTTATGGAGAGCCATAAACTGAACTGGCATAAAGACCAACCACTATTAATTTCTAAACAGTCGGTAAACAAACAAGTAAATAAATAAAATGTTTCATATTTAATCAATAACCTTTACACGTGCACAACACCACAATCTCGACGTCTCCAAGTTCAGACCAATCAGAATTCCCTATTACATTAAGTGAAAGCCAATCAGAGCTGGTTTTGTTGCCGGGGGTTTTTAGCCAATCACAGGTGAGCAGGGTGAAGTCTGGCCGAGGTAAGAGTGTGTGTGAGTGTTTGTGTGTGTGAGTGTTTGTGTGTGTGTGAGAGAGAGAGAAACATAGCTGTAACATTGTAATAACACACTGTTTATCGGAATAACGGAGCCCTTGTGTAAACCTGAAACTATGTGACATGCTAAGAAATATTCTGACGCGCACGTGCTGGAGCCGAATTCCGCTCATGCGCACTGGTCAGGTCGGTAGAGCGTGAGCTTTCCACGCTCTTCTTCTATACAAGTGATTATAATAGCGAAGTGTATGTAGAAATGTGTAGAAGTGTGGTCAGCTGATGTCCCACATAACGGACACGCACGCGGGGATGATGCTGGGATTAACTCGGATTTAACTCGAGATTAACTCGGATCTCTTATGTTTCCTGCTCTAACACATCTGTCTCAGATCATTAACGTGTGTTACAGCTGCGCAAGAAGATTAGATTTGATGTTACTATGTGTATTAGTGTGTGTTAATGAGTGTGGTAGAATGTTTGTGTTCGAGTGGGGCGAAGGTTACATGGCTGTGTGTGTGTGTGTGGTTTACAGCCTTTTATTATGATAATTTAAGTGTGTTAGTGTTAGAGTGTGTGTGTCTGTGTGTGTTGTCACTAGTTTCACTCCTTCCCTTGTTTTGTGCCCTTCCTCTCTGGGTGTAGTGCGCACGTCTCTGTGTTGAGATGCCCAATAAGTCCACACAGAGTGTAGGGAGTGTGTCGGCTCAGAGTGTCGCTCTGGACCGAGGAGAACCAAACCTAGGACCAGCACAGCAGGAGAACCGAGGGGACGATGACATCATCAAGTCACCCAGTGACCCCAAACAGTACAGGTAATACCTTGGCTCGCTGAGGTGTGAATTAGGAGTGAGGAAGCACTGAATAAGGAGAACAGAAAACAATGAACAAATAAGGACAGTGGAAGTCAGGAAGTGCAGTGAACTCTAGTGACCTCAGTGCAGACCTCATGTTACAACAAAAGTGAAGAATACGGATAATATTTCTACTGCATACATGCTCATATTCACACCTCAGTGTCTGTCTCTCTTTCCCTCTGTCTCTATCTCTCTCTGACTCTGTCTGTGTCTTTTTCTGTCGCTCTGTTTCTATCACTCTGTCTGTCTTTCTCTTTCTGTCTCTCACTCTCTGTCTGTCTTTCTCAGGTATATAGAGTTGAATAATGGCCTTCGTGCTTTGCTGATCTCAGACTTCAGCAGCTCTGAAGGGAAATCAGATGACGACGATGATGATGATGACGAAGACGATGATGAAGAAGAGGAAGATGAAGAGGAGGAAGATGATTCAGGCGAGGGAACAGATGATGAGTCAAGAAGATGATGATGATGATGATGAGCAGGACAGTGATGATGAGGAGGAGGAGGTGAAGAAGAAAAAGAAGGATTCGGAGAAACAGGTCAGTGACATTTCACACACACACCCTTAATACACGCTAGTTCCACTACACTGTTACAGCTAACAAAGCACATAAAATGGACGCCAGTGTGGCTAGCGTATAAGCTAACTCGACTAGTCACTCCAGCTGTTTGGGATGTTCGTCCTTCTGTCCTTTTTATTGTTAGTGCCTGTCCGAAATCTAATAATTGTTTACGCATAGATGCTAGCTCTGTTAAAATTTAAATGAAGTGGCAGAAAACAAGAAAGACGTGGAACCTGTTAAGAGAGAGAGACAGGAATGTATGGCCATATAAAGCATGCGGAAACCGAATAGGTTCGTGGGAGGTCATAATTATGTGGATTGTGTGGGGTTTTTTCAGTATATTTATTCACGTGTGTGTGTGAGACAGTCAGCAGCAGCCCTGTGTATTGGTGTGGGGAGTTTCAGTGATCCTGAGGACCTGCCGGGACTCGCCCACTTCCTAGAACACAGTGAGTGTATACACATCTACCTTAGCACTGATATCACTCCCATGTCTCAGTCTTCCCTTCACGCTCTGTGTAGTGTGTGTGTGTGAAGTTCTAGGTTTCTTGACGTTCCTTTATAATCCGCACTGCAGTTCTAGAACCTTCTGTTTGCATCTCGGTGTATGTCTCTGTTTCTCGCGTGGCTCTTTTTACACTTTCAACAATAAGAATAAAGAAATCAGTGCAACATGTGTGCGAAGTAATAATAAATGGCAGGATTTGATTTGTGGACAATCTGGAGGCTCAGCTGAATTAACTGATTCTGAAACTGAGAGCGCGCAGCATGGATGCTCATCACTGTTGCCCTGATTATCTCTCAGCTTCAGCGTCTTTGAGGAAATCCACCATTCGTGGCTGATCTGACTCTGATCTGACTCAGTGGATTGAATAGTAACCATAAGCGCTCTTTCACACATGACAGAGTTCATGCTCTCGCTCTGTGCACGGGTTTTATTTGGTTTTAAACGACAACCTCTCCAGGAGGAATTGCTTTGGAAGAGTTAACAGTCTATTAAGGCAAAAGAAAATTAAAGAACGGAAAAAAAAAACATTTCCGAATGTGTGTAGTTGATTGTAGAATCGATTTCAACTAGTGTGAAATATTTCCTAAAATCCTCATTCCAAGCGCAGTTCCCGTATCCTCAGTACCACTCTAAACTCTCAAATCTACTGCGAGTCCTCAGTGCATCTCTTTAGCACATCCCTCTGGAACATTCTGTGCACTCTGTCATCTTAGTGTCTTTGTGTCTAGTTTCCCTTCTGCATCTAAAATCCTCGCTGCAGTTCCAGATCATTACATGGGCTGTGTCCTAAATCATAAGATCTTATGCAAAATATCGTTACCTGATATGTTTTTCTCTCGCTCACTCTTGCTTGCAATCTTGCTCTGTGTTAGTGGTGTTTATGGGCAGTGAGAAATATCCGCGTGAGAACGGATTCGACGCGTTCCTGAAGAAACACGGCGGCAGTGATAACGCCTCCACTGACTGTGAGAGGACCGTGTTCCAATTTGACGTGCAGAGGAAGAAATTTCGAGAAGCTCTCGACAGGTACGTCAAAAATGTAAAGAAAAGTAAAAAAAAACCACACAGAATTGGATAATACACTCAGAATCATAGAGTCAGAGTCTTACAACAGAGTCAGAATCTTAGATTGGGATCAGAATCATACATTAGTGTCAGAATCCTAGATTAGAGTCAAAACAGTAGATTAGGGTCAGAATCACAGAATAGGGTCAGAACCTCGGTATAGGGTCAGAGTTGTTGATTACAGTCAGAATCGTAGATAGGAGTCAGAACAGTTAATAAGGGTCAGAGTTGTAGATTAGGGTCAGAACCTTGGATTAGATTCAGAATTGTAGATTAGAGTCAGACATGTTGATTAGTGCCAGAACTGTAGTTAAAGCCAAAAATGTAGATTACGGTCAGAACAGTAGTTTAGAGTTAGAAATGTAGATTAGAGTTAGAAATGTAGATTAGAGTCAGAGTGATAGATTAAAGTCAGAAATGTACACTACTTACATTGTGATGTGTTTTTGGTATTTTTTCCAGATGGGCTCAGTTCTTCATCTGTCCTCTGATGATCAGAGATGCCATAGAGAGAGAAGTGGAGGCTGTCGACAGCGGTGAGGAAACATCAGGCAGATGGACTACACATTAGAATGTTATTAGTATATAATAGGGCTGCACAATTAATTGAATATCGATCGCGATTTTGACTGCCCACGATTCAATTACATGAACATGATCAACCACGATATTAAGTACGTCCTCCGCTCAGAAAAAACTCAGCTGCAGATAAAATCAGGTGCTTCCTAAACTTACAGCCAACAGTTACTTTCACGCTGCTTTTCATCATCTCAATCAATCTCAATGTTTGCCAAATGTGCTTAGTTATAACTAAATCATTTAATATAAAAGATATATTATAATAACGTCATAAAATATAAATAAAATGAGAAATTAAGTAATGTATAATTACTATGGGTTGCATTTAATATCAATTTGACATTAAGCTTAGTTTGCTATCTCCTTTGACGGCTATTAACCTTTTTCCTAATATGGATCATGTTTGAGTTAGTTTACTTTTAATTAGGACTCTTTATTGTTCAAGATATTTAAAAATAAGTATTTTATGCTTGTTTATTTACCAATTATCCAACACTATTGTTTTAACTCAATTAACAGTGGCCATGAGCAGAGATCTTACATTTAACTGTTTATGACAGACCTCCTGATTAAAGTTTAAACACAAAAAGATTGGTATCTGGATTGGTTTCGGTCATAAAAATCCTGATCGGGTGCGTCCCTAATGAACAACATTAAACTCAAGTGTTTTGCATCTGACGGGTAAATGAGCTCACCCAATCACATCCTATATGAGATTATTCAGATATTTACACAATATACACAGTGTCACAGGGGTGGAGGAGGACGCAAGCGCGGGAGCCGAGACGTGAGGGCAGGAACAATCCGAGTTAGACAGTAATGCACGATGTGAGGGGTATCCAGAGATGCAGGCGTGTGCAGATACTGAATCTCAATAACGGTGTTCCAGAGACGTAGAGGTAATCAGGAATGTGACTACTTAAATAGATTAATGTGACTACTTAAATACCAATGGATGCCGAAGGCTAGTCACAGGTGTTGCGAATCAGAACTCCGGTGATCTTGAGCGGATGCGTGCTCGTGTTGGATTCTTGGAACCGGAGTCCCGGTCGGACTGAGCTGTGACACACAGAGCAGTTCGAGAACTGACTCCAGCCCAGAACCATGACAGTGGAAAATTGTGTAGCTTTAAATATATTTAAGGGGAGCAGACTTTAAAGACTGAACATTGAGGTTTATTGTATTTGTTGAGTGGAAGGTGGAACAAGTTAACGGTTGTTGTTTTTTGCACACAGCCTGTAAAATTAACTGAAAATATTACATGTAGTTTGTCAGAAGGTAAATTAATTTGTCATGGCTCACACTATGTTCCTAAATTCTGTCATAATTGACAAGCTCAAGTTTTCTCATGCCTACTTGTGTGTTATATTGTGGCACGTTAATGTTACCATCTCTACAAAAAAAAAAAATTAAATCATGCTCCTAATTTTTGTAAGAAATTGTTACCATAGAGCCCTGAAACTGGTTCAGGTATGCTGTGTACAATTCCCCCTCAAAAAAAGTAAATCCATGTTATGGAAAATGTTTTTGGTGACGAAGTCGAGTGACCGTGGTGCAGTTTGCTTATAGCATATGGTTAGCTGTTTATTTCTGGCGTTGTATTTAGGCTTCAAACTTCATAAAAGTTGTGTTAATTTGTGAAAATTATTTTGATGCACAAAACGTGTTAGTATTGTAAACCTTTGCTGATTACAGAGCTTATTTTTTTCAATAATCCAAAAGTCTAGGGGAAAATCCAATTGGGTTTTTGTCGAGGAAACCAGTGTGATGCTCACTTCTGGGTTCTGGTACAAAATGACATGCGCCACTCTATTGCGAGATTTGGCTGCATCTCTACTCCTGTAAACACTGTTATTGCCTTTTCTGCATTCGCCTGAACTGTTTTCATTTGGTTGCATATTGTTATATTGGACTGCATATTTTCATTTGGTTGATGGCATTTTTATTTTTACTTATCCTATATTTTGGTTACAGTTTTATTTATATTTTACTTCTACGAGATGATGCACTTTAAGGCTCAGTCTAATTTGATGCAAAGATTTGTACATTAGCAGGAATGTAGCACAACATAGAGGTGAAAGCAGCAGCCTGTTTATTTAAATGTGAAAGTGCAGTAAAAATGTTGTCCCTAAAATCAATGAATAATTGTGATAAATGACTGTGATCTCAATATTGATCAAAATAATCGGGATTATCATTTTCGCTATAATCGTGCAGCCCTAGTATATAATTAGCATATTATTAAACGGGACAGACACGTGACGGCGTTTATGATCATGTAGTGTATTTGCCTGTTTGAGCCGTTAACAGAAAACATTGACTAGCTGACATGGATTTCGTCGTAACATGAGACACGCTAACATTCTCACCAGCGAAATGTAACCGATGTGCCGTGAATGTTATATCATGGCTTTATGCTTTGTAAGAATTTCCACAAACCCGTGTGTTCCTCATTCTGAAAAGATCGTAAGTTGTCCCTGCAGGCTAACGTACTCGAACTGAAAACTAAAATCTCAGACTAGATCTGATCTCGCCATGCCTGTATTAACTTAGCACTTTACAAATCTTATAATTTCACTACAGGTTATTATTAATAACGTACTGAAACTCAGGTCACCCGATCTGGAAAAAGAACCCTGAGTAAACATTAACGAAGGTTTGTATGAATGTTTAGTTTTTGACTGTTCTATTTCAGAGTATCAGTTAGCGAAGCCATCGGATTCGCACCGTAAGGAGATGCTGTTCGGCAGTCTGGCTAAACCTCATCACCCCATGGCCAAGTTCTGCTGGGGTGAGTGTCCACACCGGGCCATGGCTCAGTTACACACAGCTGTTAACACGAGTTATAGCAAGAACTGAACTGTAAATCAATATGTATGTTACCTCATGTAACGCTGTGATGTGTTAATTATTGCTAGTGCCGCTAAGGTAAAATATTCATCCATTTACACACCAAAACTAGCAGCACCAGATTCATAATGAGATTTCAGTATTATTGCAGTAAATACACTACAATTAAAAATGAAATATTAAGCTAATTTCATCTTTTTATCAAATTTCTGCAGCTGTTGTTTGTTGTCTATTTTTTTCTTAAACAAACAAGGCTGAAAAAAAATTGGGTTGAACATGCAGCATGACAAAACCCACACCAAATCCTTGCAAAATAAAAAAAGAGACAAATTCTTCTTATTACTTATTATTATTATTATTATTATTATTATTATTATTATTTCTGTACATATTATGCAAAATATGCAAATTAGCAGAAAAGGCAGGTGCTGTAAGACGTGTTGTTTTCTTGTCATGTACATGCTAACATGCTAGCACGTAACCATTAAGTCTTTGATAAGTGGCTGTGGAAACAAGACAGAAACATCCGAAACACCAAAATTGACCTCAAATATACTTAATAAATATATATTTTTTAAAGCCTATAGTGACACAGTTAGCATCAACTGCTAACAACAGTTCTTGTGGGTTCGGCCATCACACACGCTAACAGTCCTGTTCTGGGCTGTGTCCCAAATATTCTGTACCCTAACTAACGCGGTGTGCTTTTATTGTGTAAGGGAACGCACAAACTCTGAAGACTGAGCCAAAGAAGAACAAGATAAACGTGTACAAGCGTCTGAGAAAGTTCTGGAAGAGACACTACTCCGCTCACTACATGACGCTAGCCGTGCAGTCCAGAGGTAAGTAACGTGTCTCATTTCTGTTTTATACACTCCCCATGGTCACTTCCCCATGGTTAAAGGGCTGTTATGCTACTTCATCAGCTCGAGTGAAGTGTCAAGTGTTTTATTTCTTAGCTAGCTATTTACAGTGAGGGAAATAAGTATTTGATCCCCTGTTGATTTTGTACGTTTGCCCACTAACAAAGAAATGATCAGTCTATAATTTTAATGGTGGGTTTATTTGAACAGTGAGAGACAGAATAACAACAAAAAAGTCCAGAAAAACGCATGTCAAAAATGTTATAAATTGATTTGCATTTTAATGAGGGAAATAAGTATTTGACCCCTCTGCAAAACATGACTTAGTACTTGGTAATGACTTAGTAATTACCTTTAATTTTCAATGCCCTGGCTGAGGGAAGGAGGTTCTCACCCAAGATTTGACGGTACATGGCCCCGTCTATCGTCCCTTTGATGCGGTGATGTTGTCCTGTCCCCTTAGCAGAAAAACACCCCCAAAGCATAATGTTTCCACCTCCATGTTTGACGGTGGGGATGGTGTTCTTGGGATCATAGGCAGCATACCTCCTCCTCCTAACATGGCGAGTTGAGTTGATGCCAAAGAGCTCCATTTTGGTCTCATCTGACCACCAGAAGACAACTGGGTGAAAGTGTTGTGGAGTTTTTTTTACATGCGTTTTTCTGGATTTTTTTGTTGTTATTCTGTCTCTCACTGTTCAAATAAACCTATCATTAAAATTATAAACTGATAATTTCTTTGTTAGTGGGCAAACGTACAAAATCAGCAGGGGATCAAATACTTTTTTCCCCTCACTGTAGAGTGCTATCTAATTGACAAACCAGGCATTCTTGGTTAGCTAACTATTTAGCAAATCATTTTTCACTCTCGCTAGGTAGTTAACGAGTTAGTTAGCCGTTACAAGTGTGTTATAGAAGTCCACAGTTTGTGCTAGGGCACATGTAAAACCCTAACAGAACGAGGCTGTGTGTTTCCTGTCGTTTGTCCGTCAGAGACGCTGGACACTCTGGAGCAGTGGGTCAGAGAGATCTTCAGCAGCGTCCCTAACAAGTGAGTAGCAGAAGTGCACTGAGGTCTGTGAGGACACAACTGTGAGTGTAGTGCACATAACACTACTGATTACTGAATTAGGATGGAACCCGGGGAGTTTTCACAGTAAATCACACTGACGGACTGTGATGAGCCGACCAATCAGCAGCTTCATTGTCCACTATCTTTACTTCTTGATTTTTTTTTCTTTTTCTGTTTTTTTGTTCCTTTCTTCTTTGTTTGTTTTCTTCTTTCTACCTTTTCTATTTCCTTCTATTTCCTTCTTTTTACTTAAAACATGTTTATTTCATCTTCTTTTTTTTTCTTTCTTTCCTTTTTGTTCCTTGTTCTTCTTTCCTCAACTTTTTGTTGTTTTCTTTCTTTAATAATAATTATAATAGTAATAATAATAATAATAGCACCTTTTGTTTGATGTTGCAGTGGTCTGCCCAGACCCGACTTCTCTCACCTGCTTGAGCCGTTTAACACTCCGGCCTTCAACAAACTGTACCGAGGTAAAGGAGTGTGTCCCAATCCATACACCCCATTCATTATATATTCCACCATCAGTCCACTGTGAGTGTGTCCCCATCCACACACCCCAATCACAACCATTCACATTGTCTTCTCACCCATTTCATAAAAGCACACATTTGAGAAACATTATTTCTGTGTGTGTGGTAGTGGTACCTGTGAGAAAAGAACACTCCCTCACCATCACCTGGGCATTTCCACCTCAGGAGAAACACTACAGGTGAGTTCACTTGAGTAAAAGGTTTACCTGGGCTAACTACACTAAGCTGTATTACCTGGGATCATAAATCTGAGTTAACTTACCTAACATGGTTACCTGCTTACCTGCGTTCTGCCCAGGGTAATGAGAGAGACTAATTTACCTGGGCTAAAATACTCAGGTTAATGAAGATCAGCTGATATACCTGGGTTGATGTATAAGCTCACACTACCTGTGTATGTGTGTGCGTGTGTGTGTGTGTGCGTTGTAGGGTGAAGCCGTTACACTATCTGGCCTGGCTCATCGGTCATGAAGGAGCTGGCAGCATCCTATCTCTGCTCCGGAAGAAGTACGTCTCTGTCTCTCTCTCTCACACACACACTTTCATTCTTTACACCACACAGCAAATTACTCAGAGTGTTGAATTTACACCCTACACTGTTTATAAGTCTATTGGACTCAAATGAACACTCTGGGTGTTAATTCAACACTAGGGATTTTACTGTGCATTGTTGTATATGTTAACGTGTTGTGTGTGTGTGTGTGTGTAGGTGTTGGGCGTTGGCTCTGTATGGTGGGAACAGTGAGACTGGGTTTGATCAGAACTCCACTTACTCCATCTTCAGCATCAACATCACACTCACTGACCAGGGCTTCCAGAACTTCTACCAGGTCTGTACTACATAGGGTACAGTACATAGGGATGATTAATGAAGGTGTAATTAAGGGTGCAATTGAAGGTGTATTTAATGGTGTAGTTTAAGGTGTAACTGGTGTAGTTAAAAGTGTAGTTTAAGGTGTATTTAAATGTGTAATTGATGTAGATAACGGTGTAGTTTAAGATATAATTGGTGTAGTTAGGTATAGTTAAAAGTGTAGTTTAAGGTGTATTTAAATGTGTAATTGGTGTAGATAAAGGTGTAGGTTAAGGTGTAGTTTAAGGTGTAAATAAAGGTGTAATTGGTGTAGATTTAAGGTGTAGTGTAAGGTGTAATTGGTGTAGTTTAATGGGTAGATAAAGCTGCAGTTTTTAAGATGTAGTTAAAGGTATAGTTAAATGTGTAATTGGTGTAGTTTAAGGTGTAGATAAAAATGTAGTTTAAGGTGTAGATAAAGGTGTAGTTCATGTAATTTAAGGTATAGATAAAGGTGTAGTTAAAGGTGAAATTGGTGTAGTTAAAGGTGTAATTGGTGTACAGGTGGCTGATCTGGTGTTTCAGTACGTGAAGATGCTGCAGCATCTCGGCCCTCAGTGCCGGTAAGACACTTCCTGTTATCACATGTTCTTCTGTAGTCACATGACACACACAGACACATATGCAATCAGATGTTCCACTCTGTTATTCTTTAAAACTAAATGATGTTTTGTGCAGAATTTATGAGGAAATCCAGAAGATTGAAGCTAATGAGTTCCGCTACCTGGAACAGGTATGCTAATTAGCATTCATTTATTAGCATTATTGTACTGATTTTTTGTTATTAGCATTAGCATTACCAATGACAATGTGCGAATAATATAAAGTAGCATTTTTCTGGTCTTAGCATTAATGTGCTAATGAAATGTGAAATGCAATTCTTTTATTAAGGCTAGCATTTACGTTAGCATTATAAGTGTGTAAAAAATTACAGATCTCTTATCCATTAGCTTTAACTTCAGCACTGTGTGTGTTTTAGCAGGAAATGTTAGCTTTTAATAGCATTATCAGTGTGAATGATGTAATTGTGTGTGTGTGTAGACGGATCCGATCGAGTACGTGGAGGACGTGTGTGAGAACATGCAGCTGTTTGCTAAAGAGGATTTCCTGACAGGAGATCAGCTGCTGTTCGAGTTTAATCCAGAGGTAAACACACACACCTTTAGAAACTCAGCAGTCTAGTACTAACTGTTTGCTAAAGCTAGGTAGTGTGTGTTAGCCTGTTAAAATCCAGGCTATAGAACTGACACTGCTAATAGATATGGCTAATTAACTAACGCTGCTCTTTTGTTTCTCTTTGCGTATCAGGTGATCGGCTCTGTCCTAAATCTCCTCACTGCAAACAAAGTGAACTTGCTGCTGATGTCTCCAGAACATGAGGGTCTCTGTCCTCTGCAGGAGAAGTGGTTCGGCACTCAGTACAGCGTCGAGGGTGTGCGTGTGTGTGTGTGTGTGTGTGTGTGTGTGTGTGTGTGTGTGTGTGTGAAGGTTACCATGGGGATTTACAGACTGCAGTAAAAAGATGACATACTACTGCACTAATTTATATAGTACACTATCTAGTGCACTAGTGAACGGCTGAGGACAGAAACACAATCTGTTCACTGGATGAGAGTGTGTTAGCGTAGCATGTATTAGCATAGAGTGTGTGTTAGCGTAGGGTGTGTTAGTTTAGAGTGTGTATTAGCTCAGGATGTGTTAGCATATTGTATATTAGCTGAGGTTGTGTTAGTGTAGTGTGTGTATTAGCTCAAGATGTGTTAGCATGCTAACGTAGTGCTGTTGTGCTGCAGATATCCAGCAGGAGTGGAGCGATCGCTGGGCCTCAGACTTTGAGCTAAACTCAGACTTCCACCTTCTTGTCGAAAAAACGTTTGTGGGGGAGAAAAAAAAAAAAACAAAAAAAAACAAACAAAAAAACACCCCTCCCCCCCCCCCCCCCCGCCTTGTGTGTTTTGTTCTCCTCAGCGACGGACTTTACACTGAAACCCTCGGATTGTGAGGACACAGAGTTTCCTGTTAAAGTCTCTGATGCTGCCCGAGGGTGTGTGTGGTACAAGAAGGACAACAAATTCAAAATCCCTAAAGGTGTGTTCCGAAATGTTCCATAAACACTCTTAAATACACCCCTAATAATTCATAATAACACTCTAAGAAAGGAATATACAGTTTGAACCAATCACGGTCTGATATGTTAAAATATGATAATTACAACAGGATAAAGATGTACTGACTGGAGTTCAGCTTCAGAACCTGCATGCTAAGCTGTCTTGCTAGCTGGCTAGCTTAGCTGATGTTAGCGCTGAACAAACGGCGGTTGTCATGGTAATTTAAGGTTGTATTCTGACAGGGATAAATAAACCTGTGAGGAAATGCGGAAGTAAACTGTAACTCTGATCAAGTGACCTTCTTTAAGTTAGGTAATATTCTAGAAAAGTACAGAACTCAGGGTCTCAATCTATCTCACTCTCTCTCACTCTCTCTCTCTCTCTCTCTGTTAGCCTACGTGTGGTTCCATCTCATCTCCCCACTGATTCAGAAGTCCCCTAAGAAGTAAGAATGGAGTTTTTCAAAGCTCACATTTTTTTATAATGAGCGTATGTCTTCACTGTCTCACTCTGACTGTCTCACTCTGTCTGTCTCACACTCTGTGCCTCAGTCTGGTCCTGTTTGATGTATTTGTGAACGTGTTGCTGTATAATGTTTCGGAGCCGGCGTATGAGGCCGACGTGGCTCAGCTTGAGTACAAACTTACAGCGGAGGAACATGGACTTGTCATCAAGGTCAAAGGGTTCAACCATAAACTACGGGTGAGACACACACACACACACACAAAACTGCCTCGACCTTGACCTTGACCTTGACCTTGGATTGTATGTGCTGTTTTCTGTGCAGCTGCTGTTTAACCTGATCTTGGATCATCTGTCTGATTTCTCTGTGCCGCCAGACGTCTTCAGCATGTTCACTGAGCAGCTGAAGAAGTCTTACTTTAACATCCTGATAAAGCCCGAGAAACTCGCCAAGTGAGTGTGTGTTCACACGCTAACCGAAACGATGCTAAAGCACATACATGTAATAAACCTAGATTTTAGTTTCTTTATTTCATGCTAGTCGGAGTGTGTGTGTGTAGATGATGATGACGGTAGTTTGTGTGTGTGTGAGTGAGTGAAGATGATGATGATGATGTGTGTGTGAGGATGATGATGATGATGGTGGTGTGTGTGTTTGTGTGTGTGAGTGAGTGAGTGAAGATGATGATGATGATGATGATGATGGAGGTGTGTGTGTGAGTGAGTGAAGATGATGATGATGATGATGATGATGATGGTGGTGGTGTGTGTGTGAGTGTGTGAAGATGATGATGATGATGATGATGGTGGTGTGTGTGTGAGTGTGTGAAGATGATGATGATGATTTTGTGTGTGTGAAGATGATGATGGTGCTGTGTGTGTTTGTGTGAGAGTGAAGATGATGATGTTTTTGTGTGTGTGAAGATGATGATGGTGCTGTGTGTGTTTGTGTGAGAGTGAAGATGATGATGTTTTTGTGTGTGTGAAGATGATGATGGTGCTGTGTGTGTTTGTGTGAGTGAGTGAAGATGATGATGATGATTTTGTGTGTGTGAAGATGATGATGGTGCTGTGTGTGTTTGTGTGAGTGAGTGAAGATGATGATGATGATTTTGTGTGTGTGAAGATGATGATGGTGCTGTGTGTGTTTGTGTGAGAGTGAAGATGATGATGTTTTGTGTGTGTGTAGATGATGATGGTGCTGTGTGTGTTGTGTGAGAGTGAAGATGATGATGTTTTTGTGTGTGTGAAGATGATGATGGTGTTGTGTGTTTTGTGAGTGAGTGAAGATGATGATGATGATTTTGTGTGTGTGAAGATGATGATGGTGCTGTGTGTGTTTGTGTGAGTGAGTGAAGATGATGATGATGATTTTGTGTGTGTGAAGATGATGATGGTGCTGTGTGTGTTTGTGTGAGTGTGTGAAGATGATGATGGTGCTGTGTGTTTGTGTGAGTGAGTGAAGATGATGATGATGATGATGATTTTGTGTGTGTGAAGATGATGATGATGGTGGTGGTGTGTGTGTGAGTGAGTGAAGATGATGATGATGGTGGTGGTGTGTGAGTGAAGATGATGATGATAATGATTTTGTGTGTGTGAAGATGATGATGATGGTGGTGGTGTGTGTTTGTGTGAGTGAGTGAAGATGATGATGATGCTTATGTTGTGTGTGAAGATGATGATGATGATGATGAGGTTGTGTGTGTGAAGATGATGATGATGATGGTGATGATGATGATGGTGGTGGTGTGTGTCCGTGTATGTGTGTGTGAGTGAAGATGATGATGATGATGATGATGATGTGTGTGCGATGATGATGATGATGATGATGGTGTGTGTGTCCGTGTGTGTGTGAGTCAGTGAAGATGATGATGATGAAGTGTGTGATGATGATGATGGTGGTGTGCGTGTGTGTGTGTGTGAGTGAGTTAAAAATATGATGATGTGTGTGGTGTTTATGAAGATGAAGAAGATGATGGTGGTGTGTGTGTGTGTGTCTCCAGGGACGTGCGCTTGTTGATCCTAGAGGCTGAGCGGTGGTCAGTGGTGCAGAAACACCAGGCAGTGGTGGAGGGGATCAGCGTGGATGAGCTGATGGAGTTTGTATGCAGCTTTAAGGCGGAGTTTTACGCCGAGGGACTGGTGCAGGGGAACCTCACTCGTACGGTATACAACACATCCCCATCATAGCCCACTCTGATTGGCTGAGAGTAGTTGGGACGATGGCAGAAATGGGCGTTTCCTAATAACAGATTCTACATCATTGGTGTGTGATTAGACATAACACATATTCTTCAGCTTTAGTGCGTTTGGCACGCAAAAACACGGAAACTGATTCATCCCATAAAATACACATCTCTTATCACAGGTAATTGCGTGTTGAAGTGAAGGACCTCCAAAACTCATAAGTAATCGGTACTCTCAGTGATGCTGCCACAAACATGCTTCACATGGTTCTCAGGCAGGACTCTGCCAGTTTTCTCAGCGTTAACTGATGATTACAGTGCTAACACAACTTTTTTATTATTTTCACTAAAACTTCTCAGCAGTTTACCTGACAATGAAAGTATTGGCACCCTTCACTATATGTTTCACTGTAGATTTATCATCATGACATGTAACGTTACAGTGGAGTGAGTGTGTGAGGCTGACCTTTCCTAAATAAAGCTATGGGGTGCATGTGTTAAAACCATGTGTGTTTGTGTTATCTGCAGGAGGCCATTGACTTTCTGAACTACCTCACACAGTGAGTAAAATCTGTTAACATTTTATATGTTTGTTACTAAAGTTAAATTGGTATGTTCCCTGTGTTCAGGTGGTAACGTGTGTGTGTGTGTGTGTGTCAGTAAACTACAGTACAGGAAGTTGTCAGCAGAAGTTCCTGTTCAGTTCAGGGTGGTGGAGCTGCCGCAGACGCGCAGTGTGTGTAAAGTGAAGTCTCTCAGTAAAGGAGACGCGAACTCAGAAGTCACTGTTTATTACCAGGTACAAACCCTCTGTTATTGTTATTATTATTAATGCTGTTGTTGTTGTTGTTGTTATAAAATGATAATTTGTAATAATTATATGTTACATGGTGACGGAGTTACAGTCGTGTTGAAATTCAGTTCTTTTTATTGTTGTTGTTTTTTTCAGTCTGGAGCGAAGAACCTACGAGAGCACACACTGATGGAGCTGCTGGTGGTGAGTGTGTGTGTGTGTGTGTGTATTTGTTTTTGTGATGATGTCATAGTGCGCCTTACAGCAGCCTACCAATTGCCAACTTTACACTACTTTGAATTGACACACAATGGTCTGTGTACCTTAGTGAGGGATGCGTGGCTTGTGTGAGTCAGTCCTAGTGAAGGAGGAGGGGCCTCTGTGAGTCAATTCTAATGAAGGTGTTTGGCCCCTAAGTCACTGTTCATGGTTTCTGTGAATTAGTGCCATTGAAGGAGGTGTGGTTACTGTCAGTGTTAATAAAGGAAGCGTGACTCGTGACTCTGTGACTCTGTGACTCGGTCTCAGTGAAGGAGGAGGGGCCTCTGTAAGTCAAAGCTAATGAAGGGGGTGTCAATAAGAGAAGTGTGTTCTCTGTGCCTCACTCTCAATAAAGCAGGTGTGGCCTCTGTAATTATCAGTATTAATGTGTGTGTGCGTGTGTTACAGATGCACATGGAGGAGCCATGCTTCGACTTCCTCAGGACTAAAGAGACTCTGGGGTGAGTCGCGGATCAGACCTTTCCCTCCTCCCTTGTGTTCTGTCGTTCTTTAACATGTGTGTTTGTGTGTGGTGGGTTTGTCCTGCAGGTATCACGTCTACCCTACCTGCAGAAACACCTCCGGCATCCTCGGCTTCTCTGTCACTGTGGAGACGCAGGCCACCAAGTTCAGGTAAGTCTCCTGTGCCGCTGAGTCAACAAGAGTGGAGCTTAATCAGCCAATGGGCTATTCACAAACACGATCATGTGACATGACCATACCGATTAACAGAATGTAAAAGCAGTATTATGTAATGTAGAGTTTTGGGGCTTGCTGGTGACGTCATGATTATTTTTTAATTAAAATTATTCAAATGAAGTGTGTGTGTGTGTGTGTGTGTGTGTGTCACAGTACAGAGCATGTGGAGATGAAGATGGAGGAGTTCCTGCAGAGCTTTGGAGAGACGCTGGCGGCGCTGACTGATGATGCGTTCAGGAGTCATGTGACGGCGCTGGTGAAGCTGAAGCAGTGTGAGGACACACACTTAGGGGAGGAGGTGGAGCGAAACTGGAACGAGGTCATCACCCAACAGTACGTCTACAACCGACTCCAGCATGAGGTCAGTGTCTCTCTCACACACGCACACACACACACAATTACCTAAAAGTGTATACCGTAATTCTCTGACTATTGAGCGCACCTGAATATAAGCCGCACCCGCTAATTTTAAAAAGAAAAACAATTTCAAAAATCTATACTCTATAAACCACTTCTACATCTATTTTCTAAACTAAGTCTATACAACTCTAAGCTATACTATCCGCTACTAGGCTATAAGCTATGCTATAAACTACTAGGCTACAGGCTAAGCTATACTATAAGCTAACTAGCCTTGAAATGAACTCAGACATGGCTAGGAAACATGAACAAGAACTAAGACACATGGCGTGAACAAAGACTAACTCTATTCGCTATCTACTTCTAACTCTATATCTAATTACCCGCGTTGTGTGTGTCATGGCTCCCAGTATATATACACACCAGCCAAACTGCTAACAGCTGCGGACAATACCAAAACACATGTGACTTGACAACACATGACAAGACATGACAAGACATGACGTCAACCAATATGCATTTCTTCGTGTGTTTTCCCTGATGAGGGGGTGTGCATGAAGTGCAAAACGACTGATCTGAAGAATGTAGTGTGAGCTCGTTAGATTTAATTCAAACAGTTTCATTGGTCCACTGTGACTTGTTGGGTAATTTCATTTGTCCGATGTGACGAGACTAAATGTTTTGGCGGCATGAAACTCGTTAGCCCGTAAAAATCCATAAATTAGCCGCATGATTGTTTAAGCCGCAGTGTTCAAAGCGTGTGAAGAAAGTAGCGGCTTATAGTTCGGAAATTACGGTATGTGTGTGTGATAACTGTGTGTGTGTGTGTGTGTCAGATCAAGGCTCTGAAGCTGATCAGTAAAGCTGAGCTAATCGACTGGTTCCTGCAGCACAGGTCTCAGATCAACAGGAGACTCAGCGTGCACGTAAGTGACGTGTTAATGACACAGTAATAAATACATAACACCCTGAAGTTGACTATTTTCCTCTAACAGCATGCTTCCAAGCTTTTTATTCCTCTAACACCACAGCAGCTTACCCACAATTACAATGTTGTATTAATTAATGCTTAAAGTTACCTCTGACTGTTACAAAGCGCTGACACTGGAGACTCCTTCCTTACACGTTACATAAACACATTTCTCTTTACACACGTTTTAAATAAAAATCTGTTTATTATCAGTGGAACGTCTGCTGTACATGTCCCTGTTACTATAAAAACGATAATGCAAGCCCCGCCCCTGAGCATTAGACAAGCTGGGAGGAGGCATTTGTTACACACACGGGATTTGTCATCATTCAGGAGTGGACATGATCCTGAACGGGAATGCCAGTGACCTCCAGGACGTCCTGATGTGTTTAATGAGTTAATGAGGTTTAATATGTTTTGATTGATTGATTGACAGGTGGTGGGATTCGGGTCGCATGAGAACGACACCCCGACTGAAGAGGAACCAGAGACGTCTCAGTATGGCCAAGTGTCTGAACTGGTGTTCCTCTCTCCGTCACACACATCCCTGTCTGACATCATCATCACCAACATCAGAGCTTTCACACACACACTCACGCTGTATCCATATCACAAAGTCCTCCAGTAAACACACACGCACACATACACGCACACACACACACACACCGCGCGCGGTGTACATACATGACCTGGAGCTCTGAGGACGTGAGGCTGATCCTGATGAGGAATAGTGCTACTTTACAACAAGAAGAGTTTTACTTTAAACTCTCTCTATTTCTCTATAAGGGTGCCAATATATTTGCATAGTGTTGCTGTGATGTGCTACACGCTGTCGTGTATACAGTTCATTCCCATCATTAAAGAGAGTTTGTAAAAGCGATTAGAAAGTTTATAACAGGTGCTTTAGCTCCTGCCCCTGAAGCGGTTGTGTGAAACGTTAGAGATATTTGAGCTCTAGACGAGAGATGATCAGATGGACGAAGCTCTTCCTGCTCCGCTGCAGTGTTTATTAAACTTTTACTAACATGCTTCACAACTCGGATCACGATTTCTATCAATTACCTGAAGATCTTCCTGCACTGGGTGCTGATCCCATCTGACCTCTGACTACGCCCGGGCCGATAATTAGATAAATTAGACACTTGAGGTATAAGGAACAGGAGTGAGGCTGGTGGTGTCAGGAAGCTTTCTGTTAATCTGGTACTCTATAACCCTCAGAAACCACATTTTCTTCCCAATGTTTTAGTCTGGGCAAGGTCCCGCCCCCAGTCAGCGCTTTCCTATCATACGACAGGGTGAAGAGCAACACCTGCCTCATCCGACACGTGAATCTTTTCGAACTGCTGCTCACGCTGCATGATGGGATGATGTAACACACGCAGGAAATCGCTATCTGCCCTCTTCCACATACATGAACTCACTAGAATGATTGGGTAGTATCGCTGTGATTGACAGTGGAGGGAGAGTAAGCCCCACCCACGCAGACCATGCACAATTACGCTCTATCTGTATTGATTTTATGATGTCAGAATGGAAATTAATCATTTGAGGTGTTCAGAGAGAAAACCACACAGCACTGTGTCAGAGAATTAAGCTGATTATGTATGTAGCATGATTACATTTCAATAAATAAGTCAATAAAATGAATAAAGTAAAAAGAAATCCTTTGATTTGTGAAATTTCTTCCAAAGAATTCAAAAGGAACACCTCTGCTCCAGTGTTGCGCTCTCTCTCTCTCTCTCTCACACACACACACACACACACACACAGAGAATTGTGATATTGTCCGTGTTCTTGCTACTGGTTCCTCTGAAACATCTTTCATCACAGTGGAGTAAGAGCAACAGCTGGATATAACACAACACATTGATGATGATGATGAAGAAGAATACAATTATGAAGATAAAGATGGTGTGATGGAGTTCCCTCCCGAGAAGAAATGAGCTGTTATATAGGAGAGAATTTGGAGTTACTGACACTAGTAATCAGGTAACATCAAAGCAACTGTTAATATATACAAATGTATTCATACAAATATAAGTTCATTTGATTTTGCTTCAGGGTTTGAAAACATATTGTGGAAATGGGGGTGTGGCCTGGATCAGGAGTGTGTGTGTGCGTGTGTGTTAAACACTTTGGCTGCAGAATGACGGTTGTATTTGTATGAAGTGTGTTTTACACATGATAGAGTGTGTATCATCACACACACTCGACAGGGGAGATCCACTAGAAGTGAAAATGCGAAGTGTGCAGGAAAAAAAAACATTTGGAAGTAAATCAGTTTAAATTTGTGCCAAAAAACGTGTGTGTGTGTGTGTGTGTGTTTCCTTGTCACTTCTCCTTCTTCACCTGAGAGTGTGTTAATGCGCTGATGTCACACCGATCAAAAACAGAGGATGAGGGTAAAAAAATTTCAGCAGGTCATTCTGCTTTTCCGGGGTGTGTGTGTGTGTGTGTGTGCTCACTGATTATCTACAGCTCTGTGATGGAAAAGTGGTGTACAGGGAATGGTGTGTGAATAATTGAGTGTCTCAGGCGGTGGTGTGTATAAATATTCATCTCACAGCTTCAACATTCATTCACAATTCATTACCAAGACTTTCTGCTTCTTAAACACACACACACACACACACACACACACACACACACAGAGGGCTCACCTCACATCACACTCACTTGTCTCAAAAAATATTGCTCACTTCAATAAACTGTTTGATAAAATAATGAATGTTTTGGGGTTCAGATCTCTGGGAGAACCCGAAAGGGTTCTATGTAGAAGCGTACAGCAGGGTTCTGTAGGTTTCTAATCATAACAGGAGTGTGGGAAGAGTGTCCTGCTGAAAGTCAAAGAGGGATGAATAAATTCTGGAGACTGAGACATGTAGACATGAGAAGTCTGATTCTGTGTGTGTGTGTGTGTGTGTGTGTGTGTGTGTGTGTGTGTGTGTGTGTGTGTGTGTGTGTGTTATGGAGGTCAGATGAGTGCTGGAACTGTGGTTATATCAGGAGGATTTTTAGCTGCTGTGATTCTGCTGTGTATCATCACTGTGCTGTGTTATTGCAGACTGCAGGTATACACACAAACACACACACGCACGTTTCCCTACAGCACTAATTCAGAATAAAATAATCCCACACTATAGAAATGGATTACATTGCATTTATTATTGTGTGTAACATGTTTATTGTGTGTGTGCTTGTGTTTGGTGTTGGTGTTTGGTGTTTCTGCTGGTGTTTGGTGTAGCGTTATTGTTGTGAGTGTGATGTCTCAGAGTCGGTCGGTGTGCCGGTGTTGGACGCTCGTCCACATATCCACAGTGACGTGTGCAGTGTGAATGGAGTCACCAGGACCCTGCTGCCGTTGACCTCTGGCCCCAGTGCCACCCACAGCTACTGTCTCCGCCTGCTCGCCGTACTATCGCCATGACAACGTGTGTAATGGGAGCATGTGGCTCGCTATTGCTCACCGGGAGCCGAGAGGCGTTACTGCACTCGGCGCGGCAGCCATGATGAACTTCTACACTAACACACATGCCATCAGCACCGACGTCTGACTTCTGAAGTTCACAGATAACAGTTCTGTTACCTGTTTTCTTCCCAAATCTCTGTTCAAACAAAGTTCAGTTTTATTTTGCCAAACTTCACTTTTACTCAAGAGGAGGCTCCCTAAGTAGGGAGTGTTTTAGGATTTTAAGGCTTATATCTGTTTACAACAAGGGTTGAAGTTTAAGTTACTTTTGATCAGCCAATTGTAAACATGATTATGTGACATCCTTACAGTTTTTGAGCAAACCTGTATATCGTGATAAACCTCGTATATAATAGAAATGTCTTCAAGAATTGTGATATGAGTTTTTTTTTGTCACATCGCCGCACCCCTAAATATAAATATGTCTCAAAGCTGTTTGTAATCTAATCTAATCTTCCTACTGAAATGCTTTTAATTCAAACTTCTATCAAAAACATCTTGGAAAAATAAGAAGATGGAACACATCCAGTTGTTAAAGTAGAAAGTCATGGTAAGTGTGGTTATAAAAGTTCCCCCTCAGCCCCCTGAGAATAAGTGCCGTATATGTCTCAGAACACTGACAATACACGTCATGTATAAACAAAAATCCCTGTTAAAGTCCAATCTCTTGTCGTCTCAGCTTTTCCCTGTTTCTCAGCCAACAGACACACATCCGATTTCAATAGTCGACCTCTTAATGCTGCGGGTCAACGGTGCACCGGAAACGATTTCACAGCAGAGATGAAAGGGAAATGACGAGGCAGGACGCTGGGTGACCATGAGGCCCTGACCACAACCAATGACCTGCTTCGCTGCACTCTGCGAAGGGACGCTGAGGTGTGTCTGTGTGTGTGTGTTATAACCTCCTGAGCAACACTGCCAGTATGGGCTATCACTGACCAACTGGCGCTCACTACCAATTAGAGATTAAAAGGAATAATTTGTCCAGAAATGCTAATGTGACTAACAGTGCATGAACGCCAACAGGGCCAGTTAGCATTATGCAAGTAAGCGTTATCCAACTTAAACAGAATATGATATCGTTTCTATAGTAACAGATCATTTGCATAGCTGACGCTCAACATAACCTAAAACTAATAATAAACGGTTTTAAAAAAATAATAATTAAAAGAAGAACTTTTCTGTAAGGTGATGTTTAAGTTTTAGGTAAGGAGTCTCCAGTGTCAGTGCTTCGGAGCAGTTCTGACATCTTCAGGACCTACGACGTTTACTCTGCAGTTACTCTTCATAATAAATACTTTTAATGTCAGTCATATGAGTCTCCATTGAAACTGCGTGTGTGCCGAACCTGATTAGCACTCCATGAGTCAACGAGTCTGTTTAGGTCAAGAACTGGATTCACTCCTCTTTTGTTCAAAAAATCAGTGTTTGAATCAGTGAATCGGTTAGGTCACAGTGGAGATCTAGTCTCTTGTTCAGTTTGGTGTTTGAATGATTGAATCCTTTTGGCCATGACCAAGATTCTCTCTGATTCAGCGGATCAGTGTTTGAATCATTTAGGTCATGAACGAGATTAGTTTTTTGTTCAGCAGATTGGTGTTTGAATTAGTGAACTATTTGGGTCAACACCGAAATTAAGACTCTCATTCAGCTGCTCAGTGTTTAAACCATTAATGTCACAACCGAGAATCTCTTGTTGAGCAGATCGGTGTATGAATCATTTAGATAATGACTGAGATTTGTTTTTTCATTCAGTGGATCAGTGTTTGAATAATGTAGAAGAAATGTGAATATTTTGTTGCTAATATAGTGTGAATATAGTGTGCTAATCTCGGTAAATAATTGTGTTTTATAGAGTTAGCTGGTGATAAATTGTTACGTTTTAATAACGGTCACAGGTCATACCGGATGTAGTGAACGAGCGTGGTCACGTGATTATTTCCTGAAACGTGAAAGTGAAAGTGATGTGTTTGTTCTGCTGAAATCAGACCACCCGTGCGCGTTCTCATTTCTCTCTACTTCTGTGAGGATTCAGACTGAAGCTGCTGTGCTGTCAGAGGTAGAATCTGCTATGACTTGCTTCATTTTTATACATTTATTTATCTCCAGTAGAAGAACCTCATGTTCTGACGCTGTAATAATCTCTGTATGTGAAAATGTTCTTCCAGATATTGTAGTAATTATGGAGAATGGGTTACTTTAATAAGACTAACTGTTCTGTCTTTACTGAATGCTTAAAAAAATCCATACAGTTATTTATTAGCCTCAACATTCCACAACTTTTCTGTTGGTCTTGAACTTTCATTCTAGAATACAGTGTCTGTCTCTCTGTGTGTGTGTATGTTGAGTGGGAGCCTGTTGCTTCCTCTCATCTATTTGTTTCATCTTTGTTATCCATGTAGCGATGTGGCTTGTTTGTTTGTTCGCTTTGTACGAACTACGCCACCCCGAGTAAACGGGAAAAAAAACTACGCCACGTGTAGCAATGTGGCTCATTTCATTTACGTAATATAATGACCCTGTCGACTACACCACGTGTAGCTATGCAGTTCGCTTGTTTCGTTAATGTACCAACTACGCCACCCCGAGAAAAATGGGGAAAATAACCCAAATAAGGACACGCAAGTACATTCCACTTGGAACAGGCAAGAGGCATGGGTTTCCATACAAAAATTAATTTTTTTTGCCGTTAAAATTACCATTTTAAAAAGGAGCAGCCAACACAATCACGCACTGGTTAAATAAAACAGTCACACGAGGAAATGAACAATAATCATGAGAGGAATGAGGCTTCCTGTATGAAGGGCAGGCTAGTACAACAGCACCAGCTATACAAAAGGGAAAAACACCCCACTAATCAGAATCGTACCCACAAAATTCACTGCAAATAACCACAGCAATAATAATGACATTTAATTAAGTAAAGCCAAAGGTGCAGCAAAGAACTCCCCAACCCTCAGGAAGCACTCAGCTCCTACAAGGAGAAAACAAAAACACAAAATCATTACCTGCATGAAGTTGGCCCCCCCACCAACGCAAAACGTCAGCAAAATAGTCTCAATCGTTTGTGCTTCGTTTGTGCTTCGTTTGTGCCGTTAAAATTTTCGTTTGTGCCTCTTCGGTTCCGGAGATATTAAAGGAATATTCAAAGGTCATTCTGGGGACACCCAGCCCCCCCACATGCTCCAAATTAACCCAAAATGGTCTCAATCGTTTGTGCTTCGTTTGTGCTGGTTTGTGCTGCTAAAAGTTTCGTTTGTGCTGCTTTCGTTTTAAGATATTAGACATTTAATTATGGCGCGGTGACGCTACCGCCCCGTCACAGTGTCCCTCTGCATTCAAGACAGACTCTACCTCAGGAAAAGTGCTCTGTGCAGGTAAAGTTTCTCACAGTTACAGTCTGGGAGAACTTCTGTGGATTGACACCTCCACAGAATTTTTTTTGTGTGAATTTCCCTCCAATCTGATGCTCCAAGGAGAGAGATTTACTTTAAGGGCAGTCATTGCTTTCAGAAGAGGCTTAACCCAGGATGCTCTTGGACATTATGTGGCCTACTGCAGGAGGTCTCCATGTGTCTGGGAGATGTATGATGACCTGAGAAGTGGAGTGACAGGGAACGTCAGAAAAAAACAAAATATGCCCACATGCTGTGTATTATACACAAAAGACTGATTGCATTGTTTAAATTTAAATATTTTCACAATACACACACACATACATACACACACACATGAAATATATATATATATATATATATATATATATATATATATATATATATATATATATATATATATATATATATATATATATATATTACAAACTATATATATAACACGGCTCATATATGTATAAACAGAGCTACGCAAACCGATTATGAGTAAATGTTATTTATTTATTTATTATAATTTAATATTATTTTTCCAAAAAAAAAAAAAAAAAAAAAAAAAAAAAAAATATTTTTTTTTTTTTTTTTTTTAATTTTTAATTTTTTTTTTTTTTAAAAAGTGGTTAGGTAACAATTATGTGAGTACGACTATTTAATGTGATTTGTCGTTTGGATTTGACCTTGTTACTTCAACTGTATTGTTAAAATAAAAAAGACAGTCGGCAAAATTCGGCACAAACGATTTAGACCATTCTGGGTCAATTTGGAGCATGTGTGGGGCTGGTGACGTCATCTCATAGAACTTAATCCCTAATATATTAAAATCGAAAGCAGCACAAACGATTGAGACTATTTTGAATGAACTTGGAGCATGGTCGGGTGACCCCAGAATGACCTATAAATATTATTTTAATATCTCCAAATCCAAAGCAGCACAAACGAAATTTTTATCAGCACAAACCGGCACAAACGATTGAGACTATTTTGAATGAATTGGAGAATGTGGGGGGCTGGTGACGTCACCGCGCCATAATTACATGTCTCATATCTTAAAAACGAAAGAAGCACAAACGAAACTTTTAACGGCACAAACCAGCACAAACAATTGAGACCATTTCGGGTTAATTTGGAGCATGTGGGGGGGCTGGGTGACCCCAGAATGACCTTTGAATATTCCTTTAATATCTCCGGAACCGAAGAGGCACAAACGAAAATTTTAACGGCACAAACGAAGCACAAACGATTGAGACTATTTTGCTGACGTTTTGCGTTGGTGGGGGGCCAACTTCACGCAGGTAAAATCATTTGTAAAATGCTCAAAGCATACAAACAAAACAATAAAACAAACTTACTGTCACATAAACAGATAACCTCAAGCTCAAACTGATTACAGATAGCAGGTTTACCAAGACTGACTAAAACCACTACTACCACATAGCAGTATCAGAATAATTTAAAGACTGTTACAACACAGTTGAATTAAGGAAAACTGATCAGTGTCAGTAACCAACACAAAACAAAATAACAGGGCAAAATAAAACCAAATCGGAGTATGAAACAGCAACAAAGCAGCAGGACCAAATAGTCAAGCAGCAACGTGGCTCCGTGAGTTAGGGGGAGGCACCATACTGAAATGACCACATCTCACTCAGCCCGCCTTAACGCATGCAGAATCGAGGATCCTAAGAACAAACCCTAAGTTACAACCTCAATTTGGAAAGCATGCAAGATAGTTTAGCTTAAATGACAGAACTAAAGGATTTACCTACCGTGATCCGATGACATGGTACTCACGATGGTACATACGGCTGTGGCGCAGTTGGTAGAGCGGGTTGTCCACTAATCGTAGGGTTGGCGGTTCGATGGCGGTGACTCCAGATGCCGAAGTGTCCTTGGGCACTGAACAAGACACTGAACCGCCAACCCTACGCCAACCCCAAGACACTGAACCCCAAGTTGCTCCCAATGGCAGGTTAGCGCAGAATGGCAGAATGCTACCCCAGAATGCTACCGTTGGTGTGTGTGTATGGGTGAATGGGTGAATGGGACACAGTGTAAAGCGCTTTGGATAAAAGCGCTATATAAGTGCACATTTACATACGAAAGTCATGATAGCATCTTTAGTAGTTGTGACGGCAACAGCTGGCGCTTCGACCGGAGCTTTAAATTACCATGCTACACAGCTGGGAGCCTTGACCACACAGCGTACTGATTGTGAGCAGAACATCACACCTGCACACAGTCTCAGTAGCCCAACATCATATTAACAAGTAAAGCGCACGGTAAATAGACAACACTAGCATCACACAGCTCAGCGACAAAGGTAAAACGACACACACCACACTACATATACATATACAGTATCTCACAAAAGTAAGAAAGGACAATTTGCTACAATGTAAAGTAGTGAGTGTACAGCTTGTGTAACAGTGTAAATTTGCTGTCCCCTCAAAATAACTCAACACAAACGGAATGTGGAGGAGCACAAGGTCTCTAACATCCACCAGCTCCGTGATGTCATCATGGAGAAGTGGAAGAGGACTCCACTGGTAACTTATGAAGATCTGGTGAACTCCATGCCCAAGAGGGTTAAGGCAGTGCTGGAAAATAATGGTGGCCACACAAAATATTGACACTTTGGGCCCAATTTGGACATTTTCACTTAGGGGTGTACTTACTTTTGTTGTTTTTGTAGCGGTTTAGACATTAATGTCTGTGTGTTGAGTTATTTTGAGGGGACAGCAAATTTACACTATTACACAAGCTGTACACTCACTACTTTACATTGTAGCAAAGTGTCATTTCCTCAGTGTTGTCATATGAAAAGATATAATCAAATATTTACAAAAATGTGAGGGGTGTACTCATTAGTCAGGATAATGTGTTAACTTTTATATAACTGTTAATTTTTATTTTCTTCTTAAGCCACCCCTTCTTTCTCGCTCATGTACACAAAGCTAACCATGTGGTAGGTTTGCTCTGTTCTGTTTCAGATCTCCATGATGAGTGTGATTAACTCCCGACTGTCCAAGGAGCAGGAGATGAAGCTGTGCTCTCTACTCGGTCATGCTAAACTCAGTCTGCTGTACAAGGCCAGCGTGCACGGCTTCACCAACAACATCTTCCACCAGAAGTGTGATCGTCAGGGCCCCACTGTTACTGTAGCGTATAATAACTCGGGCTACATTTTCGGAGCGTACATAAGTAAAGATTATGCACAGACGGGTCAGAACATCATAGATGACAAAGCCTTCCTGTTCAGCTTCAATGAGCGCGAGGTTGATAAAGCTCCTCTGCGTGTGGTGAGCACAGAAGCACAGCGATCCTATATTGATGGAAACACTGGGCCAAATTTCAACTCCTTGATTTTTATACACAATAACACTGCCACTGTGTACAGCAATCCAGGCACGTATAATTTTGACCCAGCAGAGATGCATGGCAATGACCTCCAGCTGAGCGAGTGTGAGGTGTACCGAGTGGAAGGTGAGCTTTATTTAAGTTAAAGTATTAGGTTAAAGCAGAGATGGTTCATGTGAACATTAGTGTTTGTTTCCCTGCAGGGTTTGGATCACTCATGGAGAAACCGTGGAGAACCCTCGATTGGAGATTGGAGTAAGAAAAGTCAAACCCAGTATAAATCTTCCTCAGAATTAAAGTTAATATAGGTTCCTGATTAATTTAAAACTCATCTGTGGTTGAGTTCTACAGGAACTGGTTCTACTGGACTAGAACCAAGAAAGTGATGTCATTAACTGTGAGGGTTATTTTGGGAAGGTTATGTCACAGTCACAGTTTTAACCCGTTAAAGATCTTAACTCAAAAATCCACCCTGAATGACTTGCATATTAACGTTTATAGTTACATTTGTGATCTTCCGAGGTTTCCACCTGTCCAAGAGGTTTCCACATATCCATTCATTGGTCTATTTTTACTTTGGTTAATGGTTTCCTACATTATTCACTTTAGCACTTTAGTCCTTTAGTCTGTCCAGCTCTGTCACCTCCTCATCTGTACACTCTGCTCAAACACATGAGCTTCCAAAGCTTCAACTTACCATCAAAGCCATCACACGCATCATTTCATACATCCCAAACTAGTCGAGCCAAATATTAAGCCGTACCTCAGTATTATATAATGCTGTTGCATTCTGGAACTTTGTTCAATGTTTGCTCAAATGTCTCCACTACTCCTGTGTGGATTTCTCATTCATATGATGCTGATAGTTGCTGGAAAATAAAAAATGAGTGTGAAAAGATGTTTTGTTTCCAGGAGATAATGGTCAAACTGGAGCATTATCACTTACCACAAATGTTCTCACATTATTCTTTCTGTTGTAACTGCGAACAAGAACAATAACAATGTACCCTATGACATCATCACGACACACAACTGCTAACATCTTCAAGATATAATGGCAACAGCCAACAAATTATCATGAAAATCAGTAAACACACCACAGATATTTCAGAATAAACATGGTTAACGTGTGTCAGAGTTTAACATTAATAACTGTGTGCGTTAGGAAGAAGAAGTCTCTGATGGATGAGATCTCGCGCTGGACTCCGAGTGTGAGCTCGGTGCAGAAAGCTCGTGTGTTGCTTGTCGGTGCAGTTGGTGCGGGTAAATCCAGCTTCTTTAACTCGGTTAGCTCTGTGTTTAAAGGCCACGTGAGCTGCCGAGCCAACACAGGCATCGCTGGCACCAGCCTCACCACACAGGTATCTCGCTAATTTCACAAATTTTTAAACATATATTTTATTACAGAGCCTTGTACTACAATTAGAGCATTTGTATAAACCTGTGATTTGCAGGTATGTCTATAAATATATAAGATGATGTTAATAATGATGGTGTGTGTGTGTGTAGTTCCGTGTGTACACCATTAAGGCGGGCAGTAAGTTTTTGCCGATCACGCTGTGTGACAGTATGGGCCTGGAGGAAGGACTTAACTCTGGACTGGACATCGACGACTTCAACAATATTTTAAAGGGTCATATTCAGGACAGATACCAGGTAGAGCTGAGTAATCTTGTTTAATGTTAATGTGTAAACATTGGACCACTTTGATATCTGATGAAGAGCAAAGACCTGTGAAACTGAAAATACACAAAGGTATAGTTGATATGAATACAAATTTTGGTCCTATGGGTGTGCAAACTTTTGCACTCGATGCTATCTTTATATGTAATCCACTGATTCCATGTTCTAAACCCTCAGAATCTCTTTAGTTACACTGCTGAATCTTTTTCTGTTCTCTCTCTCTCTGTCTCTCTCTATCTCTATCTCTCTTTCCAGTTTAACCCGTCGATGCCTCTCCAATCGGAGTCACCTTATTTTTGTAAAACCCCGTACTTTGAAGGAAAAGATCCACACTGTGGTGTATGTGATGGACGCCTGCAAGATAAAACTGCTGTCTGACAAGCTGATCGAGAAACTGTCTGCTTTCCGCAGAAAAGCCAACCACATGGGTAACACACACACGCAATGTTTTTTATCTTATTAACTTGAAGAGATAAAATAAAGAGAGGGAATGAAGAGAAGCTGGTGAAGGAATGAGTGTTTATAGCTACTATAACGTAAGTGACAACAGGAAGTAACTTGTTTGACAACTTTAAATGTAACTATAAATGGATGAGTATGATGTGTGTTTCTTAATAAACAGAACGTAAATTGATATGGATATACGAACAATAAAACACTTGGGGACATGCAGTTATAGGAAAATAATCAGCTTTGGGGTGGTAACAAGGCTTCATCACGGCGCCCGGTCACTCAGTATTTCGTTTCAACACACAGTGTTTATTATTTACCCGAATGTCCCACTCTAGAACCAAACATGAAACCAGAACTCCAGAACCCAGTAGAGTTCATGTAACCTAATGTGTAACTACAGACATGAAAACATCGCAATATCACAAAGACTCTGTGTGTGTGTGTGTGTATGTGTGTGTGGTATGCGTATGGGTGTGCGCTACAGGAACACCACAGATGGTTCTGCTGACTAAGGTGGATGAAGCGTGTCGTTCTGTGGGAGAAGATCTGAAACATGTCTATAAGAGCCATTACATCTACAAGATGGTGAGATTTGGGAAATTGGCATATAACACACATACTGTATGTATAACAAAGCTCTTACCAGTCCTAGCTTATATCAGCTAACTACCTAGCCTAGCTTGTTTTATAGAAGATCAGAAATCCCCTAAATGAGGATCGATAAAAAAGCACAATGGTATCTTTAGTGTCCTTTACTAAGTTTCGTTGTGTTATGGCATAAACATTAGCTAGCTTTTGTGTGAAATTATTTCTGGTGTTATCTAGCTAGTTTTTGTTGATCAAATTAACAGGTTGAACTGTAACTTTAACGTAGCTAGCTAATGTAATATTTTCCACAGAGAATAATGACAAGCCCATGGTTCTTAATGTAGGAGCTTACCTTTCCACGTGTTTGTGTGTCTGTGTTTAGATGCAGGAGGTGAGTGTACGTCTGGGTGTTTCTCTCTCCGCTGTGGTTCCAGTGAAGAACTACAGCCAAGAGCTTGAGCTCGACCCATACACTGACATCGTGCTGCTCAACGCCGTTCAGCAGATCATCAGAACCACAGATGCGTACTTTGATGACATTTCCTGCGAGGAAGACTAGATTCCAGAACGATAGATGTCTTAAAAGCTGGACTACATCATCATAAACCTGCTTCAGGCTTAAACCTGCATATTAAATCACATTTATTCACAACATTTACTTCCTCCTCTGCTGAATATAACTGACATGAACAGCGTGTGCTTGTTGAAATAAATATACATTTCAAATTTAAATCCTTGAAATACATATTGTATTTTTGAAATGAATCACTGTTCAATTCCATGATAAGTTTATCAGATGTTTCCTGTTTCCTGTGTTGGTTCTTTGTTGACTCAGATACAGACAGATACAGGTGAAGCCCCTCACCATTTGCACATTTACATACTTTCCAGTCAATAGTTAACCCATTGTCTCTGTTGTGTGCCTGGTGTATACTCTGTTTTTTCTTTGAATAAATGAGAGATCTTGCCATTTGAATTTTGTGTGTCTGTGTGTCATTTGGCAAACTCTCCCAAGTGCTTGGTGTGAGAAGTGTATGGCAGGGCAAGGGTGCAGTCGTTCTTGTGTATGTTCTCCTTCTCTTTTCTCAACATCGCAACCGCAACACTTCCTGTATGCTCTTAGAACACTTTTTGATCTGGAAGATGTTAATTTATTTATTTTTATGTTACACTGGAGTGTACTTCAATTCTAATAAACACAATAACAAACTATAAAACACATATTAAAGCACAACAACACAGCTGTGTATAAAAGTGAACGTGAAAATGCTCTGCTAGCTACTTTACATATGTGAAGTGCTGGAGAAGGGAATGGTGAATGGTTAGTGCCAGCTACGTGAAATTATTAGGGCGGTAACATCAGCGCATTGCTGCGTTTTAGGAGCCAGTCACACTAGAAATGTACATTTTGTGTATCTGTGTGGAATAAGTGCTGAGACAAATCCTCTATTTTCTTTCCTTGACAAACTGATGTTTGTTTATTGTTCTGCACATCCAGCATAAAGAATATCAACCAGCAAATTATCACCATGTAACTGTGCACAACCTGAACATGAGGATCTGAGATCTCAACTTTGATAGGATGTGATAGGAACTAGGTACACTCCTGTTTATGTCTCAAACTCCCTAACACATGGTGTGAAGAATTTGGAGAAAATTGGAGGTCAAAATTCTTGCCATAAAAAAATTTAATAAAAGGATAAAAAAAAAAAAAAAGGTTTCACAGTTTAGTATTTGAGTGAAGAGCTCTGGGAGGTCTGTGTTCATGTGTGTGGGAAACTCCTGACTGGAATTTGGATAATTTTCTGCACCATGTTGTTAATAAAGCGCACGCGGCCTTTCGTTCATCACGGGTTTCGTCTCGAGTGGCGTGACGGAGGGATGGTGATGTTCTTCTTCTAGTCCTGATAAGAGAGAGAGAGAGAGAGAGAGAAGAGAGAGAGAGAGAGTATTCTACAAATCAGCTACAGGTAATCACCAACATTCCAACATTTTTATGAAAATAAACTGCTTTCTAATGAAATGTAAATATTTACTGAAGTGAATCCTTTCTGAAGTACACAGATTTATAAATATATTGTGTTTACATAGATATTTTATTAAAAGTGCGCATTTCAGAGTGTGTTTAAATGTGGCTTTCTCTTGTGTAAGCATTCTCTCATTGTTATTATTATTATTATTATTATTATTATTATTATTATTATTATTATTATACACTGCAAAAATGATATCTTAGTAAGTGAAAACATCTTGAACCCAAATATCTGTAATATTTGTATTATAAATTTTTCCGAATCAAATGTTATATACGTTAAGACGTCGTCTTCTGTAGTGAAGTAATATCCGTCTGAACCTGAACCCTGTGGGTACGGTGTGTTCTATCTGATGAAAGGTGTGTAGGTGTGTTACAGGTGTGATGGATGTACAGGTGTGTTTTGGTCTCTCATTGGTCGCTTTGTTGGTCGTCGTGGACGCTCAGGTGCCTCACTGGGGGGCGTGTCCCGAACCGAGCACTCAGCCTGCCTTCAACCTCAAACGGGTACAGAGTTCACTTTCACACCTTCACTGGCACCGAGTCCACCTGTTCTCACACACCTCACTCTCTCTCTCTCTCTCTCTCTCTCTCTCTCTCTGTGTGTGTGTGTGTGTGTGTGTGTGTGTGTGTGTGTGTGTGTGTGTGTGTGTGTGTGTGTGTGTGTGTGTGTGTGTGTGTGTGTGTGTGTGTGTGTGTGTAGTTTATGGGACGCTGGTTTGAGGTGGCTAAACTCCCGGCCCAGTTTGAGAAGGGGAGATGTATTGAGACGAATTTCACGCTGACGTCTGAGGGGTCGGCTCTCGTACAGAGCTCCGAGATTCTGTAAGTGTGTGTGTGTGTGTGTGTGTGTGAAGGGGCGGGGTTCTTCAAAAATTAAGAAAGGACAATGAAATTAATGTATTCACATTTTCCTGATGTAGAAAAGGTGAAGTGAGGAGGATTGAAGGAACTGCTGTTGTTGAAGACCAGAAGAACCCGGCTAAACTGGGCATCAGCTTTTCATACGGTAACACACACACACACATTTTGTGAGCGCTTCCCATCTCAATCAGTTAGAGTTACATTGTAGAACTGAGCAAAGATGATAGAACCACAGTTCGGGTAGCTGAGCCTTTACAATAAAGTTACTAGAACTCATGGGCGTAATCACTGGTGTCGTGCCCCCAGCCCCCCCCGCCCCCCACGTTGAGGAATACCAATCCCCCCCTCCCCCCATATACAGGAGAAAATATTTTCTATATATCCCTCTTCAATATTCCCTGCCAACAGATCTGTCTTTTCTTCATCTATTATATTTATTTTATTTACCTATTTATTTATGTCTATTATTTTTTTAAATACATTTCCGTTTATTAATGAAAATCGGTGTCTCCCCTCCAATTGTACACTTGGTTTCGCCCATACTCAACGCAAGTTGGTTGATATATTTTAGCAGCTCAGTCGGTAAGAAATGGAGACAGCAGCCAACTGTAGAAAAGTGCAGCAGAACATACGAGCTTTTTTCAGACAGACAGTAACTAGATACCTAAATATCTAAGCTAACGCCAGTTCTAGTTTTTGACTATTAACGGTACATTCACGTGCACATCCTCCCACCGAGTTCGTTGTGAACCCTCACGCTGTGACAGACTGGTCTAGCGCTTCGACCCCCATGTCCAGATCATGGTTACTCTCTTGCTAGAACTCTAGAACCTTTGTAATGATTCTACAACCACAAATATTAACTCAAGACAGGAGAGAGAGGGAGGTTGCCAGATCCTCAGTAACTCTGTGTGTGTGTGTGTGTGTGTGTGTGTGTGTGTGTGTGTGTGTGTGTGTGTGTGTGTGTTTATGGTGCTGCAGTTCTCCCCTACACTCCGTACTGGATTCTCTCCACGGATTACGTCAGCTCGGCCGTGGTGTACTCGTGCACAGACGTTCTCAGGATCTTCCACGTGGACTTTGCTTGGATATTGGGACGCGACCGCACTCTTCCCTCGTCCACCATCCAGCGCGCTAAAGCCATCTTCATGGAGAACCGCATCGATGTGAGCCGCATGATCGCCAGCTCACAGGAGGACTGCGGCAGAACCGTGTGGTACCGGGATGTGTTTCAGTCCTCTCTGTAGTGCTCCCTCGCTCAAGTTCCCTTGGTCCCGATCATTAAAGCTGTTCTGTTTATTATACATCATTTCTTCTGCACAAATTCAACTCGTAGTGGAACCACACACACACACACAGGCATTTACAATCACACTTGTTAAACAGCGGTTACAATATAAAATCTGCAGGTTCTAGATTCCTTGTTTCCAGCACTGTACTGTCTGAGGATTTTAGAACCAGACTTTATTTCACACAGACACATTTTAGAACTCCTTAGAATTCACAATAAAGACTCTAGATCTTCTTTTACACTGCAATCTGAATTCTAGTTGCTGTGATGATTATATGATTCAAGAACTGAGGATGCTCGAATCAGATCCTCAGTAAACATCCTGGAACCATTGTACTCCAGAGAACTCTATTCTATATAGAAATTCTATAACTGTTATCTGAATTCTAGAACTTTGGCTATGAGGATTCTAGAACCGTGTAGTCTGATAAATGCTAGAACCAGATTCCCCAGGAGACGTTAGGATCCTGTGACTGCAGTCTGAATCGGGGAACGTTTGCACCGAGGATTGTAGAATTCTAGAATTGTGCTCTCTGAAGGTGCTAGAGCCAGCCAGACTCTCAGTGAGGATTCTAGAACCTCTTGCACTAGAAGGGTCCGATTGTAACCTGAATTCTGGAAGTGTGGCTCTGACGGTACGAGAATTCTACAATGTTGCAAGAACCAGCTAAAGATTCTAGAAGTAACTTCCATCTGAATTCTGCCATCTCAGGACGCTAGAACCCGTGTCCTGAAGAAGTAAAAAAATTCCCTGTTATCTAGAACCTTTGTACAGAGGTTTCTAGAACTCTCGAACCAACACGCATAGGCCAGACACCGTGCTGAGAAATTACACAACCTGCATAATGATGAATCTAGAACTACAATCATGATAGTAGAACCTTGACAGCGAGTCAAATCCTCATATACACACACATGCACTGTTTGATACTTAGTGTTTATAGTTAACTGAGTCACGCTATGCATGCGCTTTCTAACTCACTGATCCTGTATGAAATGAGAAACACGAAAATAAATTTCCTAAACCACCATCATTCTCTCTCTGTGTGTGTGTGTGTGTGTGTGTGTGTGTGTGTGTGTGTGTGTGTGTGTGTCCTGTACTCCGCCCGTGTGGCCACTCGGAGAACTGTAGCAGATCAGAATCTGAAACTTTTCAGTGAGTCAGGTTATTTGACTCGGCTCCCCTGAAGAGTCGACTCTTTCAGCAACCAAACAGATTGTTCTTCTAAACCCTGAAAAAGTTTGCAATATTACAAGCTCTTATTTTTTGTTTAATTGCGGCTGGAATGCAGACATCAGTGAGATAAAAAAAAAATTAATCACAGTTAACCAAGTAACTCTGATGTGAATAAACCCAGTGAGACACTGGATTGGGGATAGGAAATGAAAACAGCACCCAGTTTGGAGGAGGTTTATTTAAGTTTTTCAGGGGTTAAACATATATGTGGAGTGTGTGTGTGTGTGAGAGAGAGAGAGAGAGAGAGTGATACATTAAGTGAGCAGAAACACAATACACACATGACAGCGAGAAGCCTTTAGTTTCACTATACTGTAAGATTTTATTATCTATATAGAGTTTGATTTAATTCTTTATCTATAGGTAGGTGTGTGTTGCTTCTTCAGCGGAACTGCAGAGGACTCACACGCAGCCCGATCACATCCTTACCAATCTCAGTCACCTGAAGAGAGAGACAGGACACAGGAGGTGACATAACTGCAGACACTAATATAATAACCAATCAGAGCTCATGACTCCTAACAAACCCGCCTTGTTTAACACCTTTATGTCAGACTCCAAAAGGAAAGAACACGTGCATGCATGTGTGAGAGACTGACCTGTGTGACCCTGCACACTTGCCCTTTGTAGGTGGGGCAGTAGCAGGCCCCGGACAGAGGACACTTCTCCACGGGGCGTCCTCGGTACAGCGGGATGAAGGAGGCGGCACACAGGTCGAAGGGGTTGTGTGGGTCGTAATTGAGCTGGTGAGCGTCAGTCAGGTTTTTCTCGCACGCTGCCAGGATCTTACGCGTCTGAAAGAGAACCAGGTCACATGAGGCTGCATCCCAAATCAGTGGTAGAGCGAGCTTCACAATGAACACTAAACAGGGTGTAGGACGCAAGGGGTAGTTGTCATGACAACCAGGCCTCACCTGCTGTGCCACCTCGGGTTTGGGTCCGAGCTCGAGCAGGCGGCGTGCGAACCCTGCGGCTGTCTTAAAGTTCTTCAGTTTGAAGAAGAGATTGAGCGCGGTGCGTAACACCAATACCATGTGGATCGGCTGCAGGTTACAGTGTGTGAAGTACGCCGCCATCTACACACACACACACACACACACACACACACACACACACACACACACACACACACACACACACACACACATCAGTGCACCATCACTATTCTTCTGAAATACAGTGGTGTGAAAAGTTTTGCCCCCTTCCTCATTTCCTGTTCCTTTGCAGGTTTGTCACACTTAGTGTTTGAACATCAAACCAATTTAAACAATAGTCAAGGACAACACAAGTAAACACAAATGCAATTTGTAAATAAGGTGTTTATTATTAAAGGTGAAAAAATCCAAACCATCATGGCCCTGTGTGAAAAAGTGATTGCCCCCTTGTTAAAACATACTATAACTGTGGTTGTCCACACCTGAGTTCAATTTCTCTAGCCACCCCAGGCCTGATTATTGCCACACCTGTTCACAATCAAGGCATCACTTAAATAGGAGCTGCTTGACACAGTAAGGTCCACCAGAAGATCCTTAAAAGCTACACATCATGCGAGACCCAAAGAAATTCAGGAACAATTGAGAAAGAAAGTAATTGAGATCTATCAGTCTGGAAAGGGTTATAAAGCCATTTCCAAAGCTTTGGGAATCCAGCGAACCACAGTGAGAGCCATTATCCACAAATGGCGAAGACATGGAACAGTGGTGAACCTTCCCAGGAGTGGCGCGACCCCAAAATTACCCCAAGGCGCAGCGACAACTCATCCAAGAGTTCCCCAAAAGACCCCACAACAACGTCCAAGAACTGCAGGCCTCACTTGCCTCAGTTAAGGTCGCGTTCATGCCTCCACCATCAGGAAAAGACTGGGCAAAAATGGCCTGCGTGGCAGAGTTCCAAGGAGAAACCATTGCTGAGAAAAAAGAACATCAAAGCTCGTCTCAATTTCTCACAACACATCTTGATGATCCCCAAGACTTTTGGGACAACATTCTGTGGACCGATGAGACAAATGTGGAACTCTTTGGAAGGGTGTGTCCAAGTATATCTGGCGATAGAAACACTGCATTTCATAAAAAGAACATTATACCAACAGTAAAATATGGTGGTGGTAGTGTGATGGCCTGGGGCTGTTTTGCTGCTTCAGGACCTGGAAGACTTGCCGTGATAAAAGGAACTATGAATTCTGCTGTCTACAAGAGATCCTGAAGGAGAATGTCCGACCATCTGTTGGTGTACTCAGAACTTGGGTTCTGCAGCAGGACAATGATCCTAAACACACCAGCAAGTCCACCACCGAATGGCTGAAGAAAAACAAAATGAAGACTTTGGAGTGGCCTAGCCAAAGTCCTGACCTGAATCCTATTGAGATGTTGTGGTATGACCTTAAAAGGCCGTTCATGCTCAAAACCCTCTAATGTAACTGAATTAGGACAATTCTGCAAAGATGAGTGGGCCAAAATTCCTCCAGGACGCTGTAAAAGCCTCATTGCACGTTATCGCAACGCTTGGTTGGAGTTGTTGCTGCTAAGGGTGGCCCAACCAGTTATTAGGTTTAGGGGCAATCACTTTTTCACACAGGGCCATGATGGTTTGGATTTTTTCACCTTTAATAATAAACACCTTCATTTACAAATTGCATTTTGTGTTTACTTGTGTTGTCCTTGGCTATTGTTTAAATTGGTTTGATGTTCAAACACTTAAGTGTGACAAACATGCAAAGGAACAGGAAATGAGGAAGGGGGCAAACACTTTTTCACACCACTGTTTTGACTTTTATAAAGCACACACAGATCTCACTTCAGCTACAATGAGGGGAAAAGTGTGGTGGCTAAGCAGAGCTTAATCATCCAATGGTTATGACATAATCAGTACCTCACACTGCCTCTTCTGTTGCTCCAGTGTCTCTTTAGGAAGCTTCTTCCTCTCTGTCTCCATGGTGAGACCCACAATGTACTCTTTACAGATAGTGATCAACTGCTGGGCCTGAAACACACAGACACACACACACAGTGAGACAGGACTGCTCACATGAGTGTAAGAGTTAGGGATTAAGGATTAATTAGGAAACAAAGGGAAATGGGTTTGGAGTGTAAGGGATCAGGTGTAGGAGTGTACAGATGTGTGTAGGGGTTAGGCTGTAAGATTAGGGTGTTACCTCAGCGATCTCCTGTTTGTTATCGAGCACCAGCAGAGGGACAGACAGCAGGATGCTCCTGAACTTATCGACAGCCTCATCGAAGCGCCCCGAGGTGGTCATCTGGTAGCATTGCTGCAGGCGGGCGATGAGGTCACGCAGATGCAGCCCCACTGCTGGGACTCCGCCCTTCTGCCCGTCTCTCTGCCTCCTACCCTCGTTCGTGCCCCCGTCCCTCAGAGGGTGGGAGAAGAGACAGGGCAGAGACGGAAGCCCCACATAAGACACGCGCCCTCGCGAGAACGCCTGCAGGAAGAGGGGCTTCAAGGGCTCGAAGTGGACCACACCCACCTGATCGTGCAGCAACTGCAAGGGACGGGGTCAGAGAGGGAAAGAGACCATTCTCATTGGTGGTTTGGGAAGGGTGTGATAATGAGAAATTAGAAACATTTACATTAATAAAGCCTTTACCCTCATGGCTGTCTCGAAGGATCCGGCAAGGATATGATCAACTGGCAACTGAGAGTTGTTACACCACAGCTGGGCGGGGCTAGTACCTTTAGTTGGTGGGACAAAGAAGCCTTCTCCTTCAGCACCACCCCCAGCACCAGTTGGCAAATCCTATTGGTCCAAACATGCATCAATCAAATACATTTGCAAATGATCAGTTCAACAACAAAAAATACAAATTAATGGCTGATGAGTGTGAAGCAGTGTGCGTGTGTGTTCTGACCAGTTCAGGTGGAAGGTCCAGATCCTCCTCCACTTCCCATCCTCCTCCTTCCTCCTTCCCCAGAGCTCCTTCCTCACCCAGACCCTCCTGAGCGTCCATAAACCCATCTGCAGCACGATGAGGAGAAATCAACTACACGAAAACTACAACATAGACTACAACCCAAAACATTTGCTCAGTACAAATATTGTGTGTGTGTGAGAGAGACTGACCATCATCTAAGTGGAGCTCTGCATCTTCACCCCATCCTTCTCCTCCAGGAGCATCCATGTCCAGATCGGCTGCCATCTGACTTGGTTTTCCTGCAACAGGAGCGATTCCAGACACGTACCCCAGTGTTATCACGTTGTGAACAGAACACCAGGAAGCTACAACCACAGACGAAGTGACCTGAACTGACCTTTAGCGGCGATGACTCCCTCGAAGAAGCCCTTAGAGACGGTGAGCAGGGGCCAGTTGGTGTCCAGAGGGTTGATTGGAGGAGGAGGCTGCAGCAGCTCAGCGTTCGGGTCTACCTCGGGGATCTACACACACGCACACACACACACCATTAGACAGCATTATTAAGTGTACTTTCACATCTATTATCTCGTTTGCTGAGTCATGAGTGAAATCGATTCTTTTATAAATTTACTAAGGCATGTTCGATTCACGAAGTCGATTCAGATTCAGAATCATTTCACGCGGATGCTAACAAACCGGCGTAAAATAACATTTACCATCTCTTTCTCGAGGTCGAAGGTCTCTTTGAGTGCTTCGGCCTCCTCGTCCATGCCGTGTGTCGCTGCAGTCAGGTACGCCAGAGACTCTACACATACACGCCAGGAGTTATAGCAAGAAACACAAAACTGCACCCGAGTAAATGAGTGTGTAAAGCATGTGCTGTATTAAAGAGAGGGTGTGTGTGTGTACTTACTCTGTCCACAGTTCTTGAGGATGCGCACTCTCTCACTGACATCCCCCAGATACAGAGCACCCTGATAATGTCCACTCATGTCCTTCCTGATCTCAGCTACACACACACACACACACACACACACATTACAAACACAGCGCACACTGCTAACCTCCACTCATACCCTTCCCAGGCTTCCTAGACACCCTTACCGATCTTCATCATCTTGCGGAGCTTGGCCAGGTTCCCAGTGATCAGGTAGAGGAAGGTGAGCTTGTCGAAGTTCTTTGTTCTCTGGTAGCACATCTCTACCACCTGGTGATGACCCTGCAGAAGAGCCGCCTCACCCAGACGCTCCCAACAGCTTCTCTCGTCCAGAGCCTTGGCCGCCTCCAGTGCCACCTGCAGCACGAGGAAGGAACCGTCAGCACGTGTGTGACCTCAGTGACCTTCAGAAGGGTGATGTGACACACCCACCTCGATGTTTCCGCACTCCAGAGCCAGACTGAAGCGGGTTTTCTCATCCTTGACGAAGTGTAGCGCCACCTCTGGGTAGCCCTTCTTCTGCAGGTATGCAATGATGGACTGACCCACCAGCTTAGCGTTACGCACCATGTGCAGCACCTGAGGAATTATGGGTAAAACACGTTATCTACACTTCTCTCTCAAACTCCTCACTCCTCATATTTGTGAGGCGTGTCCCCCAAAACACATGCCCTACTCGCTACACTTACCTCATCATATTTGCGGTTAACGAGTGCGAGTTTGAAGCGGTACTCGGTTGGGTCGATGTTGAGGACGCGAGGTCTGCACTCCCGATCCAGACAGTACACACTGTTCCCCCTCACACGCGTCACGTAGATGGGCAGGTCCAGGGTGCGGATTATACCATGATCACTTTGGAGTGGGGGGAGATATTACATTCAAATACACAGATAATCTTTATTTTGAAACATTATTCTGAGTATTATTATCATTAGTGTAGGTGACATTTATTCCACACTGTACTTCGTTAGTGTTTCAGAGAGGTGCATTTTTGTGTAGTGTCAGGTGAGAGAGAGGTAGGTGTGGGCATTACCCTGAGGTGAGGGCGTATTTGATATGGTTGGAGGTGGTGTAAATAAACACGCCGCTCTCATCCCATGCACCACTCTTCACGCGGATGTTCTCGTGGATGTTACACAGACTCTCTAACTTCCTGTTGCAGATCATGATGGCTGTAGAGACAGTTGCGTGCTTTATTATTATTATTATTCTCAACATAAATATATAACACACACAGTAAGAGTAGGAAGCACTGATATCAGCGCAGTACCATGTTTGGCCAGTAGCGCGACGTGGCTTGTGTCTGCACTCCACACCACGTATTTGACTTTGGCGATTTTGACGGTAGCAAGTGAGCGTTTCTGCTGCACGTCGAATAGCGTGACTCCGTCTGCGTCCCTCAGGAGCAGAGAACCCGTGCCTGCGTAGAAGATCTCCTCACAGCTCGGAACCTGCACTTTCTTCACAATCTCGTTCTTCAGGTTCTTTATCAGCAGCTGTGGATGGATTATATATACACATGTGAACAGGAAGTGTGTGACGCAGAGAAGGCGTGAACAGGAAGTGTGTGATGTGATCTCACCGAGTGCATGCGGTCCAACACGGCGAAGCGATTCCGGGCTACCCATACTGCTGTGAGTCCCGATGAGCGCTTTCCCTCTGGAGCTACACACACACACACACCGCTTAGAACCGGAGTTTAACTGCAGCCAGTGAGTAATGGAGCATGTGTGTGTGTGTGAGATCAGTACTCACCATCAGGGTTCTGCGCATCGCTCTCTCGAGGGATTGAGTACAGATCATACGTGCTGTTCTCCAGATTAGTGGCTCTCTGAAAAACACAAGAGTGTGAGTGTGTGTGTTCAGAATGATAAAATAAGCACTTCTCTTGTAAAGACTTACCGTGCACAGCAGCACGGCATTCTCCGCAGGATTGTACGACATGCTGAAGACGGGGAACTTGGAGCCGCTGCAAACAGAACCCAAATTTAAATAATGAAACACTGTTCGGATGGAGGTTAGGGGGCGGGGCTTCGCTTAAATCAGCTTCATGATGTCACTAAATAAATCAATGACGGTTGTCATGGTAACGGTGAAATATAGGAGCGAGAGAAGAACTGATAGCTAGATGACTAACAGGTACCTAACCAATAAGCTATACAAGTTTGTAAATAAAAGCGACAACAGTCGAATAGCGATATCAGGATGACGTAAGGGCATTCCCACATTTGCACATTCATGAATATTTATAGATCCTGATGAAGGTGTAGAGATGTTGGTCATTTGTTCGATGATAAAAAAAAGTTCTTGAAGGGCTAATCACGCACACATACACACACACCTGCGTAGCTGCATGACAGCCGTGTCTTTGCTGCTGTTGAAGTCGAGCTGACGCAGGAAGCGGTCCTTGACGTAGTACAGCATATTCCCGTACACAGCGTAGGCAGGACGCTCGCGCTCCAACTTAAACACCAACATCCCACTGTCATGTCCTGAACACACACACACATGCTGTTAATGTAAATGTTACACACATCCTGTTCTGAATATCAATAAAAAATTGATTTTCTTCTGCTGTATTAAAGTGTGTGTATGTGTGAGAGAGAGAGAGACACACCAGCAGCAAACAGGTTGAGATTGGGATGAGCTCCAAGCACCCAGAAGCGGTCGTGGTCCCTGCGGAAGGTCTGGACGCCGGTCCTCTTGGACATATCCCACACTCGGATGCTCTTATCCTCAGAGTTGGACAGAATGAGCTCCTGGCGCGGGTGGAAGACGGCACAGGACACGTTGTTGTAGTGCCCTCTACAGGTGTCCAGCTCCCACGCCTTCGACTCTAAACAACAACAAGAGCAGTGCCACTTGGATACACTCCAACGCATTCAACACAAACATCAAACCATCCAGCTGTGCGGCAATCAGGAGGACACTGCCTATGTAGGCCAATTCCCTGCATATGGATACAGTCTCACTGCCCGTCCCAAAAACCAGAGGCCACTACATTCACACAAACATGCAACGTAGACTCTACGCATGGACACACGCTTACCATTCATCCTCCAGATCTTCACCTGACGGTCGTCGGCATCCCAGAGGCCACTACATTCACACAAACATGTAACGTAGACTCTACGCATGGACACATGCTTACCATTCATCCTCCAGATCTTCACCTGACGGTCGTCGGCTCCGCTCACAATCAGAGGCATGCTGGGATGGAATGCTGCCCAGTTCACCCCTCGATCATGACCCTGAGGGCAAAAGATTAAAATTCATCATCAGTGGGCGGGGCCTGAGCATTCATTTGACTGTATAAATTTACACACACCACTGATGTTAAAAACATACGTTAATGTTTATTTTAAAAAAAACACAAACAAACAAAATAAAGGGGACAGGAGATCATTTGTCATTTGCCGCGAAAGAACCCTTGTGTCATGTGGGTAGGGGAACTTTCATCACTCCTGCCCTGCCCCCTGCAGAGAAACTCCTCCCACTTTAACAGGTACAGGTGAAAAGTTCATGAAGGACATTACTGGACATTATGTATATCAGATCTACTTTATACATGCAGGACTAAACCATTACTGATCATTGGGGGGGTCTGCTTATTTACTCAAATGTACACAGGAACCACAGAAAGTATAGACAGTTCTAGTTTCAGTTCAGTAGTTGCACCCCAACACCAAGATCATCATCATGATGATGATGATACAATCATTCTGACCTCCAGCACGTGTTTAACCACAGCGTCCGAAGCTCCGAAAAGATCCACTCCGGTGATGCCACGCACATCTGTTTCCACTGCGCCTGGAGACAGGTTCTTCTTCCTCAAACCTGGAACCAACATTTACAGTCCAACCCGTTTACACGATATCACACACACGGTACAGAGGAGAGAGGAGCAATGTAATAACTGATATACATCTATATATACACACACACACTGTATTTTATGGGCTTCTATACACACACACACTTCAGACATCAAAAAAAAGAAAGAAAAAAAGAATAATTATTAATGATCATTAAAAAAATCATCATTTACACTTCCTTTTGCTTCATTTCCTGTCTCTGGAGTTTTTATTTCTGTCATTAGTGAAAATGGACACTGCATTGAAGCGTTTCTCCAGATTTATTACAGAAATGGAGTCATATGTAAATGAGGATTATTGTGATTGGCTAATGAGAAAATCAACAGTATTGACTTCAAATGAAATCTCAGAATCAGTACAGAGAGTTTGGAACACAACCAAAAAATGGATGACGTAGCAAGTGATTCATTTGACTATTTAAAATTCAAATTCTGGCATTTTGGACAAAGCCTTACAATGGCCAACAATGCACCATGTACAATAACTAGTGCTGAGCTTCTGAATTAGGGACAGAGCCTTAAAACACCTGATGTTTTAGTACACTAAGTAGTAATGAAGTGTGTGGATTGATGATGAACTAGTGACTTATTGACCGAGTCGACATGCCCTCAGAAAGGTGCAGTGTGTGTGTGTGTGTCTGTGTAAAAAAGCCCAATAAAGGAGATGCGTGTGGAGCTGCAGCAGGAACTGATGTGTAGGGGTGGATGTTTCCGTCAGGGGAGTGGGACAGCGTTGAGATGGGGGATGGGGTGGATGAATGGAGGGGGGGGTATTTGGGTGGAGTGATGGGGAGGGGGTAGGAATGTAAACTGTGCTCTGGTGGGGCAGGACAGGTATACAGAGTGAGCATTAGCGTGCACATGCACTAAAGGACACGTGGGTAAGCGCGGTCATGCGTCTAGTGCGATTAACATCAAAGACGTGGCTCACAGTGGAATGAGTCAACCAATATGATCATTATTATTATTATGCATAATAATAATAATAATAATAATAGTTATTGCGCATCAGACGCTGATGTGAGTGCGCAAGGGATGTTTCAACTCTCAGTGCAACGCCACTTTATGTAATCTCTTATTTTATTTATTACGTTTATAGAGCAGTAGCTAGTTATTAAGTAGTTAGTTAGTAATTAATGACTTATTAATCCACATCACTGATCTGTACACATGCACATAAGCACTAACGACAAGTCCAGTTCTGTTTCTACATAAAAACACTTGCTGCTTACTGTTTGGGTTTTAAACACTGCTTACAAAGCTGAAGCTCAATAGAGGAAAGGGACATGCTCAGTGTGTGTGTGTGTGTGTGTGTGTGTGTGTTAGACCAGGTTAAAATGGAGGATTAATAATGAGCAGATGAAAATTATGAGTGATGATCAGGTTATAAACATGCAAAAAGACAGTAACACCTCTCAGACACACACACCACAGAATGTCTGTTGTGTTATTAATCCAGACCACACTTGTGTTATGATGCTGAACACACGTCTCCACTTGTTCAGATTAAATCTACTATACATGATGCAGGACCAGGGTTTAAGAATCTGGACCATTTGTGATCACAGGGTGGTGTCTGACTCTATATAATGTGGTCTGATGACATCGGACCAGACCATTCCTGAACAGAAGTGGGGGATCGGTCCATCTTATCTAATCGGTATCTGTCAAAGTGGAACAAACCATTACAGAAAAAAGTGGATGGATGGATTCAGTAGAGCTGATGGAGAACCTCAGAGACGTGGAGGAACAAATTCAACATCATAATGCAGGACTGAGTTAATAACACTCGACTTCACCGACACGTCAACACTGTGTGCTGTGTGTGTGTGTATAAGAGAGAGGTGTTTCAAAACAGAGCCCACAGAGATTTCACCTTTACATTCATCTACTCCCTTTCTTCTCCTCCTCTCCACCCCTCCCACCCTCCCTCTCTCTATCCACTCCACTCCCTCCCAGCAGCATTCCCACTCCTCCTCACCAGAGATATCCCACACCCGCACAGTCTGATCCAGACTGGCCGACACCACCAGGTCCTCCGACGAGTGGAACTGAGCACACATCACGTAGTGGTTATGTCCTGTCAGGACACTGAGGGATAGAGAGAAACAAGAGAGAAAGAGAGAGACTATATTAACCAGCTGCTCTGTGAATAAACTTGTACATACATACATACACACACACACACACACACACCAGACACATGTCCTGGACTGCCAGTTCCACAGACGGATGGTCTGATCGTCTGAAGCACTCAAGATCCACGGGTACTCCTGACCACGAAGAGAGAGCGAGAGGGTTAGTCCATTCACCATCACATCAATAGAAAATCTGTTTGCAGCTTCTCTTAAAGTATGAATAAAATCTGTCTGATTAGAAGACAGTGTCTTTCTCTCCATCCTTCTGTCTATTTAGCCATCCTTTTAGCCATCGAGCCATCTGTCAAGCAGTCTGTCAATCTTGTCAACTGATTATTTGGCCATCTATCTGTCGGTCTAGCCGTCTGACTGTGTTTACGTGCCTGTCAATCCAGGTCTATCTGTACCTCTATATACACCTACATCTCCAGGTGGTTGTCTCTCTGCATCCATGTGAATGTGAGAGTGAGTGAGAACTCACATGGTGGAAGAATGTGGTACGGATGTAGTCCAGGTGTCCAAGCAGAGTGAAGAGACAGCGACGGAGCTTATAGTTCCACACCTACACACACACACACACACACAGGTTTACTCCCTCTCTCTCTATGATAAATCCTGGCTGTTACACTACAGTAGAATCAGGATGCTGATGTTAGACCTTGATTTTATAATCGTCTCCACCCGAGACAAACAGAGGCTGCTGCTTGTGGAAGTCGATCCCTCTCACCGGACCTGTCCAACACACACACACTCATTAGACTATAAACACACAGAAAGCACTGAGAGATAAAAACTGTGGATGTGTCTAACCGTCATGTTCGTCGAACTTGTCAATGAGGGTACACATGCGATAATCCCACAGCTGGATGACACCATTATGCAGACTGGCCAGGATCCACGGCCGCTTCGGGTGGAAACTCAGCCCTGATGAGACACACACATACACACATCTGGATTTATCTAGGATGATCATTCATCCACAAGATTTTTTTTGTTGGCCGCCACTTAGATTTCACTGATTGCTCACTGCTACAACACGCTACATTTCAACACAGCACACTGTCCGAGATACCGTCATATCCTTTCATTCATTAAAAAAACATTCGAAACACTTACAAACAGACTGGAACTGTGATATTTATGCCTCGATTTTATTAATCTAATAAATAAATAAATAAATAAACTAACAAACAAAAAAACAAAACGGGTTTAATCTCTGAAACGGAAATTAAAGTGTTCCAGTTCCAGTATAGTTAGTAGAAATATCGAAATAACTATTTATATTAATTTCCACCGTGCATGCGCAGTCGTAGTTTTATTAGTCAACGTTTATTAAATGTAAAATCTTGTTACGGGTGTTTCTGGTCTAATATAAAGGGTTGGATGAGGAGATTTATTGAAACTTTCTGTACAGAAATGTCACAAACATTTTCCCGGACACGTTGTCGTTATATGACAGCGTTAATGTGGGATATTTATAATGCAGACATGACTGTTTATAAAGGATTGAGGATGATAATTTAATATTTAACACCACAGTTTTACTTATAATTACTTACAGCATTAATATTAACTGATAACACGATTTTAAAACAAAAAGAAATAGCGGAGTTACTGCCGTTAAATCCCAACGACAGCTCGTTACAGCTAATGAACTCAATCTAACCAAAACAGGCCACACTTCTTTTCGTACTTTATAAATGTTTTAAAGCACACTATTGTCACATTGTCAGATTCCTAACACACGCATATTTAAAGAAAATCGAACATCAGGATGAAATAAAATGATTAAAGAACCCAAGCTGAATGAGATGTAGCTAGCATGCTAACTCCGGCTAGTTGTGTTTGCTAGCTGTGTGTGTTACCTTTCACTCGGGCCGACTTGGTCTCGAATTTGGTTAACATCTCCGCGTTTCTGAGTGTCTAATCCAAAAAATCCACTCCAACTCGTGTGCAGGAGTGATTCCAGTAATTAATATTTCTCTCTCTCTCTCTCTCTCTCTCTCTCTCTCTCGGAGCTCATGTACTTCCTCAGCTGACACGTCTACCGAAATATAGTGTTTCCGGTACTGGAATAAAGTTGGCTTGACGTTGGACGTTCGATATTCGAGGAAATTAAGGGACCGTCTGTAAAGTTACATACTACATTTTTATACACGATTCTAACTTCAATAGCATTTGAAGGGAATAACTTACAGTCACAAAACCATCTGGAAAGTGTTCATCTAGGTGTCAGGTATGACGCACACCTTTTAGATTTTTTTTATTTATCAAAATAAACTATTAGATCACATTTGAATTAGACATGAATGGGCCCCATACACAAAATATAAAAAAAAATGTAAAGCTCAATAGCATGGTCTGTTGCTTTGGAGATGTTCCTTGAGACAGACTATCAAGATTATGCATCATCTGATGCTGTGTGTACCTTCCTTGCAGAGAGTTGCAGAGGAACCTTTTTCTGCGTATGTGCGTATGCATATGTGATTCTACACTACTGAGAACCACTGCTCCACATGGCAATTTGTTTCCCTTGTTTTTATTTCTTTAGTATTCTCTTTGGAGAATCTGCTCAGGTCCCTAAGCAATATGCCACTCCAAAGGGGGGAAAAGTCTGTAAATATCAAAAATCTAAAAGGTGATTCTCACACCTGACACCTAGATGAACACTTTCCAGTTGGTTTTGTGACTGTAAGTCATTCCCTTCAAATACTATTGAGCTTTAAAAAAAAAATAAATAAAATAAAATAAAAAAAGTATATTTTGTGTATTGGCCAATGCAGTAATAAAGTACATGACAATATTTATATATGATTTAATAGTTTATTTAGATAAATATAAAAAAATGTAAAAGGTGTTTCTCTTAGCTGACACCTAGTTGAACACTTTCCAGTTTTCTTTGTGACTAAGTTATTCTCTTCAAATGTTATTGAAGTTAGAAACGTGTATAAAAATGTAGTATGTAACTTTACAGACGATCCCTTAATTTCCTCGAATATCGAACGTCCAACGTCAAGCCAACTTTATTCCAGTGTTTCACGTGCGGAGTGAAATAAAGTTTTTTTTGTGTGTGTTCAAAACGTGACGGAGAAACCTCCACGTAGCTGTTTAGGAACTGGTGCGCATGCGCAGACACAATAACCTTTCCGCTAGCAAAGCGTTAGCAAAGACATCCAGACAAGCGAATTTAGCAACTGTTATGTGTTTTATTTAATCAATAGTACTCCTAACTCTTAAAATCTTTTGTCTCAAAGCTTTTAAATCCATTTTAGAACGAGGTTCTGTTTTTTTGTAACTGTACACATTTTATTTTGTGTATTGTTGTGCATCATGATCAATTAAGCTCATAAAGTCATTAATATGCTTTTCATTTTCCAAATCTATAGGCATATATGGCCGACTGCAGAATTATTGGCACTCTTTGAGAGTGTTGTGGATAAAATCAACCTTTCTAGCCTAAGTCAAAAAACTTCTAAGACAGAGAGTTTAGTAGATGTCAAAAGTAATAAACTTTATTGGAAACCAACAAAGGTGAATGTCTGCAGAGAGTCCAACTTGTACATACACAAACATGTCTTTATATACTTCCCAAAACAGTAAACCTAATTCCTAGGTGTGGCATTCAACGTTTCTTTTTAGAACTGACCAATCTCCATTGCTTTAACTAATTATTCATGTCCATAGGATACCTTTGTGGCGCATGCGCAGCCAGTTGTATATTCTTTCAAAGTTTTACCAGACCTGGGTTTGTTTACCCTGACACATCCTATAGCCGCATCTTGGTACCTTTCTGTTGATTCTTATCTTTTCTTTTGTCACTGATTTACAATCTTAAGAGGCTCTGTTTTAGAAAGCCAGTTCTGAAATATGTCCAAATTACTACCATAAAGTGAAGTTGCAATTAGATAAACACAAGGCTCTGGTTTTACCACCACAGAGTAAGTCTGCTTTAGACAAAACCCAAAACCTCTAATCCACACATTTAGAGGTGAAACTGAGTTTAAACAAACACAGGTTCACACTTTACACACTTAGAAGATGACCTGTTGGAAGTATCGTATAGTTTTAGATTTGCCACAGAAAGTAATTAGGCCCACTGTTTAGTAAGACACAGAATTCTCCTAACTCAATCTACACTCAGAATATTACTTGATAAACCATTATTCTATGGAGTTAGATTATGCTTCTAACTATTGATTATACATATAGACTATGCTTCTTAACCCATACACATTATTTGATTATACTTTAAGGAGTAATTTTAAATGCAGGTTGCATATTGAATACACTTCATCAACACATCCAGAAGTGAGTTATACACATTGATTACAAGTACTAGCTAATTTTATACATATTTTTTATATATTTTCTATAAGAGTAGAGCGACTATAAAACAAACATTACACACAGCGTTAACTGTAGTGTTACTGTTGTAGTTATTACAGCACAAATATTATTTTATTTCCTTTAATGCCAAAATTACTGCCACCCTTTCTTCTGCGGCTGGAAAAGCCTCACTGATGAGATGGCCAGAGTAGAGAGACAGAGGAGGCGGCCAGAATAAACCAAATAACCTTTACATCGGTGGTGAGCAGAAAGGCATCTCAGACTCACCCACTCACCAAAATTGGATATTTTTTAAGTGATAATGAGATGAACATGAACTCAAACTGAACACAGAGTCAGTCACACACACGCTGGAGAGACGGAGCAGGACAGGAAGATAAACAATGGTACAGCAAGGTGTATGTACAGCTGGATATGAGACGAGGAGCTTCACAAACACACCACGCGAGTTCGGTTAAACACACACACCATTTTTAATTATTCTAAACATCACTGAGGAATAAATCACATTTTATCAACATTTAAAGTAATAGAATATCGCTCTCACACACACACACACACACACACACTCACACTCTCTCTCTCTCTTACACACACACACACACACACCTGCATTTAAATGGTTTCACTCTTAGTGTTGTAAAAATCACACAATATTCTCAATAATTATGTATATAAAACCATTAGATGGAATAATCAGATTTTTTTTGTTTTTTAATATACCCATTACAGCACAATACTGACTGGTGTACCTGCATAAAAGTCGGAGGAGCTTACAGTAAATTTAATCAGCCAATCATCATCATCGCAAGGTGTTCTTTCCAACTCTGTGTACTAATTAGCATAAAATTGTGGATTTTACATGGATAAAGTACTTGTATTTAATTACACAACAGTAGTTTAGCTAAAGTTAGCAAACATCTACTGCTAGAGAAGTAACGCTAACGTTAGCTAAAAGGTGTTAACTAACCGATTTTATTGTGTAAACTGACTAATGTGAGGTGAATTATTATTCTGTTTAATTAAAGGCAGTATTTCATGTTAAATAATCTGTCCGTCCGTTCGTTCGTTCGTCCGTCCACTCACTCTCTCTCTCACACACACACACACACACACTCTCTCTCTCTCAACATTATATCATCTTTATACTGCTAACATCTCCGCCGCTCTGAGGTCACATGATCGAGCACTGCTCCCCCCCTGCTGCTCCAGGAAGATGAAGAGACTCCGGGTCAAAGTTCAGACCAGGGGGCTGATGGAAAACACAGGGCAGAAAGACATGAGCTCAAGTGTGTGCGCACACTAACACAGATCAGAGACAAAGAGAATGTAGTTTGGATTCTAGAACTGTTCTAGAACAGCCAAACAGATATTTAAAGACACTCACTGCTTCTCCGGCCAGCTCCTTCGGCGGGTGACCCAAATCTTGCAGCTGGGTGAAAAGACACATCGTTTTATACATACGTGTACGTACACACACACACACACACACACATACAGAGTGTTAAGAGCCTCCTCGATCAGCCGGATTGGGAAATGTACCTTCTGCATGAGTTCCAGAATGTTCTCAAAGCTGCTCTCTGTTTCTCCGTCTCTCTCAAACTGGCTGCAAATTTCTCCCATGATCCTGTGCTGCTGCTCGTACCGCTGGACGTCCTCAGCCGAGAGCGATTGTCTGTTACTGTCCAACCACTCAGGGTACTGCCGGACACCGGGGACAGCGGGAACAAAGACAGTTAGACATTTTACATCAAATAAACAATACATAAGAAGAGAATAAACAGAGCAGGAATGTGCTGAGATCATTATAATCACATTTTAGAAAAGTTTAGAGATCAAGAAAGGGACAGAAAAGTCAGATTGTGGATGGAGACAGAGCCTGAGGAGTGGGTGGGGTCTGAGGGAATGAGGCGGAGCATGTGGACAGAAATTCTCAGATTTTCCACAAGTCACATTCTAATGCTCTAATCGTGATATACGCTCAAGAGTGATGCATAGCTCTGCCTCTTACACTCTCTCCCCGCCCTTGACTCAGTGTGAAACTCACCTTCTCTGTGATCTCCTTGAGAGATGGATACAGCACGTCTTTGGACAGAAGATTCTGCATGATGGACTGCATGATGGGGAGAATGTTTCCATCATCCCTGCCCCCTTCACTGTTCTCATCCAATCCCAGCCCTTCTAACGTTTTAGCCAGATCCTCCCCGGCCAATCCAGTGGTCTGGTAAAAACACACACACACATTTTTTTTAAAATGGATTTTTAAAAGCATAGTGAATATAATGAGTTTTCAATTTAAGTCATAATTATTATTATTCATTTCAGGTGAAATCACTGCTGTTGGACCTTGCGTGTTTTTTTTTTTACCTGCAGATTATCTGCGTTTTTGGCCAAACCGCTCAGCGTGTCTTTGAGGCAGGAAGCAAACTCTTGCTGAGACACTGCATCAGTACCTGCACATCATCACGTTCATAACATTAAAATGTCTGCGTGATGATAATATGCATAACTGTACTGAGTATTGTAGGTTACGCTGACGTACCCACTTTCCCAGCAGCCTCGGACAGTTTGTGGAACTGCTGAATCAGCTCGGGTTCTTCCTGTGCGAGCTCGGCCATCGCTCTCTCCCACTCCTCCCTCGCCTGGTGAGCCATCTCTCCTTCAAACAGAGACTCGAAGAACTGACTGTCCTCCAGCAGAGGCGGCTACAAACACACACACACACACACACACACACATACATTAAGACATGAAGGTGCTGATCGCATGTTATAATATATTTGTATATTTGTCAGCTTAAAATAAAAAAAAATGTATGGTCACCTTCTGCCCAGTCTTCGCTTCTGCACTGGGGGCTTCAGGAGCACGAGGAACATTCGTCTTCTCAAAGTCATCCAGTGCACCTGAGAGAGAGAGAGAGAGAGAGAGAGAGAGAGAGAGAGAGAGAGAGCACACTTATTGTGAGTGACAGAACCTAACAATAAATATGAAACTGAGAGCAAACGTTAAAGTTTTAAACACAACCTTCCAGATTTTTGTCTTATAGGCAGTAGATAAACACACTGTATGTACCACAAAGTGACACCAGTTCTAATCGCTTTTTACTATTATTTGAGAATTCAAATAATAAACGAGTATGACTCCCAATGTAAGGACAGAGTTGCCTTTATCTGCTTAACGTGCATTTGCAACAAATACAGAATTTAAGAAAAGTGTTAATCAAGGAATCTAAACAAAGCACAGTTATCTAAATTTTCATTTACACTTTAGAGAAGTGCAAAATATCATATAAAGGGAGAACACATATTTTTCCTCGTGACTGTAATGAAAGTCTTGCTCCACAAGTTCTCCCTTTCTCCCTGTAGTTACTGTTTATGGTGTTGTTGTCACTATGACACCGCGTTTCTAACCCGCTCTTTAGCTGTGGAGGTGTCAGCTCGCCAGCTTTATTTGCTCTCAGCTGTGAAAACACTTCATCTGGAATCGCAAACCTTACTGTCCAATAATTCATCCAGTTCTGCGTCTGGTACAGCCGAATTTTCAGATTGCGACGCCATCTCGCACTGCAATGACAAGCTGGGGTGTCGCAGTGAGATGACGTAGGGGTCACGTGACCCGAGTCGACCCCGCTAGCTAGCAAATTGACTTGTCAAAGACGGCGATGGATTTCTGCGTAACGGAATTAAAATAGCATCGTCTGTTTTTATCGTCGCCTCTTGTTTATAATAAAATACAGAAATAAATTGAACTTCTAAACGTATCAATAAAAGCAGTTGGAAAAAACGAGCTAGATTAGTTATAATTAGGCTCACCCTATTCTTTTTAGAGTCGTGAATCATTTAATCTCTAATTCTAGTAATTACACACACCAAAAAATAATGATGATATATATGTAGCTGATATATATATATATATATATATATATATATATATATATATATATATATATATATATATATATATATATATATATATATATATATATATAAACCAATGTTATGTTTTTTTCTTATAAAATAAAGGAAAAAAATTAAAATAAATATAATTTGAATATTCTGGAATTAAGCATTTACTCATGTTTCCAGTTTATTCTTTTACAATTATTTTGTACAATAAATTATAAAAATGTATGCATTTACCATATGTTGTGGCCTCAATCATTAGCTCCATACAAGTGCAAAAGTTTTCTGACACTTTTCTGGGGAATCCCTTTTGTGTTTTAAAACAAAAACATATTTTTGGACACTGGAAATATCAGAGGACATAAAACCATGTTATAATAATCATGAAATTTTTTTTATATCCTTTCACTACACCAAGAGGGTATACAATTTTTTTTTAAATGTTCATATAACTCTTGAGATGAAACTGATTAACCAGCAGAGAGCCAATATTATTTATTAGCCACTAAATCTGTAGTAAATCTTTCAGATAATGTTGCAAACAGATTACAGGTTTCCTTGTTAATTCTACATTCAGACCTTCTGAGCAAAATGCATTTTTCTTAAAAAAAAAACAATAACAAAAAAACAAAAACATCTTTTCGACAGACAGAACATTTTTTTAATTTCCTTTAATAACTCGGACACATGAGGTGAGAGAACAGGATGTAACAACACACTCAAAACCATTTTATATTTGTATTTTAATAACAAATCCGTATAACGCACTTTTCTGTTTTATATTACACACATTCCTCTCGTCTCGTGCCCATGTGGAGTTTCTTTCTGAATAAAATCCTGTGTTTCAGCAGGAGAAAGTTACGGCACACAGTTAAACACACAGCAGCAGCAGCATCATTACATCACAAACACTCAGGACCTGATTATAAATCTTAATTTTTTTTTTTTTTAAATTTCAGTATTTCTAAGTGCTTCAAGAGTCCTGCTCTAACACATTGTTAAATGTTATATATCCATGTATTATGTGTTATTTAGCTACACAATTCTAACCATGGGTTTATAATTTTATCGTGATATTGGTCATTTTAGTGTTAAAAAGTCTACATTTAGACCTTAAGTTAAAAGAACTAGCCAGCTAACATGTTCCAGCTAGCTAAAAAACACTAGCAAATGTACCTCAGCTCACATAGATGTGATAGATTGTTATGGTAAACAATATGGGAGAGTATTGAAAATTTCTTTAGGGAGGTAAACAGAGCAGAGCAGATCAGATCATCTGTTTAATGTTAAATACACCATAAAAACAGTAAACCGCTGTATTTGCAAGATAACTTTAGTTTGTGCAATCTGACTAGCATGCTAACTAGTAACCTGGCGTTTTCTTTCAAATAATGCCAAATAATACAATAAAACATGACGGATTTAATAATGTCGTATTGTATGATATGGTATGAAGATTAGAAGATCTGATTGGCTAGAACACAATATGACACATTTGCTTAAAGTTTAGCTTTACTGAATGTTCACATAGAGACGTAGCATAAGTGTGAGTTATCTAAATGTAAATGAATTATTATTAATGTTAGATACAAAGTGGTCAGCTAACAAAAAAAAAACAAGGTGAATGACAATATTGCGTATTTTTCTATAATATATTAAAGCGGCTCAAGTGTAAGAAAGTGTGTTAGAGCAGGAAACCTCTCTGAACTGTGCAGAATGTTCAGATAACATGAGCAGCACAATAAAACATCAGGAGAAAGGAAAAAAAAGAAAAGAATATATTTTGGATGATGAACACAATTATTCTATTTATAGGAATAGATTTTCCCATGGGGAAGTAATGAACTTTAACTCCGCACATCACACAGGTAACGAACGGACTGCTAGCGGTTTAAATACAATATCATTTATTAAGTCAGTAATCATGTATTCACTCCTAATCATGACGTTTCACATCAAATATACAGTTAGCTTCACTAATGTGTGCTTTATGGATTTTTTTTTTGAAAATCAGAGATGTAATTAGCTGTTTTTTTTATTATTTAAAAGGAGAAATGAGAACCTGTTTACATTAACTTCCTGATTGGAGCCTTTTTCAATCTGCATCCAGAATATTAATTATTTACTATATAATAATATTAATAATATTCAGAATGTCCTTATTTCTAGGTTCCTATAAACGCATTCTCACACATGCGTGTCCTTCCAATCTACAGCTATTTCCACACTTTGGCTTCTTAAACTGAATTATACTCGTGCGATTTAAAAAAAATCTTAAACAAACAAATCGGAACCACATGCAGGAACACACTGTTACACGCGCTGCAGGTGTTTATTACATCGGTGAAAGGATTCAAATGTAGATTAAATGTGTACATGTGAAACACACAGCAACGTGTGATAATGAAATGTCAAAAACCTCTTGTTTTATCTCCTGCTTCCTGTGCTCTACTTCCTGGTTCTATGCCAGGAATTAACTATAATATTCCTGACTATAACGTCCATAGTTTTAAGGCTCCATCCCATATTCTAGAATTCATCCCTACTTAGTGTACTTAATAAAACAACAGCTATTTTAGGGCTCTGTCCCAAACCCTAGAACTCATTCCTACTTAGTGTACTCACTAGAATGTCAGCTAAACCTAGAATCACCTAGAACCCAAAGGATAAATTCTAATAAGACTGGATAGTGGTTAGTGTAATAGCGTACTTTAGTGTTTGTTAGAACCTGATCAACTCATTAACACCCCCTTAACAAGGTGTGTTAGTGTGAGTGTGTGTTAGTATGTGTTAGTGTGCACGTTAGTGTGTTATACCATCAAATACACTACACTGTCGATTTTTTAAAACATTTTTAAATTAAATGTTGTGTTTAGCCCTGCCCACTCTTCCTGTTATTTCATCACTGTGTGTCAGAACTCCACTTTACAGGCAGGGAACGTCTCCTCCTGCATGGCCACTGTGCTGTTGCTACCCAGTACTGTGATGCCCAGCTGCTGTTGCTTCTCCTGGGTCTGATGGTACCACTCGTGCATCATCATTGACTCAAATGTGGGGATTAACGTCACCTGCAGACAGAAAATGACATGCACTAAGATCCAGATAAACTCTTAGCCTAGTATCCTTAACCCTCTTGGCCTACTGAATGTCTAACAAGTTGTATCTGTTACTGATTGTCTCTCTTACTGGTTTTCTGTCTTACTGGATGGTTCTCTTACTGGTTGGCTCTCTTATTGGCTGGCTCACTAACTGATTGTCTCTCTTATTGGTTGTCTCTCTTACTTCCTATTCTTCTTACTGGCTGTATCTCTTACTTACTGTCCTTCTTATTGCCTGTCTCTCCTTAAGGTAAGGAACCATAATCGTTGCTAAAATACGCTAAGTGTGAACTCACTGGCACATCTTCAGGCCAAACAGACTTTCCGTCTAGTAAAGCATCCAGAATGGGTCTCACAATGTCTTCTTTCAAAGTATCATCTCCGCTTATAATGTAACAGGATGATCGCAAATGGCAGAAGAATTCGACATCAATAGTGGATGCTGCATTTCCAGATGGGAGGTAGGCCAGGTCCAAATACACAGAGGTGATGCCCTTGATACCTGCTGGTGATTACAGAGAAAACCAGTTAGACAAGAGCTAACTGATACTTTTGTATTTGGATTTTACAGGAAACAGTGACTGACTGCAAACATTTTGTAACAAGAATTAAATGTTATAATCTGACTTACTTCCACTGAGGGAACTACATGATATGATCATTTATATCCTGTAATTGCCTCAGTGGAAGTATTCAAGTAATGTCCTGCAACAGTGATTAGTTTAACCAACCGTCTTGGTATTTTGTTCATACATCTTTTCCTACCTGCGCTGGTTGGTCTTTTTGCACCAGAATTGGAAGAACGTGATACTGGAGTGTCGGCAGTAGAATTTGACCTCAGACTCCCAACCGATCCAATCTGACTTCCTGTTCTGGATTTGCTAGCTTGTGCCAAAGTGCTAGATGCACTCAGCCTCTGCGTAACCACAGTCATCTTCCTGTTCTTTGAACCTGTTTTACCGAGTTTCCCAGGATCAGGCATGCAGGCCCCAGGCTGGGCAGGAAGAGGAGGGATATCTTTGAGAGGAACAGGAAGAGGATCCTGAAGTGGTGAATTATTCAGGTTCAAGTTCTCAGAAGAGCAGTGTACACCTGCTTCCTCATCAGAATCTAACGCACCGTCTGCAGTGATAGAAGGGCATTCCTCCAGACCGGGTTGAGGGTCGGAATCCGAGCCAGTGGGGAAGTAGTCACTAGCAGAGGTGAGAGGAGTTTCCTGGGTTGGGTGAGTGGCCTTGTTGCTGAAAAATGCCTGGGGCAGAGGCTTCACCACTTCCTGGGAGTGATCGCTGTCATCTGAGAAGTCATGTGGGCTGGTAGCCATAAGTCCTGGTGAAAGTGTGTGCTGATCTTTCTCTAGATGTTTAAAATGTTTAAATTCGCAGGGAGAAACCAAACAAAGGTCAACATCATTAGTAGCATCAAACATCAGACTCTGTGTTCCAGAAGGACGTCCATCCGAGGCATCGTTCATCACCCTCTTTGTATGTGACATCTTTAAAGACAAAGACATGCCTACTTTGAAGTCAGGATCTGCGTAGTGTCCATTAGAGTAGGACATCTCATCCTCATTTGTGGATTCACTGACCGTAGGAAGCACCTGCTCAAAGGACATCGATAAAGACTCGTCAACCTCAGTGGATTGTGGTGAGCTAACTTCGGCAGGCAATGAGTGGGTGGTGGTGGTCACTGTGGGTGATATATCAGGCATAATGTCCTTGAAAGAGCTCAGAGACAAGAAACTGGAGTGTTTCTCTTTAGAAGAACTGGAGTTGCTCTCTTGAGTACTTTTGGGACATCCTGACTCTGAAGTTTTACACGATCCTCCTTGCTGGCTGTCTGATCCCAAGCACATCTTAGCTACTAAGCTGCTGCGGTCTCTGGAAGCCCAAGTTTCCTCAGGGGAAAGGTGATATGGCGTATGACCAGCACTGTTTGGACCAGATCTTGGAGGACTCAACTCCAGGGTCTTCTCATCTGGGCTAATGCAGACTTCGTCCTGGACACTTTTGGGTGGATTGTCCTTCAAAGCTCCATCAAGCCAGTTAAATTCAGTGGGTGTAAGGTCCATATTTACACTGTGCTCACTCTTTGGAGTTTTGACAATCCCCAAAGCCTCAGTGGACTTGACTGGATTCGGTATGTCATCTAAAGACTTCTCTGGACTTGCATGGATGTTTTTTGGATCGTCCTCACTTCCTGATTCCTTCCTTGATGGGATGTCAGGAATTTTAGCAGACAATTCATGTGACTGCTCTTTCTCCATTTCCAGAAACTCTGCTGTCAAATCCTCGGGTGAAGAGATCTCTGAGGGTTTTGGATCTTCCACATCACCTGAGAGCTTCTGGTTTTGCTGCTCCTTGTTAGATTTATTGCTTTTCACTCTGTCGTCTGTCCCGTTGTTTACTTTCATTTCATTTTTCTTTGCACTTGCAGATTTATTTTGGTCTGCAGAAGGGGATGAAGACCTTGCAGCCAGTTTCTTGACCTCTTTTCCCATTAAATTGTTTTTTCTTTCTTCAGTCTTTTCATCATTCTTCTGTTTGTTCAAAGGGGAATCCTTTTTGCCTGACATTTTCCTCTGTCCGATTTCCTGTTTTTTTGACACTGGCATGGTACTCCTGTCATCTTTTTTGTTGGCTTTAAAAGACTCCTTCCTTGCTATGGTTTTGTTCAGTTTAGGCTTGACACCAATTTCAACAGTCTTCGGTTTTTCTTCACCATTCATAGACTTTACCTTGACCTGGTCTTTTGGCTCTGGATACCCACGGACTAATTTCTCCTTCGTTGTGGCACTGCTTGACCTGGATTCTTTAGTGCCAGACTTGAGGCTGTCTTGGCTCTCAGCTCGTTTTGGGTTCTTTTCTGACTTTGGTTCAATATCTTTGGAGCACACTACAGGGCGCTTGAAAAAATCTAGGTGCTTCAGCTTTTCCAGACCTTCCAGTATCTTTGTTTGTGGCGTCGACCCAGGGAAAAGGACTCGTATGATCTTTTCATGTGGGCTAGCAGGATGCCATACAAGTAAAGTGCAAATAGACACCAGAGAACTTAAGGGAACTTCTGAACCTTTGGGACTGGTGCTGTTTTCAGGCCAGCGATTCATGAAGTCCTCAAACTCTTTGCTGCCTTTAACCGGGTTAATGACATACAGCTCAAGACATCCGACTCCCATCTTCTGAAACAGAATTACTGGTTCTATGGGACCGCTCGAATTGCGAAATAGTGGTTCTGCTGACATCTTGAGCTTCTCCAAATGACGTAAAGTAAAGCCTGCTTGATCACTACTTCGCAGCACGTTTGGATCACCTTGAATTTTTTTCAGCCTTTTTGGTGCATTAAAGAAAATGACGCCCAACTCTGGAGAGATCAGATTTTTTTGCCATTTTTCCTTCTTCTCTGAGTCGGAGGAATTATCTTCCTTGAGCTCAGCAACCTTTCTTGCAAAAAGACTATTAATCCCTGGAAGATTATCAGTCCCAGCGTGAGATAGAAGAACAGAATCTACACGGTCCAGATGCCTGACTAACTTCCAGAAGCAAGACCGTGGATCCGATCCACCATTGACCAGGACGTTGAATCCGTTGACGGCGAAAAAGGCGCAGTCCCCTCTCCCGCCTGGAAATATGTAGCAACAGGGACGACAGAGTTTGAGGAACCCCACCGTGCTTGGGGGTTCAAGTAGATCAAAAGGCGATGGTGGCTCAATGTTCTCGCAGAGATGATTGGTGAACTCCTGGAGGCCATCCATTTTTGGCAGCACCATTAAAGGGTTCACCTTAATGTCTATTACATCTTGTAAATTGTGTTTCCCGAGAATGGAGTTCTTCCATGTTCCAGTCTTTGGGCAGCTAAGGGTGAGGGTTGCTTTTCCTGTCACACTCACAGAGTTCAGTTGATGTTGAATCTGTTGTGTGCAAAAATAATAACACAGTCAGTGCATCATAATCTGTTTTTGTCAAAAGATTTGGCAGTTTGGCTCATTTTTCAGAAAATCAATAGTTAAAATACATTAAATTTTTCACGGACCTCTTCATCTGTTAAGATCTGAATGAAGTGGTTTGGAGTGAAATGTCCGGTGTGTAAGACAAGGTCCCCACTGTCCTCCAGGGAGCGGCCAGTCAGCACGAGCAACTTGTGTTGAGAAGTGTCCGTTATCAGGCCAAATATCTGCACATATTAGCATGCCAATCATGGACAAAGTCATAGTAATTACTGTTTTCTGGAATCTAAATAAGTGTGTAAATGTGTACATTCTTCAAAACAAAGAAATGTATTAATGTATAAAATGTTTGTGTGTGTGTGTGTGTGTGTGTGAATTGCCAAGTGGTTTATTTAGTTATTCATGTATTTATAGACTTATAACTCTAAACCGGTTATTTATGTGTAGAATCTGCTTCTTTAGTTGTTCTTATAGCCGAAACTGCTGTTTTCTGACTGGTTAAACTTTGTCACATGACCATAAACAATACAGCCAAATACAGGCGGTTAATGCTGAAATCCATGGATCTCAATATGTTGATTTTCCTGATCCTGAAGTTTTATCAAGTGGAGTATTTCTACTTGGATTCTCTTATTCAAATAAAATCTGGATCACGTTCACATCTGGATCTGGAATAAAATTTAACTTGTTTATTAATCAGCGTCTGAACAAACCTGAGAGTAGAGAGTTTCCTCTGAGGGACTGAAGACAACTATGCAGCTGAACACACTCGTACTGAACTCCAATATCCGCTGACCTACACATAGATCAGGAGACATTTCTTAATCAAACACTGATTTTAGAGACAGATTAGACACTGAAACAGAAAAAAACAAAACAATAATATTGGTTCAGTTTACTACTGTTTATCAGTCTCCTGTTTGAATGGGCCTCCTGTCAGTCATTTTATAGACATGCCCCCAATACCACTTCACTCCACCCTCTATTTCAATATGAAATCAGTACACTCCCAGCACAGCCAGATCATTCTGGCTGAAACTTAAGAAGAAACGCAGAATAAACACTAGCAGCTGGAGTGAAGGAGAGGAAGCTGGACACTATGTTGCTCCTGGACACGTATGTAAACACTGTATAAAGTTTTGAAGCGTCCGAATGACAGCTTTACATAACAAATCGAGTAGATAGGTTTTTCTTTTTTTTTTCCATTACGGAGAAAAACAGGACAGTGACCTTCTGTATATCTCTGCATATCAGACCTTTGCGTGTTTTTGGTGTTATAAGTTCAATTTCTTTTTCTCAAACACGACTTCTTCTCTCCTTTGTCCCACAGCTCTCTGTACAACCTCCACTTCCTTTTTCACACCCACACTTCCTGTTCAACCTGGATCCACATTCATGGGGTCAAAAGTCAAAAATCAAGCATATGGACTTGTTTCAGGGGTTGTTTTTTTGGAAAGATTTTTGAGGAAAATAAAAAACTTGAACGTGGTGAGAGAGAGTTCATGTTCTGCCGCTGAACAATCGGTAGTTAGCACTTCCTTCCTGAACTTCCAGTGATTTAACACACCCAAAGCCTAGCACACACACACACACACACACAAACATTTACATCTCACAATCAGATCTATTCAGTCAACAACAGCATCATTGTTATGTGAATGTGAAACATTCCTGAACCACACACACAGACACACACACAAAGCAGCTCTATTTTGTTGAGTAATAAACCACACGACCGTCTTTCATGTCCGACTCAGAGTTATTTAAATCACTTGTTTGTGCTGTAATCCTTCTCCATTAAAGTGTTTATATTTCATTATTTATTTATGGTTTTTACATTTTTCTATATTTTTATTTTGTGTATTTCCCCTTTTTATATCCCCTTTTTTGTTATTTTTCTACAAACAAATTCCTCACACACATCTCTACATACTTACGTAAAATAAACAGAGCAATCTTCATCTTTTTTTTTGTTTAATGTGGGCGGAGCTTTGTCTTGGCTGCAAAGATGATGCCACTGCTGACGTCACTCAGCTGAACTACAGGTAAACTATGGAGACAAGGTGTGTGTATGTGTGTGTGTGTGTGTGTGTGTGTGTGTGTGTGTGTGTGTATGTCTTGTGTGTGCATGCTCACCTTTAACATCACTGCAGCTCTGAGAGGAGTGACGACTCACAAACTCTCTTAGCTCTTCATCCAAATTACACACCGTCAGATCCACATCCCACAACCGCAACCCTGCACACACACATGCAAACACACACACCACAACTACACTGAGTACATTCTTATATTATCATATTTACAGTTTAGAATCCTCAAATTTAAAAAAATCACCAGCGATTACAATGTTTGGTTTATTAAAGAACATGTCATACTTTTTATCTGTTTAGTTATATTTAATATCAGCGAGAAAGGTTAGTTCCTGTTGTCACTTACGTTACAGCAGCTATAAACAGTCGTTCCCTCACCAGCCCCTCTCTTCATTCTCTCAGAATAATCGCAGTTTGTGATGTTAGTGAGAAACAGTAAATAAGTGTAAACTCCTCTGTCCTGAAGATGTGGGTAAACAGCTTTACCTCTGACTGTTACAAAGTGCTGACACTGGAGACTCCTTCCATACACGTTACATAAACACATTTCTCCTTACAGAAAACTTAACCATTCCAACAATTTTGTAAAATCCATATATCAGTGGAGGGTCTGCTGTTCACATCCCTGTGATCGAGCTGTTACTATGGAAACTATAACGTATTAGAACAAACGCATTATAGAAAATGAATCATAAGCAAAATAATGACTGTTTAAAATAAATGAATGATAAAAATCTCTCAGTCCAAATTCAAAATTCAACCTCTTTGGAAAAACATGGTCATCATCATTATCAAAAATGAGAAGTGAATACAAGGAAGAACACGAGTGAAACTTTGCCATGAAGCTGTTTTGACAGATATGACAGCATAACTTATCAAATTCTGCTAAATATCAGGGGTCCATAAACCCTGACTGCTTCCACCAGGAGGTTAAGACATGGCCATAGACCGAGATTTTAACAAGAAAATCAACTCAGACACATCACCTAATCAATATAGAAATGGCTACAGGAACCAAATTAGTGATTTCTCAGAATATCTCAGCCTGGAGATTTGAACCCTGATGAAAAGCAGTGGTGTGAGAAGTCTGAGAATGAGGAAATCAAAATATCGTGCATGAAAGAGGCTGTAAAACCCACAGATTAGTGTCCATAACCTTTGCTGGATATTACAGCCGTCCTGTTATTCTCTCTAATCGAAAGGTAACTACTGTTAATTGTTACTTGGGTGCCAATAGTTTTGTAAAGACTAACCCAACCCCGACCCCCCCCCTCCAAAAAAAAATACAAACTCGAGATATTATACCGGGGTTTTTTTTGTGCACCGTTTACTGAAGGGTACAAATACTTATAGAGGTGGTTATTACGTCATAACGCCATTTTCGTTTTTTTTGGATGCAGGATTGCACTGCAGGATTTTTTGCACAAGAGGCTGATGTGTGTGGATTTAACGCGCCTGAGGGTGTGTGTGTGTGTGTTCATGCGTACAGGCTCTGTATTTACACAAAAGCATCACACACACATGACAATTTTATACATTTACATTTATACATGGACATGTATACGCGCGTGCACGTAAGTACAAAGAGTAAATGAAGCATTAAGTGTAAATAAGGGTGTGATGAGGCATAAACAGGGATGAAGAGAAGATTTCCAGGCACTATGCGCGTGACGCACCGACCGCAAAAATGCATCCAATGTAAAGTGTAAATGTAAATGTGTAAACAAACCCGGGGGTGAGTGTCTGCACGCTCACGGGGAGCAGGGAGACGCTCTTATTCCTCTCCTCCCGGTGTGTGTGACCGCATCCTCACACTCATGCGCCACAAAAAAAAAAGCCAAAAATATACCTCTAAATCAGGACTCCAGTAAATATTATGAATATTCTTTACCTCTGTGGATCTCTGAGGCGATAAAGTCCCGGATGTTCCGCTCCGGGGTCGCGCTGATGATGAGGAGCGCCGAGTAGCGCTCGGCGATGAAGCCGGGGTGCGACACGCGCTCCTCCTCCGCCATGATGGGAGGTTCTGCTGAGGATGATGGCATCACACACACATACACAGAAAACAATAATACCAGCCTTACACAATTCAAGTTAGCTAACTGCCATAAGGGGGCGTCATTATTATTATTATTATTATTATTATTATTAAAATAATTATATAATAATAATAATAATAATAATAATAATAATAAGGGTTTAACACCTTAAACTATACATAATGTGTGACACAGCAGTGAATACTGCACTTCTCATTCCTTAAGCACTCTTTAACTCTCTCTCTCTCTCTCTCTCTCTGTCTGTCTTAATGTCTCTCTAAGACACAGAAATACAGTGAGACAGTTTGTAGTAAACAACAGCTTTCTTTTATTGTTGGTCATGAAGTGTACACTATAAGGGGAAAAGGGAAGCAGTACAGAAGTATACCCATCATGAGAATAGTACAGTAGTGTACAGGACACAGCAGGAGTGTACGCTTTAAGGGAATCACAGCAGGAGTGTACACTTCACTTTAAGCAAAACAATACAGAAGTACACTTGATGTGTAGGGCTTTCTTCCTCAGAGGCACTTCATGATGAAGAAGTCGCAGGTGGTCCCGGGGGGGCAGCCACACAGTTTGCCCACCCTCGCCCCCTTACGCGCTGCACACTGTTCACCTGCATCACACTGTAGGGAACAGGAAATTGAAAAAAGTGAGGAAGTGACAGAGTAACTTGATGTACACTCTTTAAAATAAAGGTTCTTAAATGGTTCTTTACAGCACCATCAGTTCTGCAAAGAACCTTCTTCTTGTCAAGAACCAATTTTCATTGTATAGGGTTCTTGAGTTGAGCTATATGGTTCTTTGGAGATTAAAGAAATTCTTTATGAAAGAGGTTCATTGTATGTTCTCCTGTGCAGTGTATTGGTTCTTCAAGGTCTCATCCCTTTACAGGTTAAAATGAACCCTATAACGTTCTTCATGGGACTGGACAAAGTTCTCCTGGCATCACTCTTAAGAAGCTTACTTTGGTTACTTAAAGCACTAACTAAGATTATTTTTTAGAGAACTTATAATAACATGGTTCCTTGTGGCACTGCTGTGAATAACCATTTCCGGGTACTTTAAAACACCATTAAATAGATGGTTTTCAAAAGAATTTGAGAATTAAAGAGTTCTTTGTGCAACATAAAACGGTTTTCCTATGGCATCAGCCTAAAAAACCGTTTTTGGTTCTAATTGGAACCTTTATTTATGAGAGTGTAGTGCACTCAGTTCTACAGCCTAATGAAGAACCCAATTAATAACAACTGAGATCAATGCACTGTATAGAGACCAAGGGAACTAGGGAGGATGAAAACTAGGCAACAAGTGAAAAGCACACTAGAGACACTGGAGACAAAACAACAGGGAAACTACTGAATAGAAGAAAAACTAGTAGGTGAGAAAAGAAATTGAGTCAAACACATCACAGTGTACAAGGGAACTAGGGAACATCCAGAAACTATGGAAGAAGGACTGTGATTATAAACCTGTAAACTAGGGAACAAGGGAACAATAAAATAAGGACACTGGGGAATACCTAGAAACTAGGGAACAGCTGTAGGGTAGGGGAGAATGAAACTAAGAAAGAAGAAAAATGAGACAAACTAGACCCAAGAGAGAACCAGTCAGAACACACCGTACTGCTTTCAGTCAATCAGAACACACCATGCTGCTCTCAGCCACTCAGAACACACTATACTGCTCTCATCCAATCAGATCACACTGTACTGCTCTCATCCAATCAGAACACACCATACTGCTCTCATCCAATCACAAAACTCTGTATTGCTCTCATTGAATCAGAAATCAGTATCTGTGTAGTGTTCTCTTACAGAGGGAAGTTGGCCGAACTTCTTTGTGGTGTTTGGTAGTTGTTTGTTCTGTAATTTCTCAAGAACCGCCTGCAGAGCCTCGATCTGAAACACACACACACACACACACACACACACACACACACACACACACACACACACACACACACACACAGAGCTACAGAAACATTTTCCAGCATCAAGAACAATTTCCAAATCCCACGAGCCAAAGCTCATGATTCAGATTTGTGCAAGTGTGTGAGTAACGTGTGTGAGTGTAATGTCTCCATGTTCCCAGTTGTGTGTGTGTGTGTGTGTGTGTGTGTGTGTGTGTGTGTGTGTGTGTGTGTGTGTTCTCACCAGGTCTTTCTCCTGTTGGGTTTTGATGATGGTCGTGTGTACGGAGCGCCGATCGAGCGACTCGTCACAGCACGAGAAAGCAGCTGACAGACAGCAGGTGGCGCTGATGAGAACGAGGCAGACTTTGGTCATGGTGATGAAGTTCGTGTTAATGCTCCTTGTGCTCCAGCGCTGCGACTCTTTATACCTGCCCTGATGCCAGGTTATAAAATATTCATTCTGACCCATTACCTGTCATTCAGAAATTCCACATCCCACATCCCAATTACAGTTTAGGGGTTATGAGAATGCTGTGGTTAATACGTGAATAACACACACTGCAGTGCTGTGGATGAGCCGTTACTATGGAAACAATAACGTAATAGAATGAGTGCATGAATTATAAGTAAATCTGCGATTTAGCTAGTAGCAGCTGCACTACTGTCAGAGCTGCAGTTATAGGACATTAATCAACACATGCTGACCAATCACAATCCAGAACTCAGTGCTGTGGCATAAACTAAATTATCATCTCAAACAACATCTTGGTACAGATGCGGAGACAGGAATTCATTTTCCACAGTCTAACAATCTCACCATATTATAAAATATAATAAAATATTATTATATCAGATCCACTGAACATCATTCATCATTCATGCTGAAACCTGATTGGCTCTCTTCATAGCAGCTGATAAAATGTTAATAAAACAAACTAAAGGGTCTACATTAGTGCTTCAGTTACATTAATCTTAACTGTGACTTTGTTAATCCTTTATAAACATAAAAGTACAAAACTAAAGCACAAAACGTGTTATTAGACATACTGTATATAAGCATGTGTGCTGTCTGTGTGTTACATACCCACTCCTACACTTCTGCCTGATTAACACCATGTGGAAGTGATGAATACCCATTATAGCGTTATATGACAGTGTCATCAGAGCTAAAAGCTCTCTTTAGTTTAAAGTGTAATATTGTAAAGAGAAACAGGATGCATTAACCCGAGCAGGACAGTTCTGGTCAATATTGGCAGTGGTGTGATTGGGGTCAGGCGGGCAGATGATGAAGGTCACAGGTGTTCAGTGATCAGACTTTGGTTACTCAGACTTCAGGAAGTGAACATGTCCGGAGGTGAAAGTGGCCCTTTAAACGCACGCTGTTCCATCATTTTCAGTGATGCGTTATGTAAAGTCTTATCTCACAGCAGGGTGCTGCAGGAACATTTACATTTTCAACATATAAATCCCATGCAGTTACATTTTATTTACGTTTAACAGTGGACAATGTGTCAGAACAGCTGAAATATGAATATACACTGTTTTTCATGACTGCGATCTTTCAGGTAAAATCCACAGCAGCAGCTGACTTTATGTCGTGTTTCCTCCAAATACCAGAACAACATAAAAGTTTTAGCCCTTTCACATGCAAAAATTTTTTACAATCCCTTACAATTCTGTTGTCTGTCCTTTTCTGTAAATTGTAGATGTTTATACTTTTCTTGAAATAAAGTACGGAATAAAATACATTGATGTGAGGATTCTTTACAGAACATTACTGTCAACATCTGCATAAACATTTTCAGCTGTGAGGATTGGCACACTAGCTTGTAAGATAGCAGTGCTGAGGTAAATTTCTCAATGGAAGGAAATCAAAATATAAAAAATTAACATAATGACCATTAATAATTTCACACATATTTTAACAAACTCAACAATCCTGCTTAATCACTTGATAATATTAGCTACCTAGTAAGAGTAATGCTTGTCCTGTTTCTGTCTTGCTAACATTAGCTAGTACTCTAGCAGCCCTGTGGTTTAGATAAACAAAAGAACACACAGTTAACTGGGCTTTAGAGTCTATAATTGTATTAGGCTATGTTTACACAGGTATTTTTTCTGGTGAGAGTGTGAATGAAAGTCGCTGAAACCGGCCGTTGGTTCTGAGCTCCGTTCATCAGATTAACATCAGAGTAGTGAGGTCAATTCATCACTAATTCAGCTTAATCCGTCAGTTAATGATCAATACAGCATTGTTCTGCTCAAACCTTCATCTGGAGAAACAAACACCTACTTTCAGATCAAATATGTAATAAAACATTCTTTTTTAGAACCAAATTCATATGAAAATAAACTCACTGTTTCTTTACAAAGCTTCAAAATTCAGTTTATTTTATGATGATGATGATGATGATGAAGTTGATGATAGAAATGATGAAGTGGTTGATGAAGAGGATGGAGATAACGATGAAGAGGTTGGAGATGATGATGAAGAGGATGGAGATGATGATGAAGAGGATAGAGATGAATAATAAGTATCATGTAGTTCATAAGTCACACAAAAACAGCATGAATTCATTTTCAGCGTTTTATTTGTAACATTCAACTTTCATGACCGTTTGACTGAAAACAAAATGGCGGACTGTGACACTGCAGATTTTTTCTCTCTCCCTAAACCTGAGACAGGAGTGTGTTTCACTCCTGATCACCTGTGTGTCAAATGTATTTTATTCTTTTCAGTATGCATTCACGTGACAGGCTGCTTATTGATGAGCGATTCATATTTACACTTTTACTAAAACATGTGTGATGTAATCAAGGACACCACTTCTCTCTCTCCACACACACACACACACACACACACACACGTACAAACGCTGTTTTGGGAGTGTTAATGAGCTGCTAATTCGTGTGATGTTGACATTGGACAGCAGGGAGCGCAGTGACACACACTAAGAATATTTACGCTTTAAATGTACGTGACAATAATAATAATAATAATAATAATAATAATAATAATAATAATAATAATAATAATAATAATAATAATAATAATAATAGTAATAATAATTATTATTGTTGTTGTTATTATTATTATTAATAATAATATTATTACTATTATTATTATTCAAGATTCAAGCTTTTTTTTTAATTATTAATATGAACAAACTCAGGGTTTGTGGATTGTTCCCACAGATCCTGCAGAGGAAAAAAACATATAAAACAACAGAGAAATGATAATTATATAAGTATTAAATTAAAATATAATTTTTATGGCACATATGCAAAACATCAGTCTGTTTTACAAGCCTGAAATATTTCTAAAGAAAAAGGAACCATATAAATAAAATAGATAATAATTTATTAAATCTCTGTAAACTGTAAGGATTTATAATATAATCCACAACACAATGTGCATTTATATATATATATATATATATATATATATATATATATATATATATATATATATATATACTAAACAGATTATATATATATATATATATATATATATATATATATATATATATATATATATATATATATATATATATAATCTTGTTTAGTCTGGTGTAAATCTACTGATCATATCAAGATATTGTTGAATAATTATTCATTATTGTTATTATGTAATTATTTCACTCTAAACATATTTCATATTTAATGAGATATTTAACCCTGAACTGATTCATCAGTCTGATCATAATGATGATTATTTTAACATTTGCATGGAGGATATAATTTAATCACACACACATCAAGGTGAAGTTGGTTTCGGTTGTAGTTTCGCCCCGCCCACTGCTGCAGGTATAAGAGAGCGACAGACAGCTCCAGAGAGACAGACAGCTGTGAGAGCAACACTGTGGAGTTATTCATTCTGTGAAACACCACTTGATTTTATTGGATTATTATTATGACTCTCGGAGATGTTTGGAGCTGCAGCTGCTCTCACACACAGTAAGTCGGACTTCTTATCAACATCGTTTGCACGGAATTATTTATTTTCAAATAGTCCTATTACATGTACTCTTTTTTTTGTTTGTGTTTGCAAAATTTATGTAAATAATTATTATACAATTATAAACAGTCTAATATAGTTACAATAACCCTAACAACTAAATGATTATTATTAAATGGAATACTGTGTGGGATAAAAAGTATTATTTATTATTATGTTATGTATTGTTATTTATCGATCTTATTTTTATATAATGTAAGATATTTTTTTTTTCCCCACAAAAATGTTAAGGTTTTATTGAAGTGATAATTCTACATAAAAAGAAATACAATTATAAACAGTCAAATATTATAATAATTTGTCACTTTAACTATAATTACAAATGTATTATTATTATTATTATTTATTTATTTACTGTGAATTTAACAGTTTATGTTTGTGTGTAAATTGTTTGTTGAGTAATTTTTATTATTATTACTATTATTATTATTTAATTTTAGAGTAAAATTCATTTATAAATATTTCACTGTGAGAGGGAAAAAATGTGTCAATGTTGACACTAATCCCTGTGTGTGTGTGCGTGTGTGTGTGTGTGTGTGTGTGTGTGTGTGTGTGTGTGTGTGTTTGTAGGACAGAGGGTGTGGCTGATGCTCTGTTGGAGTTGCTTTCAGCAGCGAGGCATCAGGACTGTGTCACGCTTGGCATTTATGAAGCTGCACAACTGCTGAATGTGTGAGTTTCATCACCGCAACAACCTCGAACACTCACACACAACCACTAACACACACACTAACATTAACACATATCATACACTAATAAACGATCACTAATATAGAGCAAACTAATATTGTGTGTGTTGTTGTGCAGGGATCCGGACAGTGTTGTTCTGTGTGTTCTGGCAGCTGATGAGGAACACGAGGGTGATGTCGCCCTGCAGATCCACTTCACGCTCCTGCAGGCGTTCTGTCGTGAGATCCACATCGACGTGCTGCGTGTCAGCGGAATGAGACGTCTGGCTGAGGCACTGGGAGAACCGCCCACCTCTGAAGGTCCTGCCCAGGCACCCGTAGACCTGCACTGCATCCTGGTTACGGTGAGCTAATGCTAATGTGCTGTAGAATGTAGCTAATAGGTCGTGTAACAGTATCAGACATTTATGAGCGCTACTTAGCATCATGCTAACTTCAACCCATTCAAAAAACGACTTATTGCTAATCTGCAAGGTTACTAGCATGCTAGCTAAGGCTGCAATGTGAAACTATTGATTGAATATATTTAATTTCACTGAGAAAGCAACAGCGGAAGTAAAAATCAGTGTGTGAAAGCTAACTTGCCCTGATATCGCTAACTCTGATAGCTAATCTGTGGTATGCATTTGTCCAGAACCTGCAGGTTGAACACAAGAAGTTGAGTGAAGTTGGTCGGTTCTGCAGGGAGAACCTCTGCAAGAACCAGTGGATTCCTCACATCAGCCTTCACGAGCATTGAGCAGCAACCGAACACGAGTAATTAACTCTGCAACTAAGACGTCAGACCTCTGGAGTGCGTGAGGACAGAACGATCTGCACACGAGCGCTGTGGATAACAAAAAACCTTTTTGTGATATTATTTTTGCCCTATAGGTGGTGCTGTGGCGCTCTATCTTTTTATATGAAAAAACAGCAGTTTACAGTGGCCGTGCTACTTCTATATTTACCATAATGCCACCCTGAATCTAGTATATATGCTAGATAGACAACAAATCAAAGAATGTCAAAGAATGCTTGTAACCTAAATGACAAAGTTTCTGTACACTGAACTATGGCAAGATTTCTTGGACAAACACTAAACTACAGCAACAGACTTGACGGAGAATAAAGACGCAGATACATTATATGTACGTTTATATCAATGCTGCGTTCAGGATTTCATAAATATATAAACTTTTTCCTCAACAGGAAGATTTTATTTTATTTCCGGTCATATTGACCATCACACTGTAAAATATTTCTCTTATTTATAAACATGCAAACGTTGATGTTGAATGTGAAATAAACGGTTAAATGTTTAAATGTAAAAACAAAACAAACAAACAAAATTTTTGTGTTTATTATTTTAATGATATTATAAAACAATATTACAAACTTTACCAGTGTATAGAATATATTTGAACATTAAACAGATTATAAAATGGCCACCTCAGAAAGAGGAGTATAAAGTAGCCACCCCATAAGGAGGGGTATAAAATAGCTGCCCCCCTAGGTATCAATGTGACACGTTCTCTATCTAATCTTCTATCAGCTAACTTTACTCCCCTTATCTCAAAGGTTAAATCTAACATTCAGAGTTGGGGTAACTTACCCCTTTCCCTAATTGGCAAGATCGATGCTGTCAAAATTAATATATTACGGAAGTTTCTTTTCTTATTCCAACAAATGCCTCTTTCTCTCCCAAAATCATTCTTTGATTCATTGGATAAGATAATTAGTACATTTATTTGGGGAGGGAAGCCACCAAGGGTTAGTAAATCTTTATTGCAGAAATGTAAACTTAGTGGAGGACTTGAATTACCAAATTTTCAATTCTATTACTTGGCTGCGCACATCCATAAACTTTGTTACTGGGTTCAATCTCCTGGATCTTCTTGTTCTAAATTGGAATTATCTTCTTGTAGTGAATCCTCTTTACCTGCTCTGCTTTACTCCCCTTTACCTACAAAACTTTCCCTATATACTGATAACCCTGTTGTGCTCAACACACTTATTAATTGGTATCAATTTAGACGACATTTTAAATTTGTAGGTGCATCCTGTTTGTGTCCTTTAGTCAACAACCATCTGTTTCCCCCATCGTGTTTGGACTCCTCATTTACAGTGTGGTATGACAAGGGTATTAAACAAGTTAGAAATGTGTATTCTGATGGTGTGTTCGATAGCTTTGCCAATTTGGCATTCACTTACGATCTCCCCTTGACGCATTTCTTTCGGTACTTTCAAATACTGAACTTCATTTCTAGATGTTTTCCTGATTTCCCTTCTGCTCCTCCTGAACAGGCTTGGGAAGACCTGTTTTCAAATAACCCGCATCAGAGAGGAATGATTTCTAAGATTTATGATTTTATTTTGACGCTAGATGGGGGGTCCAGTAACAAAATTAGGAATGCGTGGGAAACGGAATTAGGAGTACAGATAAGTGAGGAGTGTTGGGAACATGCGATAGGGAGGGTACAGACTACCACTTCTTGTGCTTGTCTTGGACTTATACAGTTCAAAGTTTTAAATAGAGTCCATCTGTCCAAGTCGAGATTGTCTGTGATGTATCCGAATGTAGAGGACAAGTGTGATAAATGCCATGGCTCTCCCTGTCATCTTGGCCATATGTTTTTCTTCTGCCCTGAACTCCATGGTTTTTGGTCTGGCTTTTTTACCATCATGTCCACTATTCTCAGGGTAGATTTAAAGCCTTGTCCATTGATTGCGATATTTGGGATTCCTCAAGCTTCAATTCCTTTGAGCTCGATACAAAAGGATGTTATTGCTTTCACATCCCTTATAGCAAGATGTTCCCTACTGTTACACTGGAAGTCTGCTAAATACCCATCTATCGCCCAGTGGATAAAGGATGTGATGTTTTTTTCTGAAACTCAAGAAAATAAAATATACGATGAATGGTTGTACAGATAATTTTTTTCCATAAATGGCATCTCTTTATTGCATATTTTATGGAGTTACAGACACTACCCACTTAAAGTTTGGTGCCTGTTGTTGAATTTTATAATATCTTTATAACCAGCGACAGCTAATTTTCCTTTGTATAAAAAGAAACAAACCTGTGAACATTTACTGCTGTTGCTCAATTTGCTTTTATTTTTGGGAAAGGGTGGGTAGGACAGAACAGAAAAGGCAATTTAGATAGGCTTAGCAGAAATGGTTCATCAGAAGGTCAGCAAAAATATTCAATAAAAATGAAACATTCAGTAGAAATGTAGAAATGTTCTGTAGAAATGTTGAAATGTTCTGTAGAATTGTTCTGTAGAAATGTTCAGCAGAAATGTTCAATAAAAATGAAACTTAAAAAAAAAGCTGCCCCATAGGAGGGGTATAAAATGGCCACCCCAGTAGGAGGGGTATAAAATAGCTGCCCCATAGGAGGGGTATAAAATGGCCACCTCAGGGGGAGGGGTTTAAAATGGCCACCCCAGAAGGAGGTGTATAAAATGGCCACACCAGGTCACCTGCCTGAATGAATATAATCGTTTGTTTAATAATAATATGTCATTTAAAACTGTTTTACTTCCAGAGATATAAAAACAATAAAGATAAAGATAAACAGATGGGAAAGTGTAAAGTATGTGCTTTTTTTGTACATTCACAAAATGTACAAACAGTGTGTACATTCACACTGTTTGAACACAGTCACAGAGAGGAATCGGGATTTTTTATCATTCTTTTCGCAATGATTTTCAAATATTTTCTGCAGGTGGAGCCAACTACACATGGTGTGGCTTAACTTCAAATGTGAGTGGCTTAACTCGAAATCATGTATGCTTTAGCACAGCTAATTACAGAGATTTCTCCTTTAAACATTATGGAATTTCTCTTAATGGGGTCAAACATAAATTTGGTGATGGACTTGGGTGAAATTTGGACTTTTCCTATTCACTAACCTAGAAGTGGCCTGGGTTAAAAACTGTACTGCAGCCAGCCACTAGAGGGCCTTAGAGACATTTTTCACTTGACTTTTAAAGCCCAGGTTAAGACGACCGCTCATATGTACTGAAACAGTAAGTCGGTGTGGGATAGACGTTGTGGTGCTGTGGGTGGCAGTAGAGAGCGCAGTAAATAACATGTAACAACAAGGAAGAAGTCACAGCACGTACAAACACACTGACGCGGTGTTATCATCTGGTCACGTGATCACGTTGGTCGGAGGGGGATTTTTTTTTTAGCATCATGGCGGAACGCAGGAGACATAAGAAGCGAATTCAGGTGAACTGTTTCACAGTTATGTAAAACAAAAAGCGCGTTTCATACTGGAACACCCCTGTATTCGTCGCGGCGGAGTTTATTTCTGCGTTGGTTTGTCATGTGATTTCAGAGCGAGCGAGCTGTTTTTAGCCGGCTATGCTAATTGAGAGGAAAGTTGGCCATTTTGGAGACGTGTGAGAGAGAGAGAGAGAGAGAGAGTGAGTGAGTGAGTGGAGTGTGAGAAAGTGGGAAGCCTCCGGTTTGGGTTCAATGCTGTTAGATAAACTCGGGGTTTATCAGCAGATAAAAAGGAGTGTGTATAATGTATAAAATCAGAGGTGTATGATGAGGAAAGTTGAGCAGCTGTGATGGTTATGCAGCCAGGTGCCATGTTGGCAGGTGGGATAACGGCTTCAACACACACACATCACGGTTTATTCTGATCCAAATTAAGCATTTAATGGCTTTACATCACCGCAGTGTGGATAAAGTGGTGTCCTGACTGGTGAAGATGCAGACATTTTTATTTTTTATTATTATTATTATTTTTTTTATCTCCAGCACATTTCCTTCTGATAATAATAATAATAATAATAATAATAATAAAAGATTAAAGTGGCTCTGAAATGAAAATCATTGCTATAGAGATTCCTGAATCTGTTCCTTACCGATGGATGATATAAACACCAACACGGCGAAAATACAAAGAATTGTTAATAGTACTTCACATCGGGAACACGATTACAGTCTTTTCATGACTCATCCTGTACTCGTCTGGTGTTTGTCCAATTAAATGCTCTGTAGTGTATATGCTCCACCCCTAGGGGCGTGTCTTGCTCTACAGTAGCAGCTCGTTAGGAGTAAATACGGTTGGTGGTTCTGGCCGTGCGTCTTCACACTCGCTCGCTGTTCCCTTTTCCAGTGGAGAATAAATGTTTATTTGTGGGGATGTGGGCAGAGTTTGTGTGAGTTGGCGGTCATGTGACTTTCCTGCAGAGTGTTTTACCGACTCGGAGCTGTTCGAAGCCGGAGACTGATGATTTCCATCTTTATACCCCTTCTCTGTCAGTAAGAGTCAGCGATATGGTTTTATCATGAGGGGGCGTGGCTTAGCGTACCTCTGTTCGACTTCTGCTGACTGCTGTGTGAATCAGTTCCACTCTTTGGTGTGCTGTTTCGAGGAGATCCTGTGGATTGAATGTTTCTCCACCGTCTGAACGTTTGCGGTGGATTTTAAATTGTCTTGCTTTGACCCTAGGAGGTGAGCGAGCCGACCAAGGAGGAAAAGGCGGTGGCCAAATACCTGCGCTTTAACTGCCCTACCAAGTCCACTAACATGATGGGCCATCGTGTCGACTACTTCATAGGTCAGTGTTGTGTTTCTGTGCTGCTGTTGCTATACTGCTCTGTAGTGTTTTACTGAGTGTGTGTGTGTGTGTGTATCTCAGCATCTAAAGCAGTGGACTGTCTGCTTGACTCTAAGTGGGCCAAATCAAAGAAACCCGAAGAAGCTTTTTTCACCACCAGGGAGTCTGTGGTGGATTACTGCAACAGGTGAGTGAGAGAGGATCCCTTCAGAAGTGTTTATTAGACTGGATCTGTTCCAAGCTGCTCCTTAGATAAGCTCTGTTATGATGGACTCCTCAAACGGGATCATTTCGGTATCATGTGTATCAGGCCCTGTTTAGTAGGGATCGTTCCTGAGGCTCTTGTAAACTGGGATCTGTTCCGAGGTGCTAATTAGATATCGTTGTTGGTACAGCTTTGTGAGTATAACCGACTCCGTTAACAGGTGTTGTTGGTAGTGGGATTGATGACGGGACTCATCTCTCGCACAGGCTTCTGAAGAAGCAGTTCTTCCACCGAGCTCTGAAGGTGATGAAGAAGAAACCGGAGAAAGACCCGAAGAAGGAGAAGGTGAAAGGTGACTGGGGCAAGGAGGAGGAGAAGAAGAGCAAGAAGGAGAAAGAGAAGAAGAAAGATGCTGAGCCCACAGAGAGCAAGAAGGAAAAGAGCGTGAGTGTTGTTCATTCTGAAATATCAGGAGCAGTTGCAGTTTCTGTCAGATGGTGTTCTGAAACCTTGTGCTCTCTGTGTGTGTGTGTGTGTGTGTGTGTGTGGATGAAAGTCCAGGATCCCCGAAGAAGAAGAAGGAGGTTAAGAAGAAGTTTAAACTGGAGCCTCATGAGGATCAGCTGTTTTTGGATGGCAATGAGGTTCTCTTTTAGTTAGTTACAGTTACATTTATATAGCCCTTTAATCTCCTCAACCACCAGCGTACACACACACACACACACACACACACACACACTGGGCTTACAGTCTAAACATTCTGATCTCTCTCTCTTTGTGCAGGTGTACGTGTGGATTTATGACCCGGTCCATTTTAAAACCTTTGCTATGGGACTGGTTCTGGGTACGTAACTTTACAGCTGGAGAGGGTCACCTTTCATTTACAACACACCGTTGTCACCTTCTTCTGTTCCCTACTCCATATTCACTACTTTTTTTCCCTCCATGTTCACTCCCTTCCTTCCTCAGTTATTCAAAATATATCACGAGTCTCAAAGATGCCTCTACAATACTCTTTCTCTCTCTCTCTCTCTCTCTCTCTCTCTCTCTATATATATATATATATATATATATATATATATATATATATATATATATATATATATATATATAAAAATAATTGATTACATGCATCTCGGTATGCGAATGTCTTCCAAGCAATGAAGTAGTGTTCACTCAGCTGTGTAGCATCTACTTGATTTTATATTTTCATTTATAAAAGCTAATGATAAAATAGTAACATCAAATCAGCTCATTCTATTCAGTTTATCTGTCTTTTACTTTATATTATTTAATAAACAATCTGAAATCTAGTTATAAATCCATCTATGTCCTTTTTCTCCCCATCGCTCTCACACACGTTTATTCCCTGCCTTATTTTTCACCTTTCTGTCTTTTCATCTTTTGTTCTGTCCTTGTTTCTTCTTCTGTGCATCCTTATTATTGTTTACTCTCCTGTTTTATTTTTTTCCCTATTTTATTTTTTTCGTTAAATACACATTCTAGTTAGTTGGAAGATAAATTATGCCTTAATATGCTTCATATTTTTATTTTTTTTATGAAATTTTAACTTTAATTTAAAGTTGAAGTGAAAGTTTGTTTTTTAATGTAAAAAAAAATATATATATATTTATAATTAACTTTTGTAGACGTTATATAAATAAATAAAGTATCATTGAAGAGGTTTTTAGTTTTTTAAACATGACCTGCTGGGAAGATTTTAATCATTTTATGTGTGTGTGTGTGTATGTGTGTTAGTGATTGCGGTGATAGCTGCGACGCTGTTCCCCCTGTGGCCAGCGGAGATGAGGGTGGGTGTATATTACCTGAGCGTGTGTGCAGGCTGCTTCGTTGCCAGCATCCTCCTCCTTGCTGTCGGTGAGATTGTAACTCCTGACTTATATCATGTTAATAACACGTTTCTCCCCTTTCTCGTTCTCTTTCTCTCTCTCTGACCGGGTTGCTATGTCCTCTCTCTTTCTACAGCTCGCTGTATTTTATTCCTGATTATCTGGTTGGTCACTGGGGGGCGCCACCACTTCTGGTTCCTCCCGAATCTGACAGCGGACGTGGGCTTTGTCGACTCGTTCCGTCCCATTTACACGCACGAGTACAAGGGCCCTAGGGCGGGCTGCAAGAAGGGCGTGGGAGACAAGTCCGACGGCAAGGGTGGCAAAACGCAGAAATCGGACAGCGAGGACAAATCGGATGGTGAGAAGAAGGAGGAGGAGGAAGAGGAAGTGGAGGATGAAGAGGAAGAGGAGGCGGGGAAGGAGGCAGAGCGACGATCGGACTCGGACAGCGAGCGCAGAGAGGACGACGCCTCACAGCACAGCAACGGAAACGACTTCGAGATGATCACACGCGACGAGCTCGAGCAGCACACCGACGACAATGAGGAGGAAGAGGAGGAGCAAGAGGAAAAAGAGGCGGAGCCTAAACCACACCAGACGTAAACTGTAAACATTCATGAGATTCGCCCATCACATCGCACATTGCGATCTTCCACTACAGACGCACACGGGGGTAAGAGGTCAACTACGTCGAGAGCCTGAACATGGCTTCTGGCTGCCATTTTGGTTTTCTTTTATTTCCTAGTTAAAAAAAAAAAAAAAGAAACACATGAATGCTCGTACAAATACACACGCTGTGTCTGTGTTTACTGCTTGTGTAATTGTGTAATTAGCATAGACTCTCCATTTTCTGTTGTGTTTATATCAGATAATCTAACACACATACCCACACACAATATAATCATGTTCGGTTTGGACCAATGTTTTTATTCTACCGTGTGTGTGTGTGTGTGTTGTGTAAACGGCTCTCTCACATGCAATTCCAGCAGGTTCTTTGTGGTGATCACATGACTAAAGTAAATGTAACCATCATCCGAGCCCCGCCCACATTTCTATTCCAGACAGCCGTTAAGTAACCACTCAGATTCCTTCTCGCGGCCTATTTGTTGCTGGGGTGCCGGATTAGAGCTCCGAGATGTGGAAAGTGTCCTACGTTAGTGCCAAATCTGCCGTTTAGGACATCGTCTTTACGCATCAGTAAAACAAAAAATCGAAAAGGTCCCTCACGTCCCAGATAACGGTTTAGCCATCATGCGTGTAACGGTTACCATGGCAACCTGTCTTCTGCCTTCATGTGGCTGTGTCCTGAACCACACGTTCCCACACTTCACAGAGTACGAGTTATTTAGCTATCATGACTTATTTTTATCGCTGTTCACGATATGTTGCTGTCTGTGATACACACGCACACACACACACTTGGAGTGTGTTATGTGATTTCATCTTCTGGCTCAATGGCATAGGTAAATGAACGATCAAGTCCATGAACTATTTCAACTTTTCTTACTATTTGTGTTCGTCTCATATTCATTTGCATATTCGTGTTTTCTGTTCGCTCTGTGATGTCATGCCCACATGCCAGCAGGTGTTTATTGTTGTTGTTGTTATTATTATTATTAGTTATTTTTTAAAATCAATATTTCCAGATAGATATAAACCCGAGTGTCGGCTTGTTGCGTGTTAGTAATTATAATAATGTATTAATACATGCAGCGTTGCCTCATATTTCTAAACGTGTACAAGTAAAAAGAAAAAAAGTATGAAATCATGTGGAGAGTGTGTGTGAGGAGTGTGTGACACGGTAGCTGTATCACTGTCTCATCTCTCACTGCAATAACTGTATAAAATAAAATAATAAAACATATTTCAAATAGCAGGACTGAACTTCATGAATCATTGTCATCTGATGAAACATGTTCACTTGGAATACAAACATGTGTAATGGAGCAGGGATACAGATATAAAAAAAAATAATAAAGTTTATCAGTGATTATCCTTTTCTTTTCTTTTTTACACAATGTGCGAGTGTGGAAGTTATTTATGGAAAGCACAACGATCAGCCATAACATTAAAACCACTGACAGGTGATGTGAGTAACGTTAATTATCTCGTGTTGGAAGCATTAAAAACGGGCAAGCGTAAGGATCTGAGTCACTTCACAAGGGCCAGATTGTGATATCTAGACTACTGGGTCGGAGCTTCTCCAAAACAGCAGATGTTGTTGGGTGTTCCCGCTATGCACTTGTTGGTACCTACCAAAAGTGGTCCAAGGAAGGACAACCGGTGAATCGGCGGGTCATGGCCTCCCAAGGCTTACTGATGCATGTGAGGTTAGTCCACCTGGTTCAATCACACAGAAGAGCTACTGTAGCACGAACTGCTGAAAAAGTTCATGCTGGCTCTGATAGCAAGGCGTCAGAACACAGTGCATCACAGCTTGTTGTGTAGCTGCAGACCGGTCAGAGTACCCATGCTGATACCTGTCCACCACCAAAATCTCCTACAATGGGCACGCGAAAAAAGGGGGGAGAAAAAAAAAAAAGGGGGGGTGGGGGGGGGGGGGGGGGGGGGGGGGGTGGGGGGGGGGGGGGGGGGGAGGAAGAAACCCCCCCCCCCAAAAAAAAAAAAAAAAAAAAAAAAAAAAAAAAAAAAAAAGGGGGGGGGGGGAAAAAAAAAAAAAAAAAAAAAAACCAAGAAGGGGGGGGGGAGAGAGGAAAGACAGGGGGAAAAAGGGCGGCAAAAAAGGGACAACAAAAAACAAAAGGGGGGGGGGGGGGGGGGGGGAGAAAGCCCGGGGGGGGGGGGGGGGGGGGGGGGGGGGGGGGGGGGGGGGGGGGGGGGGGGGGGGGGGGGGGGGGGGTGTTATGGCTATATGTAATTATGAATCAAATCTAAACTAAAAAAAAGCACTAAATGGTGAAACTGAATATCTGAAACATTACTTTTTCACTGTAAAACAAAAAAGAATGCATTAACAGTGAGTAAAAAATTTTTTAAATACAAATTGAACTAAAACTAAAGTATAAAAACACAGAACTTCAGCTAATTCTATTTCTTTGGTCTAGATTAACGAAATGTAATGAGAACACGACCCTCATCAAGCTATTATTGTTTAAATTATTCTTAGTAATATTTTATCATCTCATCTGAATCCTTCCTCAGGACAATATGAGAGAGAAGGACATATAGGACAATATTAATATATGAAAGCTATGAATCTTTCCAGCCTGCCACCATTGACACGTTCACTTTTGAAAATTAATTTGAACTTTATTCTAAACCCCAAACTGATTTCTTTCCTGACAGAGTAACAGTGACTCATCAGTAGCTACTGTGAACTAGTGCGAATAAAACATGTATAAGAATAATGGAGACTGAACAGCGCCCCCTTCAGGCCGAGTCGCTCCTGGTGGTGGGCGTGTCCCCGGCCGGGGGTCTGGACGTCTCATACTCGCCCACACTGGAGCTCCGTGTTAAATCTGTGCTGCAAGTCAAAGGGGAAATGACATCACGTGATCTCTCCACATGTTTCTCCAGCTGTGGCTGAAGGAGCGGAGCAGCGAGGGGTGGGGCAGCCATGCAGAAAGCTCCGCCCATCCGTCTTAACACCTACACAAACACACACAGAGTCTTCAGAGATAGACGATTAATTGACACAGATTTAATTCAGAAATTAAATACTACACTGGTTTGTCAGGACGTTGTCCATGGCAACCATGGTGTCTGTTAATTTCTTAGCTAGTGACTGAACAATGACTGTCACATAGGCAGTGCAGTATCCCAGGTACCCAAACTTTTCCAGGGCAAGGCCCCCCAAATTGCATTAACATATGACCGAGGCCCCCCTTTTGCAAGATGTCTTTAAAACACTTCTGAATATATCCCCCCTTTTTTATTATTAATAATTACATATTTACATTACATTATATTAGGAATTGATTGCGTGTGTGTGGTTGTCTGAGAGTGACAATTTATTTTTCATACGAAATTGTTGAGGCCCCCCGGTTGGCCCCCAAGAGGGCCACGGCCCCACTTTGAAAACCACTGCACTATTCTATACGACACACTATTGAGTACACTAGTATGTTATTCTGTGTGAAATATAAGCAAGGAATGTGTGTGCGTGTGTGTGAGAACCTGAGAGCGTATTTTTAGAGCAGGTCCGAGTTTTAGTCCCAGTGTGTCCAGCAGATGATCCTCTGTGAGCAGCGGTAAAGTTTCCCCATCGATCATGTGATCTTTAAACATCTGAGTTAAACATACACACAGGGCCAAGGTCAGAAGGCAAAACCATGTGGCTGTGTAAATGTTTGTGTAAAAGTTTGTGTGTGTGTGTATTACCTGAGCGTGTTCAGAGCAGCTCGGGATGTTACTGATAAAGTTGTAAACATCATCGACCGTCCACTTGCGAAAATCCTCTACTGCAGAGATCTCATCTGCGTTCAGGAACATGTTGGCGTGTGCTGAAGGTTACACACACATACACGCACACACAATAATAAGTTACTAATAAGCTACTAATAAGTAATAATGATACAATAAATATGATAAGTGATTTATCAACACCCCTGCCTTAGGAATGGTTCAGCCCACAGACTGATAGACAGACAGACTCCGTTATGTTTTATGTTCCAGTGGTTTGTTCCAGATTGACATATACCCAGAGAAACAGGTGTATTAAATCCCCTTTTTTCTGAAGTAGACTGTTCCAAGTTATTACATACGTAGACAGAGAGAGAGAGAGAGAGAGAGAGAGAGAGAGAGAGAGAGATGTATCAGATCCTGTTCTGCTCTGGAGTGCTTTCTTCTGGAGTAACATACAGTATACAAAGACAGACAGACAGGTGAGTTCATGAGTACACAGAGTGCTCACCAGGGGGCAGTAGTGTGTTCCCTCCCAGAGGGAACATGTAGGAGAATGCTGAGAGCGGTGCGGTGGGCGGGAACAAGAACTTGTCCATGTCCTTGTCGCCGTTAGCGACGGTGATGTTAGCGGCGTCTGTGTGTGTGCAGCCCCTCTGGGAGCTAACACACACTTTACTCTGTTCTACATTTCTGTAACTTTTCCTTCCTGTTAGCTCCACTTTAGCCTGCTGATGTTTAACATTAGCATTAGCTTCATTGCCAGTCTCCACTCTTCCCTCCGGTTCTGGTTCCTTCTCCTCTCCTGAAGCACCTCCGGGACTTGCGTCCACGTTCTTCTCCCCAGTTTGATTCCTCTCCGACTGAAACACAGTGCCGCTCTCTGAAGACCTCTGATTGGCCGCTCTCCTGCCTGGGCGCCGCCCCCTCTCCCTCTGCAGAGTGCTGATTGGTGGGTAAGGGCCGGACATCAGCAAGCTGTTGGCGTGGAGGTCGAAGACATCGTGGCTGTCATGGAGACGATGACGTCCTCTGAAGACAGGACTGGGATGTGTGATGTGCTGGTAGACCAGCGGGTTCTCCATGTTGGTCAGTAATGTCTTCTGCTGGTTCTCCAGTTCCTTCTGCTGCAGGATGGCGTTCATTTCCATCCTGAACACAAACAGCGTTTATTAATATTTAATAAAATCATCAACTGTACATGATGTTTATCATTTTCAGTATATATGTTTGTACTTGGAGGATATAGCCCTTCCCTCTCTGTTACAACTACATATAACTCCTGAGTTACCTTTTAAGGGAAAATGGGTGTGGCTGAACCGCTCTGTTCTGACTTGGGCGGAGTTTGTGGTTTTTGGGGGCTGGAAAACTAAAAACGTATGCAGATCTACTATGTTGCAAGGCAACATATAAATACGTTTTTCTAAATTATCTTTGAAATTATATATTGATTAAACATTTTTACACACTGCACCTTTAACTGTATAATAAAACGCTAGCTTCCTGGCACACTTGGCTAATCATTTGATTTGTTAACGTTAGCTAGCCTGCAGGTGAACTTGGGTAGCTAGTTTAGGAGAGCTAGCTAGCTCACTAGTTCAGCTAAAGTTCCTAAAATATTACGTTTTATAATTCAAACCAGTGTTAGCTACTACTTGCTATTTTATGCACGACTAATCACATCTTTCAGCAGCTAATTATAATACAGTGGAAATGTTTTATGGCTGCCTCCTGAACACCAGCTAGCATATATACAGTATGATGCTAACAAGCTTAGCATGTTCACTAAAATAAGTGTTTATGTCTGCATCATTAACAGTGTTTCTTTATTAATGTAATTCCTCCATTGCTGTGATACAAGCTTAAATGCTGATTTAACAGAACACCACATGGCAGCCATTTTTGTTTCATGATGAAATTCTGCTCTCTGATTGGCCAGGCAGGGGAGGTCGGCCCACTAGAGGGCGCTCCTGACGAGGAAACGTCAGTAATGTTGTGATTATTATGATTTAGTTCAATTAATGTTCAGAACTTTACCTGGCTATGTTCTGTTTGTGGATGATTTCTTGTCGCCTAGCAACCGTTTCCATGGATTCAGGTGGAAGGAAACCGTAACCTCCTGAAACTGGAGATTAAGAGAATAAAGATGTCATTTTTAAGGTTGATTATAGAAAAGAATGAGCCATTTACTGTTTACTGTAATATCGGAATAAGTGGGTAATAAACACTGTGTGTGTTATAGTAAAAGATGGGGCGGTGTGATGAAACGGTGTTACTGTTACCACCTGCGATCACCTTCTGACCAATCACAATCCAGCGTTCTGCAGCAGTGTGCTGTAAAATTATAATAATAATAATAATAATAATAATAATAATAATAATAAATATGTGACCTGCTGAACTGAAGGCTCTTCCTGTGAGGACGGCGGAGTGGGGGGGCAGCGGGGCGGCCAGGGGACGAGAGTCTGACGACGAGACGATGTCAGTGGGAGGGACCAGCTCCCTACACACACACACACACACACTTAGGGTATGTTTTGGTGCTTTTTCACTAGACAGTGTGTAACCATGTTGTTCCTGTGTGTGTGTAGAGTGCATCCTCCATTTTGAACAGTTCATTAAACACTCTAATTATGCACACACACACACACACACCTGTCGATGAAGCGTGACTCGAGCTGCAGTCTCTGCTGTGTCTGAGAGAGAACTTGTGAGTTCAAAGCCATTGGGTTCCTCATCATCATCTCCTGCCTTTGTCTCAGTTCTGTGCACACACACACACACACACAAACACACACACTTTAATGTCCTGTAACACATCATATCGTTATCGTACCGTGTCACATAGAATCGAGTCTTACCTCCGACTGACATATTGTTCATGAGTCTGTACCAGTGTTTATCATCCTGCTCTCCTAACGCTGTCATCTTCCTCAGCTGATCCCTCGGGGTCATCACACACACACCCTGCACACACACACCACATACACACACACATACACACCATACTGTAAAACACTGTGTCAATGAAACCGTGATAAAATGTTAGATTGTGAACTTGATGTTATATAAAGAGATGATAGTAATCAGTGTATAATCCCTCTGTGTGTGTGTTCATGCAGCATCTGTCGACCTGCACGTCCTTTAACTCCACGCTAATCATCCGATTAGCTAATTCCTGAGTGAACAGCACTTTAGCGGGATGTGTTGGCTTTAATCCCACGCTTTAGAGTTTTACCCTCAGCAAACCTTCCTATAATCACCACCATGATCAGGGCATGCTAAACACTAAGCTCATTAGCCTCCATTAGCATCAGGGATGTCCTGAACACACCTAGATTTTTTTAAAGCCATGTATGTGGAAAAAATAAGGAAAAGGAAGTCAAAAATGTCTTCCATGTTGTAAAAGTGTCTTTAACAATTTCTGTTGTGTGATTGAATGAGGCTAAACAGAGGGGATGGGGCTTAATCTGCATAAACATAAATATATAAATATATGTAGACAATATGTAAACTCATTACATTTGTAAATATGTAATACTATTGTACATATTCCTAACTGGGTTTTTTTTAAGTATGATTTCTTGGTGAAAACTTTATGCAAGCTTTTGAAAAAATTTTATTACAAAGTTCATTAATTACAACTGATGAATTATTCATGAGTATTAATAAATATATATTATGAAGGTTATTACTTAAGAAAACTAACACCATTTTAGTGTTTTATAAATGGAGAGTGTGAGTGTGTGTGTGTGTGTGTGTGTGCTAATCCAAGTGCATGATTTGCTAACTGCGAATCTCATTAAAGTAGAGGATTAAAGGGGAAACTGCTGACGACTTACACTGAGCCCACATCATCATCATCATCATCATCATGTTCCACATTTCATTTATAAACACTTATAACACCCTGAGCTAATCCCATAAACATTGTGTACCTTGCGATTGTAATGAAAACCTTCTGCAATTACAGTGAAGCTTTCCTGGTTGCCATGATTACTGAGGTGCCAGTGTTATGGTATTGTGTGTTCATTTAGTAGTTTATAAATAATAAGTCAGTTAACTGAATAATGAATCCTTCATTTGTTCATTGATTATTTATGAATGAATTAGATCAGTTACATATTTATTTATGTATTTATTATTTAGTATATTTCATCCTTATCATGTTTGTTGATTAGCTGTTTGTTTAATTTATCTATCTATCCCATCTATTTATTTTTATTTAAACTTTTCTTTAAACGCATGCATTGATACTGAATTCTTAACACATTTAATTGAAAGTCACTCTTATTATTATTGTTATTATCATTATGTATTTATTTATTTATATATTATAAATCACAGTGTGATGTATGTCTCTGTATGGTTAGATACAAATATGTATTAAATATGTTTTTATAAATGAAGACATCATCATTATAAATACAAAAGAATGAGATGAAGTCACACACACTGACCTGTGTTCCTGTTGTAGAGTGTTTCAGCCGGATGAGTCACAAATCAAATAAATCAAGTGAATAAAGTGTGATGTGGAGATGTAGTCAGGTCTGCCTCATGCTCTAGTCTCTTATAGAGATGCGATGCTGTGTGTGTGTGTGTGTATGTGTAAAAGAAAACAGATATTTAAACAGAGATTTAGCTATGCATTAGTGTGTCCTGCTGTAATCCGCACGTCTCTGCTCTGATGGTAATGAAGTGTGCAGCATAAGCGAGCTTGTTAAACTCCCATAATCCCCCTATAACGTCTGTAACACAAACAAAGCTTCCCCTCACACACACACAAAATGCCACAGTGTGTGTTTCATGGGTTCGAATCCCTGCTGAAGGGCTGTGAGTAAACCCACTCCATCATATAACACAGACAATACAATACTCTACTCTAAATACTCTAAATAATAAAAACCCTTAATAGTAACAGTTTCCTGAAAAGGTTCTATCTGGTAGGAAACTCAGTTATAGAGTTCAACATGAAACACTTAAGGCGACAGCTAAAGAATCCTTAAGGGTTCTACAATCAACCTTCATTGTCCTAACAGTGTAGAACATATAGAACATTCCACATAGGTTTAAGGCCATAGAATATAGAGTATAATGTACAGATTACAGCAGGAGGAGGAGAAGATGCATGGTGCACAATTCAGCACTTCATTTGAGTCAGGATGCTGTGGATAAATACTATTTTCAAACAGTTATCCAGGTTTAAGGGAGTGAAATCCAAATAATAATCAAAAACTTATTGTAAATTTTAGCATGTGTATATTGAAGCAAATTAAAGTATTTTAATGTATTGAATTAATTACTCTATTCGGTAGGTTATGAATCAAATCAGTATATGCAAAATTATTTGCTTTTGTGATTCGAGTCATTTAGAACGACTCAGTAATAGGCAAGATGCATTACTTCAGTGAATTAAACTAAACGACTCACATCACTAAAACAAATCATTTGTCACATTACTGATGCTATCATCAAATGTTTCAATGAACATCATGAAACCTTTTTCGAAATAACCTGATGTCATATGTGTTTATGTATGTATACACATATTTATTCATTTATTTAGATGTATTTATTTTGTATTTGAGTTTTGGATGCCGAGTTCTTAAAATTTTGAGTAAAAGTGACTATTATTGTTGTTATTTATTATTTTATTTATTTAGTTAGTTAGTTGAGAGCAACTTCAGTGTGTACCGAAGGCCAACACAAAGAAAAACTTTGTAAAATGGTGGAAAAAACTATTATTATTTAGAGGAAAATGCAACAATGAGTGAGAAACTATTGAATCCTTGTAGCGTAATGAGTTAAAATAATTGAATGACTCGATTAAGTACTGTGCTAAATGATTCAGTTAATTGATTCGAGTCATTAAGTTCATTCAACACACTAAAAGGAATCAATAATGTGCCAGATTAATTATTCGAATCGACCCGAGTCATTACAATGAATCATTTTAGAATCGTTACTGATTCTAATATCAAACGTTTCAAATAACTTGTAAAATAATTAGACATTTTTCAATTCGATTTATTTATGTACTTATCTAACTCATTTTCAAACTCTTCATGACACACATACATGGATGCCGAAAAAACAACGTTTTTTAACGGTCCATGTAAATTGCTTTAGTGTACTGAACTAAATGAGTCGAATCTTAAAAAAAAAAAAAGATCATTTGATGCAGCTCTGTTCTAGCGCATAGTACGATTGATACGAAATTCTAGCCAATCATCTTCAGGCAGGCGGGACTTATCGTTGATGGGCGTGGTCGTGACTTTCCGGTTAGAGTTTCCTTGTGGGGGCGGTTTTGTGTCACGCGCACGCAGCCACGTTCAGACAGAAGGCTTTCGGAAGGTGATTTTTTTTGTTTTTGTTTTTGAGAACAGATTCGGCGCGGGGGTGAAGTCGGTAAGTTACCAACTAACATAATAATCAACCACGAGTCGTTTAATTTAAAATCACACCGTGTTTTGTTAACATTTAGCTAACCGGGCGTTTTCCAAGGCCCGCTTTTGATATTAGCCGGGCCTGAGAGGAGCGCGCGCGCGGCCTGCTCGCGCGCAAAGTTTCGTTGTAAAAAATACATAAAAACTGAGTGCGGAATTTGATTTTTTACAATGAAAATAAATATTGAGATTTCTATAATAAAAACTCGTATTAACTCGCTTTCAGTACGAACAAACGAATGCATCTATCGTAATCCGCATCGACTCGTAACTCTTGGCTACCATGCTAATATTTATCCCAGACAGGAAGAAGATGGCGGCGTCCCAAACGGCGCCATCTTTATAGTATTTCGCGCTACATAGTGAACGAGACCTGGTAATCTTTTTTGAGGTTATCAAGGGAACAGTGAGGGATTGTGGTATTTGGGACGCGGCCGTGTCGGTATGCTAGTTTCCTGCGTTCAGCTATGAACCGTTAGCTTAGCAACAATTCAAACAATGTCGACCGTAAACGTGCTCCACTTCGCGGTGTAACGGCTAGTTAGCAATAGCAGTGCTAGTCATATTATGTGCTTGTTATATTAGAACCGTTTTCATTTAGGGTACCAAACCTTTCTGTACATATTAATAATAATAAAAGATCCCTGACCATCTCAGTACAGATTTATTTCACAACCTATACACAATAAGCGCATTTCTAAAACGGGTGCAGTAATGTTTTAATTATTTTATTTTTATTTTTCCTTATTAGTAGCATTTATTATAGCTTTGTAATGATTGTTAAATCAATTTAGCTATTTATCTATCTGTGTTTTTATTTGTATTTTTATTTTTCTTCACCCAGTTCGATTGGAAATCACATAAAATTTATGGACGTAATGATTGACATTTTTAGTATGATTTATTTCCTGGACTTTTCCTTTTATCTCTGAGACTCTGATGACCGGAAGTAGATCTGACCCCTCTGATGGTTTGGAGGGAAATGTATTTGCATATAATCCTAGCTGCAGGTTGTGTTGGATGTTGTGTTAGATATTTCAGTCACACACACATACGCGTACACGCACAGAAAGAGAAGTGTGTGTGTGTATAGTGTCAACACTATAATAGTGGGCGTGAGGTGTTAAAAATACACGCTGAAGCTGTCCTGCCTGATGGCTCTTCTGTTCTTTCCACAGGTAAAATCAGAAGCCGGCTCATCTTTCTTTCTCCTTTCATTTCGTTTGCTTTTCTTTTTTGTTTCAGCCTCTTTACTTTCCAACCCCACGTCTTTTCCGTGTTTATTTATTTTTGCTTCAGTTTTTCACTTTTTTTATCAGCGTGTATTTTTATTACCTTATTTTGTTTCTTTGGTGTCTTCAGATCAGAGTCGGGATCTGTGACGGCTCTTCATGGCAGTCAGAAGGGGACACGTTAGATACTTAAAAGTGAGTAGACTCTGTATCTATTAGGGACACGACCTAATAACATGAGAGAGAGAGAGGGAGACAGCACGAGCTGGTTCTGCTGACGTATATTTGTCGGCAGTCGCGCTTATTATCGATAGCTTGCTAGTTGCGTTAGCTAGGTTATTTTAACCATGGCAAAGGCTCTTGACATAGCATCTGTAGTTAACTACAAGACCAGCGACAAGGAAACATTGATTTTCCAAGTATGTGTGCAATCCCTGCGACATTTAAACAGACTTTCTCAATTGTACCCAAATTAAGTTCAATTCTTAAACAAGCATCGAATTCTGAATGAGCATGCAACATGGGTTGTCTGACGTTTCTTCAGGTCCCTGCCCACGCGAAAGCGCAAGAAAAACTTCAGCCTGGTTTCATAACCATGTTGTGTCATGTAAAACAAGCAACTGTTGTTTTTTTTTGTTTTTTTTTTTAGATAAATATATATAAACAACTACAGTTTCTCCTCATAGGTTTTTATAAAAAAGAAAAGAAGAAAAAACCCTGCATAGTCCACATCCACAAACATAATCACAATTTTTGTTTATTTGCAACCGTCAAAGGAAATTAAGCATGAGAGAGGTTTTTTGTAAACACACACACTGATTTCGTGATTTAGGATTACTTCGTCAGAAATTATATTTGGCTTAGCTTCTTATACTGAACGTCTCTGATTGGTCAAATTCTAAATACTGTCTGACACTATTGGAAAATTTGCATATTCATAAAAAAATCCTTTATAGGGATTTGTTAATTTTTTTTGGTAATTTTACTTTCAAACCCGGTTTCTCCCGCTTGAGATGATTCCCGCTCTTTATTAAAGCTTTAACGTCTAAATGACATGATGCACATTTATTAAATGATTTCCGTATGCAATCCGTAGCTGCAATGGACGCTAGTAAATTTTCATTAATCTGCTTTTTTCCCTTCTCTGTCGGTCTCTCAGGAGGTGTACGACATGTCGAACGGTTACGAGGATCACATGGTGGAGGAGGCGAAGGATGCCAAGACGAACCTTATCGTGAACTATCTGCCACAGAACATGTCGCAGGAGGAGCTGCGCAGTCTCTTCAGCAGCATCGGCGAGGTGGAGAGCGCTAAGCTCATCCGAGATAAAGTCGCCGGTCCGTACATATGTAATATATGTTTACGTTTATATATCTCTATCTCTTTCGCACACGCTCACCGATAAGTCCGGGAAATATGGTACTCTCGTATCCAGTTAAAAAAGAAATCATCATCATCATTATTATAACTTGCTAATTAACTCAGTGGTTTTCAGCTCAATTTGAATATTTTTTTTCCTCAAGGTTTGTCCTGTTCTTTTCCCTGCAATATGGTTAATTCATTTCTGATATTTTAATGATTTGTTTCTTTCTATCCGTAAGGTTTGTTTGTTTGTTGGTTTGTTTGTTTGTTTTTTGTTTGGTTTAGTTTGGTTGTTTTTATTGTTTTGCTTTGTGTTGTTTTCTCCAGGCCACAGTTTAGGGTACGGCTTTGTTAACTATGTAAACCCTAGTGATGCAGAAAGAGCAATCAGTACTCTGAATGGCCTGAGGCTACAGTCTAAAACCATCAAGGTAATATTACATCACTACATATTTTCCATCACGCGTGGCCTTTTACCCGTCGGTTTATCTCTTTCTTTTCATTCAAGCTGCCAGTTTGTTTTGTTTTTACCTTTTCACTCGGTAACACTCCATATTAAGGCCTGGGTTATACTTGATGCATGACCTTTTTTTCTTCTTTTTTTTCTCCCCCTTAAACAAACTTGACTGTGTCCTCTGCATACATCTGGAAGATTAATAGTGATGTCCAGTAGATGGAGCCAAAACGTCTCTGAACATCAGGTTCACGCCACAAAAGGTTTTATACACTGACGCTCGTTTTTTTTTTTAATTTATTTTTTTTTTTTTATATAAACTTTCCTCTGTTGCCATCATCCAGGTCTCCAATCGAAAAGTCGATTTTGACCTTATGTTACGAGGTATTTGTTACGTCACTGGAAATCTTGAGGAGTGGTATGCGAAACAGACCTTTTTGAAGGTTTTTAAAACTCATGCGTTGACCGTAAACAAGTGCGATTTATGCACAACACTAGTTTGTGGACTCTGTCATGTGGCGGTGTGCCGTCTATGTTCGTATTGTGCCATGCAGATAAACACCATTAATTCCTGATGACGTGCACAGGATACGGTGCGGCGGCCATCTTGTGTAGACATGCAAATATTAAAACGCAAGTATATTCCAGGCATAAGAGATGGATGTTAATAGCTTGAGTTCATGAGTGCAATGTTTTGTTTATTATTTTAGTTTTTTTTTTTAATAATTTTTGTGTCTGACTGCATATATGAATGTGTTCTCAGTATGCTAATTAAGATGATGAATTGTTAATAAACTTAACAAACCAAACTGCTATGAGGTCCAAAACGGAGCTCTATAACGTGTTAACATTCTAATCTATTTAAATTGTAAACACTGCTAGATGATGCTGTTTAAGTAAATAAGTGCTTTTTACTAAGAGAAAGGCACTGCCATGCTGCATTCTTATCGGTATATAATGACCCAAACGTCCCACCTCATTGTTGCGAGCGTTATTTGTGTATTTGCGTGGAGTGTTTCTGGATCCCTCTGTCTTGTAAGTCTGCTTTGTTTGTTTATAATCTGATTTGTTGTGAAAGTGTGTGCGCTGTGTGTTTCCCTCGCCGCAGGTGTCATTCGCACGGCCGAGCTCGGACTCCATCAAAGACGCCAATCTGTACATCAGCGGCCTCCCTAAGAACATGACGCAGAAGGACGTGGAGGACATGTTCACACGCTACGGACGCATCATCAACTCTCGTGTGCTGGTTGATCAGACTTCAGGTGAGCAGGAAACTCTGGACTCCTCTATGGACATCTGCTGCTTCCGGTTAGCTCTCTGTTACCACGTTTTGTGTTCGTGTCAGGTCTTTCCCGCGGAGTTGCGTTTATACGCTTCGACAAGCGCTCTGAGGCAGAAGACGCCATTAAAGAGCTGAACGGACAGAAACCTCCCGGCGCGGCTGAGCCCATCACAGTCAAATTTGCTGCCAATCCCAATCAGATTAAAAACTCACAGATCATCCCTCAGGTCTATCACTCACAGTCTCGCCGCTTCGGAGGACCTGTACACCACCAGGCCCAGAGATTCAGGTATGCAACTACACAGTACTGCACACTCCACTCAGAACGCAGAACAGTGTGATTTGATTGGCTGAGGGGCAGTACAGTGTGTTCTTTATCTGACACGCCACTGCTTGCATGTTTTCTGCCAGTTCCACTTTCTCAGACATAGTTTACTTATTTATTTATTTATTTTTTCTATTTCAATTTAGGATTAAAAAAAAACAGCAACAAAATCTAAAATGAACCTGAAATAATTTAGGAGTTTAGAATCAGAACCCACTGTACTGCTCTCGGCCAACCAGTTACCGCTCTCATCCATTGTGAATAATTATAATAATAAGTGTATGTGTGTTCAGGTTCTCCCCGATGGGCGTGGAGACCCACATGGGTGGTCTGTCCGGGGCGAACATGGGTGGGAGCGCGCAGGCCGGGTGGTGCATCTTCATCTATAACCTGGGTCCAGACGCAGATGAGGGAATCCTGTGGCAGATGTTCGGTCCATTCGGCGCAGTCACCAATGTTAAAGTGATCCGAGACTTCAACACCAACAAGTGCAAAGGCTTCGGCTTCGTCACCATGACCAACTACGAGGAGGCGGCCGTGGCCATCGCTAGCCTCAACGGCTACAGATTGGGGGACAAGATCTTGCAGGTGTCCTTCAAAACAAGCAAGACGCACAAGTAGATGGACATCGCTCTGAAATCTGTTTTATAGTTTCATCTGCTTCACACAAACATACACACACACACACTTGTGTCACTACATCAGTGCACTCATAACGACCGCCGTAAAGTCGATCATTTAATATCGTGATGTATTGTTTAACACGCCCTGTGTGTTAGTCTACTTCACACCCCTCATCGCTCTCTCCATCGCGTCTGCTTGTTTTTACACCCGAGGCCGTGACTAAAGTATAATAAGAAACACAAAATGCTCCAGAATTCAGTCTTGCTCATGTTGGCAAGAAATGTTTTTCTTGTGTAGTATAATTTCACTTGGATTAGCCTTGGTAGGATTTTTTCCCCCTGCGAGTGGGGTTAAGTCGTTTAACATCCCATTACTGGCCTTTCTCTCTCTCTCTCTCTCTTTTTCCCTCCCTCTTTCTCTCCTTGTTTTGTTATACAAACTGTAGATTGTTAGTGAGATTTTGTTATGATCTTTGTTTTTCTTCATAGTTTAATCTTTTTTTCTTTTTTTTTCATGTGTAGTTTTTAGTGCTTGATACGTGTAGTATTATTAGCCACACACACAGAGGTCATGGCTCGTACGTACGTCGGTATCGGATCAGATTTGCAATTCTGATAGCTGTATTAGATCTGAAACTGGTTTGCTCCTACTAATAATGTTGTACGTGGTGGTGGAGCGCTGTGTGTGGTGTTTCTGGCCCCCTCTGCAGTCTGTGTGCTGAACTGTATCAAAAGGAGGAAAGGGGTGGAGCCTGGTTCTACATGTGGGTGGGGCTAATTTCAGGAAAAAAATGAAACTGGATTTGTTGTTGTAAAAAAATTTTCTAAGGTGTCTTGATTGTGAACACCACAGTTTATCCCTTAGTCATCCATTTTTTCTCAATGTAAGTCAATGATTATGATTATTATGGGATGTTTAAAACATTCTCAAGTCAGTGTTTCAACATTTGATGCCTTATTATTATTATTTTTCCTTCGGTTTTTGACCCTGAGGCACTTTTCCTGATTGAGTATGTGGTGTGTTCGCTGAAGCGGAAACTGTTGGTTTATTTAATTTATGAAGAGTAATAAGCGACAGAGAGAGTGAAAGTATGAAGGACCAAAGACGAGGAAAATTCCCCTGGAAAAACAAACAAATTCTCATTTCAACTTCAAGCTTTTGTTGTTTGCTTCTTTTTTTTCCCCCTCTTTATTTACTCTGTTGTTTTGTGAGTACTAATCATAAAAAACGGCCGTTTGATTTTTTTTGTTTGTTTTGAGGTTGTTTGACAATTCTGATCATTAAATTTTATTTTGATTTGCCGAACATTTAGTTTTGTTTCATTTATTTCTTATTAGCTTTTATTTGTTTGGTTTATTTTTAAAGTGTATTCGACAGCTTTTACGATCCTAAATAAATCCTGTTGGGGTTTTTTTTGCGTCTTCAGAACAATTAGCTGGGATTGGGTTCAAGTTTTAAGCAGCAGGACCAAGACACTACGATTTGTAAATATTTTAGGGGTTTTCATTTCCAGTTCCCAATCAGTGTTCACGTTTAATCTTCAGTAGTGCACCGTGTCAAATATCAGGAAATTATTGTAAAAAAATTTTTAATCAGTTGTCTCTGGTTTGTGTAGCAAATTCAATTCCTATGATAATTATTACATTTTGGATATAATCGTCGAGGGCACTTCAGGAGGCTGCCTAAGTAGTGAACGAGGTAATCTGTCCTGTTCAGAATTCTGTTCACCGGTTTTTATGAAGAATAACCCTGCAGTGCGGATTTTGAAGAATTGTTTCTATGATAATTTCCTGATTTCTCAAGCTGTGGTTGGCTGATGTGTAAAGCTGCTGAATGTTGTATTTATCGCGGTTAAATAATATTGTTACAGTACTGTAGCTACAGCCAGTTGTGAGATCCTCACAGGTTCAGTGTAACCATGGCAGCAACACTAAATATTGTTGCCATGGTTACACAATGTTTTATATTTATAAAGGGTCTCTGTTCTGCTTGTCTCTTGTTTTTGCCTCCTGCTCTTTTTTTTTGCTCTCTTCCTGTCTTGCTCTGTTCCTTATTTTTTGTCTTTCCCTCTATCCTTGTTTTCTCTATTCCTCTCTTTCTGACTCATTGTCTACTCAGCTGTCTGTCTCTGTGAAATGCACAGGTGGTGAGAAGCAAGAAGAGGACGGTTTGTCTTTTCATGATGGACGGACGGACACACACACACACACACAGAGCTATTAGTGTGTGTAAGAAGACGGTGTTAAATTGAGTGTAATTGTACTGCTCTGACCTCTTGGTGGTGATGTGCAGTCTTTCCTCACTCCTGTACGTGTGTGTTATATTTATTGTCGTACGTATTCGCTGAAGATTATTATTATTATTTTTTTAAATGGCCATATTGAGATTTACAGTCAGGCTGTATGTAACATGGTGTTTATTTCAAATAAAATACCAAGCAAATGGTTTTGTGTTGGAGATTTAACATCACACACCACGTGTCGTCCAGACATCAACCCCCTCCCCCTTTTTATACAGAAGCCACGGAAATACTTTGGTCCAGTTTGATGTTGATTCCGCCCTCCATCTCAGGAATGGTTTCTTCCAATATCTTTTCTGTCATAAACACTCTCTCACTCTGATGTGGATAGGTAGGAGATTATTAACTAGATGAAATGAGAACGCAGCTAAGAGAAATGAGAAGAGAGAAATGAAAGCAGCGGAGGGGGGGGTGTTTATGGGAGTTAAAATCTGCAATCTACTTTTATTTCCCCAAAGGTTTGAACTATTAAAAGAAAGAGACAAGAAGGATAATATGAATAATGAAAAGCGGATTGATGAGTTTATTAATAATTAATAAAATATCACCAGTTATTATTTATAAACCACCGCAGAGTGACACAGGTGACGTAGCAGGAATCCCGCTCTCTGGTTGGCTAAACCTAACACTGGGATAGCCGCGTCACGCGCGCGTGCACCTGCCAGGTTGTAGCGGGGAGAGAGAGGAGCGACCCTGAGTTTACCGCACCTTGCTGCTCGTTGATCCCGCAATTTACTGCACACACAGACACGCACGCGACTTTGCCGTCATGTGGGCCGCGGTGACGGAGCGCTACGAGGTGTTTTTAACGGAGAAGAACCTGCTGACCGACTGTTTAGCGGAACTCGAGCGGCGCACCGGCGTCCAGAGACACTACATCGCCTCAGGTATGGACTCAGTTAACGGGGACACGCACACACAGACACACTGAACTTTAACTTCTTTACGCCACACCTGGATCACACACACACACACACACACACACACACACACACACACACACACACACACAGAGAGCCGAGTGTACCTAGAGCTTTCTTTGTATTATGTAAGGAATAAAGTGTGTGTGTGTGTGTGTGTTTGTGTGTGTGTGTTAGTAAATGAATCAACAACAATGTGGAGTGATGAAGTGGAGTTACTATTGCACCCTGAAGTTTATTATTTTCCTCTAACAGCACGTCCCTAAACGTTTAATTCCTCTTAAACCACAGCAACTCACTAACTATTACACATTATTTATTCAAGAATGACACGTCATACCTTTTTATTTATTTTTATATCTGTTTATAGTTACATTTAGCTTTTGTGAAATTAGTTACTTCCTGTTGTCACTTACGTTCTAGCAGCTATAAACACCCTTTCCCTCACCAGCTTCTCTTTATTCTCTCTCTTTATTCTCTCCAAGTTACTAAGACATAAAAATAAAAACACAGCTTTTTATGCATGTTATCGTGAAACAGTAAAGAAGTGTAAAGTACTCTGTTCTGAAGACGTCAGAAAACTTAGTTACAGCTTTAACTCTAGCTGTTACACAGCGCTGACACTGGAGACTCCTTCCATAAATGTTACATAAATATCTCATTACACATGTTTCTTAATCTGTTTATTATCAGTGGTGCGTCCACTGTACATGTCCCTGTAAACGACCTGTTACTATAGAAACCGTAACATATCAGAATGCACGCATTAATATAAACCTGTGCTACTGTCAGATCTGCTGTTATAGAAAACTAATCAACACCTTCTGACCCAAGGTCGCAGTCGATAATGCTGCACTGCTTATCCATTAGTACTGTAGTGGGGAAAAAAAACAAACAGATGGAAACTTAAACAAATCCCATTAGCTGAACTAACTGCTGTATTCTCTAGAGGGGAGTCCTGATGATGTCATCAAAAGGTGGCAGCTTTTGAAATAAAAACAAAAAAACCCACATGTATGTAGTATGTAGGATCTTTGTTTGCGTTATGGGCACACCCTCATCCTCTCGCTGGTTTGGATTTCTCGTCTCACAGCTGCTCTCTAGGTTATTTATAACTCCGTCCTCAAGTATCCGAACCGCTCAGGAGGTGCTGAGAATCTGTGAAACTGCATTCATAATGGGGTTCAGCTGGACTAGACTCAACCAGGCCTGATTACTGCAAACCCTGGTCAATCAAATCAACACTTAAATAGAACTTTTTCAGCAGCATGAAGGTGGTTAAAAGGTCTTGCCCAGTAGCACACTATGCCTAAGTTGAAAGAAATTCCAGAAATGATGAGGAAGAAATTGATTGAAATACATCAGTCTGGGAAGCGTTACAAAGCTATTTGAAAGGCTCTGGGATTCCAACGAACCACAGTGAGAGTCATTATCTCCAAATAGGAAAAATTTTGCACAGTAGTGATCCTTCCCAGCATTCTCCGACCTTCCAAAATTCCTCCAAGAGCACAGCAATGACTCATCCAGGAAGTCACAAAAGAGCCAAGAACAACATCAAAGGAACTACAGGCCTCTCGCATCAATAAAAGTCACTGTTCATGACTCCACTATCAGACAGACACTGGGCAAAAATGTCATCCATGGAAGAGTGGCGAGGTGAAAACCACTGCTAACCCAGAAGAACATTAAAGCTTGTGTGAATTTTGCCAAACATACCTTGATGATCCTCAAACCTTTTTTGAGCTGTTAAGAAGACAGGGGTACCATTACATCTGGAGTAAACTATACACAGAATTCCACAAAAAGAACATCATACCTACAGTCATGCATGGTGGTGGAAGTGTGATGGTGTGGGGATGCTTTGCTGCTTCATGGCCTGGGCAACTTGCAGTAATTGAGGGAAACATGAATTCTGCTCTCTACCAGAAAATCCTAAAGGAGAATGTCCGGTCTTCAGGCTGAAAGTTGAAACTCGTGCGCAACTGGATTATGCAGCAAGACAATGATCCAAAGCATAGGAGTAAAGTACCTATATATAAAGTATAAAGTAAACCTAGTCCTAGATGTAAGTGAAAGATTAATCTCTAGTAAATAAAATTATTTGGTTGCAGTTATTGCTGCTAAAGGTGGCACAACCAGATTTTAAGTTTAACCATTGGTGACATTTTTTGCTTCAATAAAAAATAAAAACTGTATTGTGTGTTTGCTTAGGCTGCCTTATTTCGTTTGAAGATCTAAAACTATTTAGTATGGGATGTACACAAAAACGTAAGAAAATATAGCTGCGAGCAGCAATTATCTGGGTTCAAGCACTGTAGCATTTTTCACCAATTTGACCAAGTGGTCAAACTCCACAATTTTTGTGGACCTCAGACTGAGCCCTTACATAAGTATACCAAGTTTGGTGAAAATACCTCATGCTGTTTAAGAATTATTACTATGTAACTAATGTGGCTAAGTACACTACATTTATTTTTGGCATGCCATCGACACTTAAAATTGAAAGTTAAACTTAAAAAAATAAAATAATTTATTATAAATAGTATCCAGAGAATCATGTAGCACTCCTTTCATCAATATTGAGCAAAAAACCTGCGACTAGTTTGCAAAAGTAGGTTTTTAACATCATCTGAAATATTTACCGAACGGTTTGACGGACACCAATGGTTCTTAGGCAAAGTTGTTTAGAATGAGAAGAGCCTGTGTATGTGTGTGTATGTGTGTGTGTGTGTGTGTGTGTGTGTGTGTGTGTATATATATATATATATATACACACATATATATATATAGTTTTTTTAAAAACATTGCGTTATATAACCGTTAAGAGAAATCATGATGGCGCCACCCAGTGGCCGATTAAAAAAAACTTTGCACAAACCTCTTAGACCATGAGTCAATTAGGTCTACCAAGTTTTGTTCCATTCGGCCATTATCTAACCTTATCTAACAGCTGCTGAAATCTGATTGGCTGTGAAGCGATGGTTCCTGAAACAAAGACACTGTATGCAAATTCTGAAGTCAATCGGAGCAACGGTTCCATAGTTACAGACAATTTGGCACTGGTTTGGTTCCGATCAGATAAAAAACCTAGAACTAGTTTGCAACAGTAGGTTTTACGAAAAATCCAAGATGGCGGAGAGAAAATTGGTTTTGCTCATTATAGCGCCACCATCTGGTCGATTGGGCCGAAACTTTCCAACGCTGTAGTGCTCAAAGTTTAAGCTCTCTACGACTCACGGTTTGGTATGCACGGTCTGTTTTACGGCAGAATAATAATAATAACAATAATAATAAAAGTCAAACCAAAACAAACAAGTACACGATGCTGAACGCTGGTTTAGCTAATTACTAGCTGTGGAATCTGTCACTTCTCTGCGTCGCTATAGAAACACGTCTGCGTCATCACTTAGTGACTGCAGTAACACTGACACGTCGTGATGGCAGTAACTCTTTCGCACAAACGGTTTAATTTCCTCGTGTTCCTCACGTCAAATCGAGTGGAACAGTTTTGTGTTATTTCTATTTTCTCGTTTGCGAGAAAATCGGACGCTTGTTTGTACTAATTATTTTTAGAATTATTTTGCATATTTAATAAAAACGCAAAGTTTGAAATGAACACAAGAGCAGTGGAACTGAACTCAGCAGATCAGTTGAATTTTAATGACATGTAGCTGGTACTCATTTCCCTACACAAATAACCACAGTGCGCAAACACACACGCGCACACACACACACACACACACAAACACACACACACACACACACACAAACACACACACACACACACACACACGCACGCCGCACACACACACTCTCTTACTTGCCAGTCCTGTTTGGTCTCTTTCTGTTCTGATGTGTGTGCTGCTTAACCACATTGTTTTTTTACACACACACACACACACAGAGTTGGCTAAAGCATGTTTTGGGGGCTGTTGCACTGAAGATTTTTTATCTTTGCCCTGAATAATTATCTGGTTTGTTACGACGTAACTGAACGTCAGTACAAGAAGACGCCTGTAATTTTATATCTTTAGTGAATGCAGGCGAGACCAATCAGACAGCGTTTACAGGAAATTATACACGTGGAAATACTAAACGCTAGCTCACAGTCAGTGTGAGGAACAATGGATATGTTATGGTGCACCCGGAACGTATTCACAGCGCTTCAACTTTTCCCACATTTTGTTATGTTACAGCCTTATTCCAAAATGGATTAAATGAATTATTATTTTCCTCAAAATTCTACAAACAATATCCCATAATGACAACGTGAAAGAAGTTTGTTTGAAATCTTTGCAAATTTATTAAAAGTAAAAAACAAAAAAAGCTCATGTACATAAGTATTCACAGTCTTTGCTCAATACTTTGTTGAAGCACCTTTGGCACTAATTATAGCCTCAAGTCTTTTTGAGAATGATGCTATAAGCTTGGCACACCTATTTTTGGGCAGTTTCTCCCATTCTTCTTTGCAGGACCTCTCAAGCTCCATCAGGTTGGATGGGGAGCGTCGGTGCACAGCCGTTTTCAGGTCTCTCCAGAGATGTTCAATCGGGTTCAAGTCTGGGCTCTGGCTGGGCCACTCAAGGACATTCACGGAGTTGTCCTGTAGCCACTCCTTTGTTATCTTGGCTGTGTGCTTAGGGTCAATGTCTGAGGTCCAGAGCGTTCTGGAGCAGGTTTTCATCAAGGATGTCTCTGTATATTGCTGCATTCATCTTTCCCTCCATCCTGACTAGTCTCCCAGTTCCTGCCGCTGAAAAACATCCCCACAGCATGATGCTGCCATCACCATGCTTCACTGTAGGGATGGTATTGGCCAAATGATGAGTGGTGCCTGGTTTCCTCTAGACATGATGCTTGCCATTCAGGCCAAAGAGTTCAACCCTTGTTCAACCCTTGTGACTTTTGGCAAACTGCAGGCAGGCTGTCATGTGCCTTTTACTGAGGAGTGAGTTCTGTCTGCCATTCATGCCTGATTGTTGGAGTTCTGCAGAGATGGTTGTTCTTCTGAAAGGTTCTCCTCTCTCCACAGAGACACACTGGAGCTCTGTCAGAGTGACCATCAGGTCTTCGGTCATCTCCCTGACTAAGGTCCTTCTCCCCGATCACTCAGTTTGGCCGGGCTTTTTTGTAGTGTATTTTTGTAGGTTTGAAGGTTTTGAAAATAAAGAAGTTAGTAATCTGTTTATTTTTTTACATGCAGTAATCAGTAATGTCATCAGATTATAATTGATTTTAAAATGGTGTATTACTTTTTTGAGTAACTTACCCAACACTGACACACATACACACATACATGGCCTTCTGTATGTTGCACAGGAATCTCACACACTGCTGCAGAGACCTGTGACATGGAAACACTCCACTTACTTTGTCCAGAATGTTTGTCCAGCTCATGTTCGTGTTTTGTGTGTGTTATCGTTAATGTGTGCGTGTGTCAATGTGTTTTGGTCACATTTGGTGTGTGTGTGTGTAGGTGTGTGTGCGTGTACTATGAGGGTCTGCTATGAGGATGTGTGTGTATTTGAGCAGGTTTATGTGGCTCATGTGTTTATGATTCCAGGCCATGCTTTTGCTCTGTGTGTTTGTGTATGCGTGTATATGTGTGTGTGTGTTTTGGCTTAGAATGTTTTATTGGTTTTAAGGATCTTTTTCTCTTCAGAAAACTGCAGGTGAAAGAAACTCATGTTCTCATTGTGTGTGTGTGTGTGTGTGTGTGTGTAGGTACACTGTGCATCATGGCGCTGTACCTGTTATTTGGTTACGGTGCATCTCTCCTCTGCAACCTGATTGGATTCGTCTACCCTGCCTATGCTTCGTAAGTATGACACGTGTATGTATAATTTTGAGAGTGTGTGAGTGAGTGCGTGAGTGAGAGTGTGTGTTAGTGTGTGAGAGAGTGCGTGAGAGAGTACGTGAGTGAGAGAGTGCCTGAGATTGTCAGTGTGTGTGAGTGAGAGAGTGCGAGTGTGTGTGTGAGTGAGAGAGTGTGAGTGCGTGTGTGAGTGAGAGAGTGTGTGTTAGTGTGTGAGAGAGTGCGTGAGTGAGTGAGTGAGTGTGTGTATGAGAGAGTGTGAGTGTGTGTGTGAGAGTGTGTGTGTGAGTGCATTAGAGAGTGAGAGTGTGTGAGTGCGCGTGTCAGAGGGTGCGTGTGAGGGTGCGTGTGAGAGTGCATGAATGTGTGAGTGTGTGAGTGTTGAGAATGCACTTTACCATGATTCCAAGAGCAGGAATGCTGACTTTATTTTTATCTGATTAACTTTTGACCCTGTGTGTGTGTGTGTGTGTTTGTGTGCGCGCGCGCATGTGTGCAGTGTGAAAGCGATCGAGAGCAGGAATAAAGAGGACGACACACAGTGGTTGACGTACTGGGTGGTGTACGGTATCTTCAGCGTGGCCGAGTTTTTCTCAGACATTTTCCTCTTCTGGTTTCCATTTTATTACGCTGGAAAGGTTCTTACACTCCATTCATTGTGTTTATCTGTGTGTGTGTGTGTGTGTGTGTGTGTGTTTTGTGAGATTACAGAACACTTGGGTTAATGTGTGTGTGTGTGTGTGTGTGTGTGTGTGTATGTTGTGTGTGTGTGTGTGTGATTGTGCAGTGTGTGTTCCTGTTATGGTGCATGGCTCCCGTGTCCTGGAATGGTTCTCAGCTGATCTACACTCGAGTGGTTCGTCCGTACTTCCTGCAGCACGAGGAGACGCTCGACAGCATGGTGAAAGACCTGAGCGGTAAAGCCAAGAGTGCAGCTAAAGAGGGTACACACCACACCTAGTGCTTAACATTAGCATGCACTGCATCACTTATTACTGTTCGAAGTTCATGGATGAACTTTGATGTTTGGCGGAGCTCGCTAAACATGCTGAAAGAGTTGAGCGATATTACAGTGTTTTGTTGTTATTGATTTTAAAATATAAAAACATGTAACAGTGTAAAGGTCAAAAGACTAAATGTGTATAATGTGTAAAGATTTTGATGTTAAAAACGTTGAAATGTTTAAAGGTTAAAGTGTTGCTTGGTGGTTGATATAGTATTCCAGGTGGTTGCTTGCGTGTTGCAAGGTAGTTGCCATGATATTCCAGTTGGTTGCTAATGCATTGTTAGGTGGTTGCTATGGTGTTACTAGGTAGTTGCTATGCTAACCCAGTTGGTTGCTATGGAATTCCATATTGTTGATAGGGTATTGAAAGGTGGTTACTATATTATTCCAGGTGGTTGCTAGGGGGTTGCTAGTCAGTTGCTAAGGACTTCACTATATGAATGACTTGGGATCTTTTCTGAATGATTATTATAATTATTATTATAATAATAATAATTATTATTATTATTATAGTTTTTTTCTTTGTTTACCTGTAACATGCAGAAATGTGTGACTTTTTGAACAGCAAAAAAAAGAAACATAAGTGTCTTTTTATGAGTTGAGCTGCATCCTGGACGTTTCTAGTCTGGGTGGTACAGAGTACCCATAATGCATTGCAGCAGTACTACATATTAACTTTTATAGATTTAACCTTTAATTCTTTATTTCTGTGTTTTTCTTTTTATTCTCGTCTCTGGTTCAGGTTTCACTCTGTTGGCCAGCGATAAGGATAAATAATCATTTTTAGGACGTGATGTGAAGAAAATTAGGAAATTTCTTTTCACCACAGTGCCTTTAATCGTCGCCTACATTTCATCATCATCTTCATCATCTTCATCTTCATCATCACCATCAGTGAATGAGCTTGAGCTGTTTATATATAATTAATATCTTTCTTATAACTGTGAATTAATGTTAACGCATCACTTCACTCCATAACTACGACTTGTTCATGAAGAACAATGTGTGTTTTTGTTCCAGATCAGTTTTAATACATAAAATAATAATAAATTTTCACTAAATCTGAGTGCTGTTGTAAATCTTTGACACCAAAGTGTTTTTATTTTTATTTTTAAACTGGACTAAACAACGACAGGCTAAATATCTACCTACTGCTACAGCTACTACTCTGGCACAAGCCGTCAAACAAAAGACGTTAGCTAAATATATATATATATATATATATATATATATATATATATATATATATATATATATATATACCTCAACCACAATGAGAAACAAACAAATAAATAATAATAATAAAAAAGCTTTGCTATAGCTGCAGGTGGAGTCGTGTTTTTGTGACCAGACAAATCCATAACTCGGACGTTCAAGTCATTAACACTTTCAACATGTTTAGTGCAAAAAGATTTCTTTATTTATTAATACATACATTTTAAATGAATAAATAATAATTTTGGATGTTAGCAAGGTAACATACCCTGGGAGATCAAATTAATAAAATTCTAAAAAATATATATATTTTGTTCTATTATAGTCTGTATAGTATACATTTTTTAAAATTAAACATTAATTGGAGTTTAAAATATTGTTGATTGTGTAATTTCTTTGGATTTACGTTTAATCCTGTGGTATAGAACACATTATAAAGTACATGTAAAGCACATACTTGTATACAAAAAGCTTCAGAAGAATCGGGTCTTCAGGGTCATTTGTAATTTTGTGTAAATATGGCACGATATGCTTTAAAATGAGCAAAAAATATATATATAAACCACCCGGAGGATTGTGATTTTACCTCAGTTTTTCCATAATCTTTTAAAATGCTTTAAATTACTTTAGTAATGCTGTAAGACATACAATTACTCAAATCCAAAAGAAATAAACCATATGTTACTTTAAACCCAAAACCAACTCAGAAAATTCGTTAAATTAAATATAATATACCTCTATGCTTGCCTGTAGAATAATGCAGGCCGATAATGAACAATTGTTGATTATTAATCCGGAATATATTATATTTACATATTATATAACAAAATAAAGATTTCTTATTTAATTATTATCATTATTAATGTCACCACTTGAGCCGAACTGCGCATGCGTAGCCGACTCCTGCCAGAGCGTGCTGCGCATGCGCGGTGTGAATCAGGGGGGCGGGACGATAGATCGGGGCGTGACAGACAGAAGGGGGGGATTCGGGTGGACACTCAACGGCTAATGGCTAACGGAGTAAATACAGCCCTTTAAACATTTTCTACACACACACACACACACACACCGGCCACTGAGGTGAGTGTTTCATCATCGCGGTGTTGGTTTTAAAATTGTGTATTAATGTTTTTTTTTTTTAAACCGGTAGTGTGTCATTCAGTCTGTCAGAGCAAATCGCTGCTAACGGTGGGGTTTTTTTTCTTCTTCTCCTCAGCAGTGTCACGAATCCCACAGCGGGCGCGTTTTATCCGCTTACGTTTAGACGAATGTTTATATTGAGGTGTGTAAAGAGGATACTGTGAGAAAAGAGATGGAAATGCGAATGAGAGAAAGAGGATTGGTGAATAAACTTCTTGGTGTGTGGAGATATTTCTGTTAGCCGTGATGTTCACTGGCTGCACGCGCCTGCTGTCACCGTGTTTACTCCGCAGTTGTGAGGAGGAAAAACCAACTGTGTTTATTATTTACTACTGTTTATTGTTTATTTACAGCGTTACACACACACACATACACACACACACGCACGCACACTGCAGGATCATGTCCGACATTTTGTCCTAAACATCCAGTGTGTCTCCATCAGTGTAAAGGGGAGGGGAGGGGAGGGGGGCAGGCCTTGAAAACACACACACACACACACACACACACACACACACACACACACTGTACTATCCCGGCATTATCGTAATATTGTTTTTTTTTTATTCTAAAAAAATGTTCTTTCTATTCGTTTTTAAAATAAACATAAAGCAGTTTAATTAGGGGAAAAACTCAAATAAATTAAACGACAAGTAAGCACCAGGAAATTAGAAAGTATATAATGACAGCGAAAGTGTAAATAAAATAAAGTGACCATTAAGAACTGAAAATAAATTAAATAAAAATGACCATTAAGATCCTGGAATGAAATGTAACGAATCAATAAAATGACACAAACACCCTATATATGAAAAATATGAATGAAATAAAAGCATAAAGATGGAAAGATAATTGAAGGCTTAAATACTTTAAATAAAATGTTGATTATTAATCCTAAGTACATTTGAAAAATTTCACAGTTAAAATTTTATGCTCAATTAATTTTTTTAATTGTCTATAATAATAATGTTATATAATTCAGTGTAAAGCAGTATATAAAGTTATTAGAATCTTGACTGAAAAAAAAAGTAATTCTTGTTTGATGTTAAACAGTGGTATATCACATGAATAAGTCTAATTAATGAATGAACTTCAGGTGGCTTAGGGTAATAAATGAACATTTGTTTAGGAATGCGATTAAACACCAAAAAAATTTAAATGTACAAGCTCATAAATAAAATTATAATCTCTCTGTAGATGTTTAAACTCAAAAAAAAAAAAAATTTTCGCGTGAAAACGCGGTATCTTCATATGATGTATAAATCCATGATTGCTGGATAATGCGAAGCGAAGCGCCACGCCCTCACGGGCTCCTGTCAGTCATTACCACACCTCTTCACTTCTCATTAGCATATATTCACACACATCTCAGCTTCTGACATTTGCTCTGCCCGTAAGCAATCTGTACAGTAGGTAACTTACAAAGTGCCTCCTTAGGACTGAGTTAATTCACACGTTCTGACATCTGACGTTCTGCCGAGTGTGTTAATTACACTGCACTCACCTGGGTCATAGCCGTATAATTAACATCACTCAGAGAAGGGAGAGAGAGAGAGAGAGTTTAAACACACATCATTCATCTCACACTGGTGTGTTTTTGTGTTTGTGCAGGAACGGTGTGAAGATTTTGTGTGCAGATCCATCAATCCTGATCATCAGATCCAGAACCCGTGTGGAGAACCTCAGCACCACTTCACCTTGGCTTTCAGCAGTGAGTGATACCGGAACACTAAACAGTGTCAGTACCTGTAATAAATAAACCTGACACGTGTGTGTGTGTGTGTTCAGATTTCTCACTCAGTGGTGCGATAACCGATGGCCCAGAATGTCTACAACTAATAACATAGCACAGGCCAGGAAACTGGTGGAGCAGCTGAGGATCGAGGCAGGGATCGAGCGTATCAAGGTACGCACACACACACTAATAATAATAATACGTATGGAAATGTATTCTTAACACGTTACAACATTAACACTACATTCAACCTCACAGATGGTGGTTTGGCTGTAAAAGTTCTAGAATGATCAGCTAGAAGATGAAGGTTCATTATTTCTTGGCAAGAACTGATGACTGTGAAGGTTGTAGAACAGTTGGCTAGAAGGTTCAAGACATCTTTGCAGGAAGGTTGTAGAATCCTCTGTCTAAACCTTCTGATGGCTGTCAGGGTTCTAGAATGATCAGAGCAAATCCCCTATGCAGAGGGCTGAGCTAGAAGATTTGAGACCTCTTGGCGGAAACTTTCTAGAATCACTAGGGCAAACTGTTGGATGGGTATAAGGGTTCTAGAATGATCAGCACAAAAGTCCCCGGTGCACAGGTTCCTAAGTAGTCAGTGTTCTGAAGGTTCTAGAATCCTCTCCTGACTCCATGAAGGCTCAGTTAGAGTTTAAGGCGGCTATTATAAACTGCTATCTACGTCTGCCATAACTAGTTAGCCGTTATTAGCAAGGGCTGGACTAGTTGTCATGGTTACAGTGTCTTTCTCACTCACTCACTCTCTCTCTCTCTCTCACTCTCTCTCTCTCTCTCTCTCTCTCTCTCTCTCTCTCTCTCTCTCAGGTGTCTAAGGCGGCTGCTGATCTGATGAGTTACTGTGAGCAACACGCACGCAGCGACGCCCTCCTGGTGGGCGTGCCCACTTCCGAAAACCCCTTTAAAGATAAAAAACCCTGCATCCTCCTATAGCCACTCTCTTTCTCATCCATCCATCAGTTATCCTCTTTATCTGTCTGTCTGTCCATCCATCCTGCTTTACTCCTTTTTGTTTCTTTTTTCACTTTGCTACACTACCTAATATAATGCACAGTGAAGAGGAGAATAAAACACTCGTTTCTCACCTCACTGAGAACGAGTGATGAGTGTGCTTATGATGGGTGGGGAATGGGAAGAAAGGGATGAAAAGAAGATGAAAAGAAGTAGAGGAAAATAGTGTACAGCTAGTACATAGTATAGCTGAACACCCATCCGGCTGCGTCCCAATCCTCATCCTGTTCCCTACATAGTGCTCTGCTTTTTGCCAGTTTGGAGCACTCATTCACACCCACAATGCACTGCAGAAGAGTCATGTCTTGATGATGTTCCATGCATGATGCAGTGAGTAGGGTGTAGGGAACATGGTGCAGTTTGGGACACATCCAGGCCTACAGGTTCTCATTATGTTCCACCCTTTTTTTCTACTCTTTTTGTTTTCTGAAGAACGTACCTGCATGAAGTTTTCTACACGCCCTCGCAGACATCAGTGTTGTGGAACATCTGAGTAATAATTCAGCATGTGGAGAAACGCAGTGCATCAGTGAGAGTTCTGCAGGAACATATGGAGGTATCGGTTCTAACCTACCTCACCTTCAGTTCTCTAACTCTAGTAAAAGTCAATCTGGAACTCTGATTGTAAAGTCCACGCAAAACCCACAAGCCCTCTGTATAAACTTTGTTTAGAACAGCGGTGTGTGTGTGTGTGTGTGTGTGTCGCGTGCGCGAGATTCTTTAATGCTAGCTGTGTGTTACGCTTTTCTTTCGCTGTACAGTATTTGATAAACAGAGGCACGGTTCTCCTGTGTTCTCTCTTCCTGTGATCTTTATTTCCTGTCCTGTTCCTCCTCACTTCCTCCTCCACACCTTGTGTTCTGGGTTCCACTCATTACTCAGTGTGTGTCTGTGCTCCATCTGAATGTTTTATTCACAATGAATTTGAGTAGGTTCTAGAATTCTGGATGGGGTTCTGTAATGTCCAGTGTTACAGGTCTAAACTCCATGCTGTTGGTTCTAGCATTTTTCCAGCAGGGTTCTAAGATTTTACAGTCCTCGCCACAAAGGACGTAGGCTCTCATGTGCAATGACTCTAGAATTCATGACATGAAGGTTCCTAGACTCTGAGGTACACCCGTTCCAGGAACCTCTGCAAGGTTTTAGATTTTTGTGCGGGCGTTCTAGACGTCTCCAATTTTCTAGACTGCTCAAATGAAGAATTGTTCTAGAAGGTGGAAGTTTCAGATGTAAAGTAAGGAGGTTCCAGAACCTTCTGCGCAAGCAGTAAGGGTTCTGGAATCCTCAGGACAAAGGTTACAGTACCTCGGCAGAGGTACCCGAATACTCAGGGCTCCGAAGGTTCTAGAATCGTCAACTGAAAAGGGTCCACAATGCGAATCTTCTGATGCCTGTTAGGGTTCTAGAATCATCAGTGCGAAAGTTTCAAACCCCCAGTGCAGAGGCTCTAAAGTTCGCAGTGGTTGTCAGGGTTCTTGAATCACGAGTGCAAGAAAAGTTCCCAATGCCCAGCGCAGATGTTCCTACTCAGGGCTCTGGACGTTCTAGAATCCTCAGCTTAAAAAATTCAGAACCTCTTCAGGAAGGTTCTAGACTCCTTGGTTCAGTGGACAGGGTTTTAGAATATGAAGGTTCTAGAGCGCTCAGAATAATAATTTTGGGTTATTACACCTGCTACACGATTGTTAAAAATGGATTGTGTGTGCGCATTTCAGTCTCTATGGGCTGCGTCCCAAACCACCACACTACACCATCATTAGCAAGTGGTGCTACACGTTTACCAGCCACAATGAAGGTTTCCATGACAACCGGTCAGGGGAACAGTGAAGTGGTTTGTGATGCAGCCTATAGGTAAAGGGGTGGGAGGGAGTTTGTATTCCGGCTTTGTCCCAATTCCATTTCTGTCTAGCGCACAATCACTTGTGCCACAGGTTTTGTCAGATTGCAGCAATGCATCCTGGGTAACTGCTACTCGTACAGTAAGGTTCTGATCTTCACTCTTGCTGATGGTTACCAACGGCGAGAGTCGAAGGCTGTATTGGAACAGAGCCAGTGTGTTTGATTCATACATTCAACAGAAGAGCAGCTGATGGAAACACACAGCAGTTTATTTACATGTGTGTATGTGTGTGAGTGCATGAGAGAGAGCGAGAGAGAGACCCCACCCCAATCTAACAAAATGGCCATTCAAGATGACAAGCTCCTGCATAAGAAAAGTGCCACATTTCAGTGACTTATTATTTTTTTCAGGACCAAACAGAATTTATGGGACTGTGCATGTGTGTCTCTGTGTGTGTCTACGTGTGTGACCCATGGTGATATTTAAGGTGTGTGTTTATAAGGGAAACCTGCTGTGCTCCTAACACAGGCCTGGGAGTGTGCCTGGGTAGGGAGCATGTGAAGAGTGTTACATCACTTCCTGTTCAACGCTCCTGTATTTAAATTTTATTTTTTTTCCACATAAGTGACTAGGCTTTTCAACAAATAACTCTGATGAGTGTGGTGCAAAAGTAATGGCGCCTTCATCACATACCTTAAAAAAACGGAGAGCCCGGAGTTCAGGCTCGAGCGTGATTCAAGTGTACATCCTTATTTATGGCCATTTTGAAGGAATATGTGCTCACAATAATCACTAGTCTTAAATCTCGAAATATGTGCCAACTCTGTGTATATGAGGGAGAAAGAGAGCAGCTGATGTCTGCAAAAATCCCACTCTGTGGAGATTCAGTGCCAAGTTTCACTAACAGTTCATTTTACTGATGTATGATGATAACAAAGTGTGTGTGTGAGCTCCACCTCCATCGGTCACTCTGTGTTCTCTCCCCTGCGTGCATTCTTTCTGCCTCGATTAATGAAGATATCTCTATTTTTTGTAACTGTTTCTCTCAGATGTGCCATAAATCATGTTTTCTTGCACACTGTTAATATTTTGTGGATTTAAAAAAGTTGCTGTTTGAAATCGAGAAAAAAAAGAATCTTAAAAGACATAGAAGTAAATAAAGATGAATAATGTCACTCAGAGCTGCTTGTCGCTTTATTGCTCTTATTCTTCATTTATAAATATCAACATTACAAGTGTGAGGTCAGAGTGCAGCTCCGGTGTTTGTTTTTTATTCTATCTCATTATTATTATTATTTGACATTTTTCTTGACAGTGCTGCAATTTGTCCACAGGGAGGCGCTGAGCCACACACTGGAATGTCACTTCACACTCATTAATGTAATTAAAATAAATACACAGTGACATCACCTGAGCACTTTACTACTACAGACCATCATGCAGGTGTGTGTGTGTGTATGAGAGAGAGAATCAGGTGTCGGTGTCAGTGGAGTCAGAGGCATCGCTCAGGTGTGTTTGTTTCTTGCGGATGTTCCAGTGTAAACACTCTGCTAAACTCTCGAACCAGTCGTACACCAGTCCGTGACGGCACAGAGATGGAACTGGGTAACACGACGTAGTGATCTTAATGCTGTGCACACACACACAGAAAGGATTAATAATGCACACCCACACTTCCACACCACTGTGGCATTGTTCTAAACACACAGTAAGCTGATAGGGTGTGATTTGGGACAGCCCATTAAGGGCTGAGGATTGTCTCACCTGTCTCCATGCTGGATTTCCTGTCTCTTCCTGCCATCGAAGGAAACCCACGCCGTGTTCCGAGCGTCCGGAGAGAGAGCAATCTAAAAACACACACATACACAGATTATCTGAATAAACAGAAATCCTCCACCTGTCTCACTTTCTTTCTCACTCTCCTCCCCTCCCTTACACTCACCGTTTCACTCTCACTGTCTCCCGTCTCTCACTCCCTCCCTTGTCTCAGTCTGTCTCACCCTTTCTCCATCTGTCTCAATCTTACCCTCCCTCTTTTTCTCACTCTCCTTTGTTTCTCTCTCACTCTCTTCCCCATGTCTCACTGTATCTTTTTGTCTCACATGTAACTCTCTTGCCCCACCTCTCTCTCCCCCCGTCTCACCATGAGCTCGACCCCAGCAGGCACAACGATGGGTCTGAAGGAGAGCGAGTGTGGGCAGATGGGTGTGACCATGATGGCGGGGACGTTGGGGTGGATCATGGACGCTCCTGCTGCCGCTGCGTACGCCGTGCTCCCTGTGGGCGTCGACACAATCACACCTACACAAAGACGGGGGCAGAGTCACAGAGTCGCTTGCATGAACCTCAAACTCACTACTATCACGATAAAGTGGGCGTGTCCCAAAACACACATCCTACTCCATACACAAGTCACAAACACCATTTGCTCAGATGAACTTTGACCTCTGAACACTCACCGTCTCCCTGCACGGAGGTGATGAGACGTCCATCCAGGTACAGATCAACGTTGGATAGGTAAGAGGAGGGACCTCTGTCCACCACGACCTCATTCAGCACCTAGACACACACCTAGACATCATGTATACTCTGTGTGTGTGTAATTAAAACCTAGGGTGTCTTATTGTGACTGTGTGTGTGTGCGTGTGTGAGTGATGATGAAAGGTGTTTTATGCCTGTTGCCATGGAGACAGCCTTAGTCTTTGGATAGGACGTGTGTGTGTGTTTGTGTGTGTGTGTGTGTGTTACCTGTAGCTGCAGTGAGACAGGGTTGGTGTGTGTGTGGGGAACACTGCCATTCTCCTGGTCCCTCTGAAGTGATCCTTTCAGCACCTTCACCTTCAGACGACTGCGCAGCACCACAGCGGCATTACCTAGGCAACACACACACACACTCTTAACACCTTGTTCAGGTGAGCAGTAACCAGTTAAATGTAACATTGTTTCTGATCTGCTGGATTATAGAACGTATAGCGTTTAGAACGATTGGAACGTTCTGGAACACACACACACACACGGCCAAGCCCCTTTCTCTCACGGTGGAGACTCTGCGTACCTGCGAACACTTTGTCCACTTCAGTCTTATATGTCTCGAAATTAAAGGGTGTAAGGAAGCCGAGTGAGCCGAGGTGGAAAGCCATGACGGGCGGGACGCTGCCCTGCACGTGCACACAACACACACACACACAAAAGAGCATCTTTATACCACTATCACAATAGACAAGTAAACACCAGCATGAATGATGATGATGATGATGATGACTGACCTGGAAGAGTGATGATGCGTACAGCAGTGTACCGTCTCCTCCCAGACACACTATCAGATCTATACAGTCTGAGATATCATCAAACCCTACACACACACACACACACACGCAGGGGAATTTAAATCTCATTCTGATGGTGTAGTATGGTATAGTGCAGTGCAGTTTATCCACCCTCTCTGAAGGTGCACAGCTGTCTCCTGATGCTAGAGAACGACTCATCTGCCATCAGAGCTCCATCCTCAACCACCTTCTTCTCCACATACACACTCAGACCTTTCTCCTGAAACACACACACACACACAGGCTTACTACACTGCACAGCACTTTAAATAACCCTCAGTGGCACTCATAATAAATCGTGAATACAGACTGTTGACTGAAAGCTCGGCACTGCGATGAAGATGAAGATGGAGAAGAGCGTACCTGGATGAGGAAGCTGCACAGCTCCTTAAACGGCTCTAGCAGGTTCTCATCTCGGATCTTGCGGATCACCAAGACGTTGAGCGGCGGCTTGTTCCACACCAATCTCTGACTCACCGGATCCTGGATGTGCCTAATAAACACGCATATGCATGCACACAGACACAGACACACGCAGAGCATTGCATTGTGGGAATACATATAGGATATTCTCCATTCTGACCAGATTCTCCAAGAGCCCGCTTTAATAATAGTGCACTATGTAATGAACAGTGTGAGGTTTGGGACGTGGCGAGTGTGCATTTCTTACATGATGGAGGTCGGGTTGGGCAGGATGCAGGCTTTGGGTCCAAAGTGTGTGCTGGGATACGGGCCGTGGAGGAAGTGAGCTCGTCTGGAACGAACAGGAGTTGAAAAGGTTCTGAGATCAGTGTTATCGCAGTAATAAACGTGGCCATGTTTTGGCTCGTCACTGACCCCGTCTCATTACCTGCACTTGTCCAGTCTCTTCGTGGAGCTGTCGCTGGTCTCAGAGGCGTCATGTGACTCGGAGTCTCCTCTCAGCTCGCTCCCCGAACACGCCTGCTCCACTCCGTTTAATCTCCGCCGACTTCGCTTAATCTCTCTCCTTCTCTTTGGAGACTTCCTGTGACCTTCGGTACCACAGATCTGCTCTTCTGGCATCTCATCAGGCTGGGTCTCATCTGAACACTCCATCCTGAACACCCACACAGACAGACAGAGATTTACACATTTTAAAAGATGAACTCAGATAGGCAAAAATAAGCTTGTTAATCTTTTGTATTTTAATAATTTATTGAAGTCATGTTGAATATTCATTTGCATGTCATGAAGATCATGGATACATGACACATTTTATTAATATGTCCGTTTATTTTGAATCATTTTTCCAAAACGTCTAACCACCAACAACAACAACTAAAACCACCAACTCTTAACTCGTATAAGCTTAAAAGACAACATTTACCCCAGACTCCAGCAAAGAACTGTCAGCAAAACCTTTAAATCCAAACGCAGTGTTCAGATATCTTTACACAATTTGAATCTGTTGCTAATCCATTTGGGCTTTGGACACTGTTCAGTGTGCTGAACTCACCGCATATTACGTCATAGAAAAGCGACGAAAGTGAACGCCCTCCTTGATTCTGCAGTAGATTAGCTATAGAAGATTAACTAGAATGTTTTTCCTCTTCAAATAGTTCGCCCTCATAATGTATATTAAAAACAAACGAACACTTTAAAAAGTCAATATTAAGCTAAATGGTTCAGCACGGAGCATTCATTTTAATTAGACTCGCCGGCTGTCTTAAAATTAGCTTGAAGGATACGCTAACACCGGACATGAGGGTGCGTTCGTGGCGTTTATTCTGCACATATTTGCGCATATCATGTGCAATAAAGAAATAAAGAAAGAAATACAGCAGCTTGTTGCCATTATTACCTTAAATCACTTAATTGCTCATTATTCCGTCGGTATGTGATTACATGAACTTTGCCCATTTGGAAGCTGTATATGTCGCAAGTCTGTGTTTTTCATCAATATATTATTAGTGGAAGTATGTGTTTTGTTCACATTTTTGAGGTGAGAAACTGTAGAGTAAAATCTGGCATCTTCATTTTTGCAGAATTGTTGAATACAAAGCAAAGGGTTCTAGAATTCAGACTGTAGTCACAGGATTACAAAAATCCTCAGTGAAAGGGTTCTAACTGAGGTTTTAGCATCATCATATAGGACAAATTCACACGGTGTGTTAGGCAGATCGAGACATAAACAGGAGAGCGTTTAGTTCCATCCCGTCACACTCCAAGGCTGAGATCTGAGATCCCCATTTCCAGGTTTTGTACAGTCACACGGTGATAGTTTGCTGGTTGATATTCTTTAAGATGGACATGCAGAACAATAAATAAACATCAGTTTGTCAAGAAAAATCTTTTATATTTGTGTTTTTTTTTACTGTGTAGTGTGAATGGGTGAGTTAGCTAGCTTGCTCTCAATCTCACAATATTGAAAAAGGTTAAATGAAGCACTTCAGGAACCATCTCTTAAGGGGAGGTTCTGTTATGAATTCCTCCACTCAGGGCAGGTCATGGTTTCCAGTGTAGTGAGCCCTGCTTGCTTTTTGTTTATGTTATGGCCGTGTGCATTTGTTTTGTTCCAGTCCTGTCTTCATCTGTGTCTTGCCATTGGATTGTTCCCCTACTGTGTGCACCTGCTCTGTGTTCAGCTCTTAATTAGTATGGTTATCAATGCCTTGTTGTTTCTGAGCATTTTCTTTGTCTGTTCTCTGCCTGCATTATTATGGATATGGATTTCCATTGTATTAATATTACATATGTTACTGAGATAAAGATATAAACAGAAGTGCATTTAGTTTTGTTCTATCATACTCCAAAGCTGAGATTTGATACTTTAATCAGAGGATATAATATATTAAAGTCATTAATTACATAGGTTACACAAGTGCGCTCCTGTTTATGTCTTGACCTCCCGAACACAGACTTCAATTTGGTGAAAATCTGAGAAAGTAAAATTTTTCACAAAAAAAAATCTAAGGGATGAAAAATGAAACTTTCTTCAGTTTTCTCTAAAAAACACATGGTTTGGGTAATGACACTGAGACAGAAACAGGAGTGCTTTTAGTTTTGACCTAACACACTCCAAAGTTCCAGAAAAGCCAAGTTTTGCACAGTCACATTTTGATAATTTGGTAGTTTTAAGGTATCAGGTATTTATTTTTGTGTTCTTTACTGTTTATTGTGTATGGGTGCGTTAGCTAGCATGCTCTGAAGCAAAGGTGTTTCAGTTGACAGCTTCAGCATATTTTGTTTTTAATTGAGCATATACAAAAGTAAATATACATACACATGTTTACAACTCCAAACAGATATTAACAATAATAAAAATTATAATGAGTAAACAAAGAACTGGGGGGTAACAAACAAAAGCAAAACAAACAAAACATTGGGCCAGAGGTAATATATAATATACAATAAATGAAATTTGAGAAAAGAAAGAGAAAAAATGCTCTAATTACCCCCTCCTTATTTCTCTCCCTCCCTCCCTTTTATATGCAACACACAATCAATTGTACATTATAAAAAAAAGCATAAATATTATACATTGTACACAATGTAAAGGATTTTAAGGCTTTGACATTGCTTAAGGTAGAGGTAGTATCCAAGTAACATGTTTTAAGTAACACAAGTTTTTACAAAAAGTAAAAATGCATTTATGTGTAAAAAAAAAAAAAGAAAAAGAAAGAAAGAAAAAAAAATAAGAAATTAAAAAATGGATAGAAAAATACATAGATTTATTGGAAAATACTTGTCTTTTAAAATTATAAAAGCCAAATAGGACATCTTTAAACAACAAAGAAAAACACACATACAAATAGAATTTCCTCCATAAAGTAGCTATATGGACACAATCTCCCAAAAAGTTGAGGGACAGACGCCTCTTCTTCTCCAAAAAAGGAACAAAGGGGATCCTTCTCAGTGGTTTTTGTTTGTTTGTTTGTGTTTTATATAAAGATTGACAGAGTAAAATCCGTGTAGCAACTTGAAAGATACCCTTTTAACCTTATTAGTGATTAACTATTTGTGGGGTAAATACCACACTTCCAAGGGATGTTAAGATCATACTGAAGGGACAGTTTTTATATTTCTGAAAGAGTTGTCTAATATTTCTATTCATGAGAGGACAGGACAAAAAGCAACCCCTCCCTATTGCTGTTTCACAGGGAGGTGACAAAGACACAAGAGGGTAAAGATTCTGCTGAGGTTTTTTATTTATTTATTTATTTTGGTGCAATAGCACCACTGGGGATGGCATCCATCACTATGGCAAAGTCTCATGGGGTAGCGAACGGTTGCTAATATGTTGAGCTAAACTGTTCATCGTTGACTAAATTGAGATCTCCTTAGTTACGGTCGTTGCTGTTTACGTCAAACACCAGCGAAGGAAGTTAACTAAGTTTAGCTAACTAATTGCTAAAACGTGTCTCAGCTAGCCTTTATGATGTACGTTGACCACAAATTATATTGAAAAAACAACAAAAACAGTATTTTATTGTGCAGTTATAATGTAAATAATTCAGCACACGATGTTCTTTGTAATTTGACTCGCTAGCTAACAATTAGCTGACTTCACCGAGACGCTAACTCGGCTGTGAGGGTGCGTTCGTGATGATTATTCCGCACAGATTTACGCAGAATAAACGTCAAAGCAGTAGCGCGTTGCCATGGTTACTTTAAGCGGTTAATTCTAAAATGTGGGTACACGATTTTTCTCAAAGGATGTGTGTGTGTGTGTGTGTGTGTGTGTGTGTGTGTGTGTGTGACAAACTGTATGCCTTTTCAACAACACATGGAGTGAAAAGACTTATTCTGAATGTTATATTGATATTATGAATGTTATATTTAAGGTTATATTTATATTTAGTTTTATTGTTACTGTTTATGTTTGTGATTAGATTGATTCTTGGGGTACTGTGGTAACAGGTGGGAAATTTCGGAGTAAACTGTATGTTAGTGAATAAAACCGGCCTTGTGTTTGTGCACAAAGTCCATCTGCAATGGAGTGCCCTCGTTTCCAGAGTGGTGTGTGGAGATGGGGAGGGTGGCTGTCTTTGAGGAGGGGTCGAGCAGAAGGATTGGAGTTGGGAATTCCTTCAGGAAGAAATGGAGCAGTTATTTGGCGTTTTTGGGGGACTCTTGAGGAGGGGCAGTGGAGAGTATATATCATTTAAAGTTTAGGCTATGATTTAGATAGATAGATAGATAGATAGATACTTTATTATTGTATTTTACCTTTATTTTTATTTTTTTCTTTATTTTCTTTATTTTTTTCTTAATTGTGTGCATTTTTATTTATTTATTTATTTTTTAATAAGTGAGTTTATATTTTAATGACCACAAGGTGTTCGGGGGGGGGGGGGGGGGGGGGGGGGGGGGGTTGGCAGAGGGAGGGGTTGTTGTGTGGATTTATGTTAAAATTTTGATTCATCATGTATGTTGTTTGTCTCTTGGTGTTCATTTGTGAATCAATAAAAGTGTTAATTACAAAGTCCATCTGCAAGGTGACATCATAAAACTGAGATAAACACAATGAGACCGGGTGTATAGCAGGGAATTAATGTGTGTGTGTGTGTGTGTGTGTGTGTGTGTGTTCATTCTGACTGTGTTTACACAGAAGTATAATAAATGGATAAGTATAAATATGGAAATAAGCACTGTTCTCTCTGTGTGTGTGTGTGTGTGTGTGGTGATTCTCAGAACTAGACAATAAAGGTCCTGTGTATTTAGTCTGTTTAAACCACCTGTTGCTCTGAGCTTTGGGAGAAAGGCATGTACGTGTGAAGGCTATAATTCACACATGTCGTTTTCCACGTTTTGCTTCTATTAGTCCTTGTTTTCTGGGAGGACTGCATGTTTTTCCTGTTCTGCCGTGTTGCTGAGTGTTAGATATCTCTAAAGATCTGCAACCTGACCTCAGTCGTGGTCTTTAATTGCGACTATCACATTTCCTCTAGTGAAAACACCAAAACGTCCACATGGCCATGAAGATACACACTGTGAAGATTCATGTAGACAAATAACATACAGGCTGGAAGAAAGGACATATCTAACTAAAGAAATCAAATTAAATTGAATTGAATATTTAATTGTAGGTGGTCCCTGCTGGAAAAACAAAACAATAGAAACTTCTCACAGAATTTGTAATGGTTATAATGGGAATATTATTGGTTTTGATGGGAACTGTAATGGTACCTGTGGGTTCCTACTGGTAATTTGTTGCCTTCTGTTGATGGCATGTTATGTCTAGTGGATACCATTAAGGACCAGTAAAATGTAATGGTTTAAATGGTTAGCTGATGGTTAGCCACGTAGTGGAAACCATTAGAATTTCTGTGATGGTTTCTATTATTTGTTAGTTTTTTCAGGAAGGGGAATTCATTGACGATGATGATATAGAAAATCGATGGTGATTAAAGGTGAATGATGATCCTGGTGAATAAAGGTTTGGGTTTATAGAGTATTTTACAAACATGACCTTCATTCTTAAGAATAGAAGAAGCAAAAGTACATGAGAAAAGACGGCGCCCTTGCCTTGCCATGCCACGCCACACACTGCCCGCACCAAGAGATTGGGAGAGTTTGCCAAATAACACACAAAATTCAAATAGTAGGATCTCTCTTTATTCAAAGAAAAAACAGAGTATATATCAGGCTCGACACACAACAGGGAGTTAAAAAGGGACCAGACAGACACACACACACACCCTGAGGGGGAAATTAAGCATCATCAAATCCACCTAACGACAAATAATTTCGAAACCTGAGATTCTGGAGAACCTGTGATGCTCCACACAAACAGAAACCTGAGCTTAGGATGGTCACGTGACCTGCGGAGTACTTGAACTGGTCATGTTTATAATTCATCATCAAAAAATTTTAAGGATGTTAATAACACAACAGATAGATTATTAAGGCAGTGAGGAAGTGAATTTCTTCCCTGTAGCATAAAACAATGCTAAGTAGATAAAGAGAAAAGCTTATAAAACATCAAACAAATAAATAAATAAAACAATCTTTTATTCGTTTTAATGTATGTTTGAAAAACTAGATTTTCAGCGCAAGTCTAAAATTAAATCCAAATGAAATACATGAACACATTTTGTATTTATAACGTAACAAACATTTCTAATGTTTATAACATTCCTGATTCTATATGACTTTTTTTTTCCAGGTCGGAAAATGTATATTTCCTGCAGTTTGGAGATGTTGAAACTTGGGGGTGGAGATTTTCTGACTTTCTGAGAGACAGTATAGAGATTGTGAGAGGAAGTGATGTCATTAATCAGGACCCCAGTTTCTATAAGACAGACCCATCGCTGTGCTTTTCAAATTTCACCGGACACAGTTTGGTATCAGATTGGGTTGGGTGGTGGAAAGCAGACATGGCTTGCTGGAGAGCAGTGGATGGGGTTATGAAGACACCACACCACACACCGATGAGTAGCTCAGTAAACAGTCCTCTGATGTTTTATCCCTGGATATCGTACAGATCCTCAATGCTCTTCCACACGCCTTCTGCTCTCCGATTGGCCCCTAGAGATTTTAGATGACATCAGGCGAGTCTCCGAGTGTGAAGTGTCTGTGCTGGAAGCGTTTCCGCAGTGAAACACGATTTGTCCTTCAAGAAGCAGACGTGTGTGAGACCTGTGCAGCTCTTCGATGTGTCGTCCTGCGTGTGAGTGCAGAAAACGCAGCCGCAGTTCCTCAGGGCCACTACAGTGAGCAGACTGTGAATATAACACAGCCACACGCCGTTCATATCCAGGTACGGAGGAACTTCTGTCCCGGACGCCAAGATGAAGAGCAGCAGAAGCAGGAAGGAGCTCCAGGTGGACAGGAAGTGACAAACACACTCCCTCAGCTGTTCGTTGTTCGTTGACCTCACAGAGGAACGCATGTAGCAGGCCACGCCCACCAGCGTTAGCAATGATGCCCAGACCACCTGCCGACTTTGAGCCCCGCCTGTTACATGACAGCGCTGCAGGGTGATGTTATCGTCCTCGTCTCTCGTGAGTGGGTGGGAATCGGGGACGGTGAAGATGTACATCACGGCCAGAGTCCACAGAAGGAAGACGGCGGTGGCGTGGACCAGCGTTTGTGTGGAACGTGGACAGGAACGGCACCTGCTCCACAGGACGTCCAGTCCGGAGAGGATGAAGACGGGCCAGTGCAGAACCCCCTGGACGGAACATGCCATCTGCACTAGGACACACACGTGGTACTTAGTGAGGTGCAGCCCAAACACCTGAACGTCCTGCGCCAAGAACACACCGGTGACGCTCAGGTCCAGGAGGGCGTCGCCCAACGCCACTGACATGCAGAACATGCTCCAGAAGCTCCGCCCCACATGACCCTTCTGCAACACCAACACCACCCAGTTCAACAACGTTTTCATCCACAGAGACGCCAACAGAGTCACAATGGAAACTTCCATTACTCACACACTTACACACCCGTACATACAATCACGCGTGCGTGCAAACACACACACACACACACACTCTCTGTGTGTGAGCAGCTCTGGAGTGTGTAGTTCCTGGTTTAGTGTGGACTTTATAAACACAGACACACCTCTCAGCCCTGCCCCCAACACACACACACACACACACACACACCCTTCCCAACTCTCCCGGAAGTTCAGGGAGTCTCCCGCATTTTAATAGCGGGTCCCTGACGCCCGCAATTTATATACAATATCCCGAAAATCGATTAGTTTTTAGGTCGTGCGAGAGACAGTTCAATTGTCATTTCTAATGATAGATGGGTTCTGGAGAATACGAGAGAGCGTGACACACCTGGTGAGAGAGGTGATTGGTCTCTTTCTTTGTGCTAACTAACCTATCAGAATCCGGTGAAGCCACCTCCCTGAAATGAGTTTTTGCAGGTTGGGATGTCTGCACACACACACACACACACACACACACAGAGCTCGCTACCACAGCCCTTACCTGGGTGATTTGCCAGTAAAAAAGAAAAAAGAAAAAAAGAATGGTGTGTGTCCAAGGCAGGCAAGTTCATGCAAGTTTTGGAGCGTAATGAAAACAGAAGCTGGGTGTATGTTTTTTGCACACACACACACACACACACACACACACACATGACATGAATTTCACAGCAGAATGAGCCCATACACAAAATATAAAAATTTTTTTAAAGCTCAATAGCATTTGAAGGGAATGACTTACAGCCACCAAACCAACTGGAAAGTGTTCATCTAGGTGTCAGGTATGAGAATCACCTTTTAGATTTTTGATATTTACAGACTTTTCCCCCTTTGGAGTGGCATATTGCTTGAGGACCCGAGCAGATTCTCCAAAGAGAATGTTGTTGTTGTTATCCGGTCAGTCGAGTCTGACTCTCTACAGGCCATCTCTCGCCATGCTTTCCAGTCCCGGACTTTCCCCTTCAGCTGCTCTATGCCCAAGCCAGTGTCCGTTTTGATGGCGTCAAGCCACCGCATTGTTTGGCGGCCTCGTCTTCTTGTTCCACTGACCATTCCAAGCATCATTGCTTTCTCCAGTGAATCTGATCGCATCACGTGACCAAAATAAGTCAGCCGAAGTCTGGTGATCTTTCCCTCAAGTGAACATTCTGGCTTGATGCGCTCCAGAACCTCTTCATTGGTGACCTTAGCTGTCCATGGTATTCATAACAGTCTTCTCCAGCACCATAGCTCGAAAGCATCAATCCTCTTTCGGTCAGCTTTTTTCAGGGTCCAGCTTTCACACCCATACATTAATATGGAGAACACAATAGCATGGACCACCAAAGAGAATACTAAAGAAATAAAAACAAGGGAAACAAATTGCCATGTGGAGCAGTGGTTCTCAGTAGTGTAGAATCACATATTACGCAGAAAAAGGTTCCTGCGGCCTGCAGATTTCATTACAAAGATGTTTAACTCTCTGCAAGGAAGGTACACACAGCATCAGATGATGCATAATCTTGATAGTCTGTCTCAAGGAACATCTCCAAAGCAACAGACCATTGACCAACAAGAAGAGCAATGGGCCAAGAGATCACAAACTCAAAGAGCAGCAAAGCATCGTTTAAAGTATTTTGATCCACCAGAAGCAGTGCCCCAACCAAAAAGACACAAGATAATGCAAACATCTGAGAATCATTCAGAGGAAACATCAGCCCAGGTATTATGCAGTTCTCAATCATGTCACAAAGCATTTGTTCACATTAATTCATACCACCTTTTATATTATATTCAAATATCCCATTACAGATTCAAGCTCTGTGGTCTACGAAAGCATGTGAGATAGTCATTGCCATCACTCAATCAAAGGACAAAAAAAAGGTCTTACATCCTGCATCATTCAGAGCTGAAAACACTCCAGCCACATCATTGGCTGGTGGGGGATGTAAGAAAAAAAAGATCCATACCTTTGGGAAATGCATTGCTCTTATGACAATTGAAAAATAATCTGTGAACATAGAGGAATATATTAATTTATGTAAAAATTGCAATGTTAAGCCACTACACAACAAGTGTTATACTTCATGGAGAATGAGATGAAGTACAGAGAAACTCTCCAAGGTAAAGATTATCTTTATCTTTAATTACATTTTATAATTGAATTGAATTCAATTTTATTTGTATAGCACTTTTAACAATGGACATTGTCTCAAAGCAGCTTTACAGAAACAAACACAGCATACAGATTTTAAGTGTGTGAATTTATCCATAACAGTTTAAGACAGTAACATTACAATGAAATGTCATAAGTGTTTTTATTTTATTAATTTTTTTTTATTTCAGGTGGTCTTTGATGACTACGAGGGAATGACAAGTTTCCCTAAGTATTTTTGGTGAACACATTTTATAGTCCTTTTTTAATATACATGAGACACTGTTATATTACTCTATTCTATAGAAGATGTTCATAATTTGGTTGGCTTGAAAAATCACATTGAATAAATGTTCTGGTGAGCTAAGACTATTAGCTGTGTCTACACCACACAGAAGTCTGGGATAGTTGAATGTATGAATGAATGAATTAATCCATCCATGCATCCATCCATAATTTTAACTTTCAGGCCAGATTATTTCAAACCAATCTCAAAGTTTTTCTACAAAACTTTGTTTTGTAGTTTAATTCTAGTTTCATATATTTATTTATTTATTTATTTTGATCTTGCACAGTATCTCCATGCAGGGCACACCCAGCAGGACATGATGAACAAGCAAAATCCATGCATGCAGCCACTAGATTTCAGTAATATTTTTAGCTTGTTATATACTGTACTTACAAAGATGGGTTACAAATTAGAAAAAGAAAAAAAGCATGACTGTGTGAAGAGGCCCACTTCTTTTTGATATGTTTTCTTGTCATAGCGTATTGAATGGCGAATGATATGCTGTGTCCTTGTGTCCTTTTCTATCAACGGATCTTTAGTAAATTAAACAAAAATTTTTTTTTGGACCAAACTGTCAGCACTCTCCAGTCTCATCTTAAAAATGTAAAAATATATTTTGAAAAAATTATGTTCTATCCCTCCTGTTGGTGTTCCAGAGACTTGGCATAGATCTTGGATCTCTGGATCCTTAACAATTATTTTTGTAAGAATAAAATGACAGGCTTCTAACAAAGTGGGTCTCTTAAATAAAAAAAGATTCACAACATTTATTATTTGGATTTTGTACTAACATTTGGTAAAAATATGGTTAAAAGATGAACCTTAAAGTAATTTAAATCACAAGAATGTGTTTTGATTGGTTTTGGGGCCTTTTTTGCTTTATTGGGGTAGGGGTAGTTCATGGTAGGAGAGAAGCAGTTGATTTGTCACCTTTCTCTATATTTAGACTCAACAAAGATTTAACAAATAAATAGGTTTTTACATGAAGAATATTCATGATTTTCTTTATTTACACTGCCTACAGAGTACTTCAAGATGAGAAGAAACTGTCTCAGTAAATGGGTGGACATAAAATGGAACGGAGGAAAAATGAACCATTCCACACAACAGGACTGTTACAGCTGTGGAGTGTTTGTCATGCAGGTTGGATTTCCTCATTAAATTGTACGACATAAAGAAAAACAAAGAGTTTATCTTATAATAAACTCTGACACAGTTCTTATGAATTTGTGGAGCAGGATGCTGATTTACTTTAGTCTTGTAAGAACCCTAGGCAACAAACCAGAATGGAGTGGGTAAATTGAGGCTACACAGAGGAAGAGTCAAAGTATTTGTTGGCTCAGGCTCTTCAGTGTTTGTTTAATGTCGATTATGCAAATAGTGTATTGAATATGATTAATGGATTTAGATGTATGTGTTTGGTTTGTTTGTATGTACGGCTGCTGTGGTGAAACATGTCCCATGGACAATAAAAAAACATTACCTTATCTTGTCTTATGTAGATGGCAAAAGAAGTTGTTGGTGTGTTTCCAAATATCTCTTGCCATTTGACTATAAACTCATCCAAGGAGAGCATGGAACATCTGCGGCTGACAATGGCAGAGGAACTTCTGAAGCTTCAGGTAATTTATTTCTTGTACAAAAACACCTGTCATTTAGACTATGGTATAAAGTATAGATTTTTATCACAGAAAAACCACACATGTTGTAACATCATACTAAGTATTAGTATTAAGTAGTAAACATGGTAATGCTATCTACAGTGTGTACCACTTGCCACCAGAGCTAACATATAAATGCATGTGTTCAGTATTCGAGAGGGGACATTACTGCTCATTATGTGCTGCCTCAAAATCCCTGGGTGGTGGTGCAAAACATTTTGGGTGGGTAATGTAAGAATGGTTATAACATTTTTATGGGCACACCGTTTTGTTTACAAGTGTGTGTTGTGTGTGTAAGAGAGTGAGTTAATGAATGAGAGAGAGGGTGAGAGAGTGAGAGAGAAACTAATTTATTACTAAGCAATTTGATAAGATTACTGGGATCATTTTTCAGATTGAATGTCACTGCTGCAAGACAGGATTTCATGTGGCATGCCTTTCTATGTCAGAGAAGCAGTTCAAAAGGGCTCAAAAGTTTGACTGGAAGTGCTGCCTATGTAAATCATTTTGAATTCCTTGAATTGAATTCCTGGCTCCCATCCACAATATCAACATGTACATAAATAAATTAAAAGAAAACAAAAAAAAATGTTTGAAATATTTAAACATTCATGGATCATCATTTATTTTAATTATTTCATTAATAGGACATCTATGTTTTTGAAGAAAACCATTTAATCCAGTACAGGACATTTTAACCCCCTTTATGGTTCATGCATTGTAGGGTTAAATATCAAAAATCTAAAAGGTGTTTCTCATACCTGACACCTAGATGAACACTTTACAGTTGGTTATATGACTGTAAGTCATTCCCTTCAAATGCTATTGAAGTTAGAAACATGTCAAATAACAAGTTACAAACATGTCATATGTAACTTTAGAGACAGTCCCATAATTTTTGCATTTCTGAGAATATCGAACGTCCAACGTCAAACCAACTTCATTCCAGTGATTCAACTGCATTCTTACATACACCCTCTCTCACTTTTCTGTGCTTCCTGGCCTCTCCAGGTGTGAGTAGGCCCTATGCAGCAGGTAGACGATGGCATCGTCCACAGAGATTTTGGCCTGGTACGTGATCTACATCGGATCGAGCGAGTCGCTCACACTCAGTTTCAGTTGCTGCAGAACCATTCCCTTGAAGGTCTACATGACATGTGAGGTCAGCACCACAACGCTATAGTCATTTAAGGTACTGGGACGACCCTTCTTCGGCACTGGAACAATGCAGGTGGTCTTCCACAGTTGGGGCACCTTTTTCAGACTTAGGAAAAGATTGAAAAAGTGTTGAAACACACCTGCACATGCCTTGAGCAGCCTGGGGTTAAAGTTATCTGAGCCCATAGATCTATTGATTCGGAGCTTGGATAGCTCGCGTCCAACCTGGCTGGATGTTATGAACAGGCTGGTGGAGCATCAAAAGACCACGTAGCCGTGTGCCACAAAGCAGCTAAACTACTTGCTGAAGGACGTTACAGCTGGCTAGACATATAAACAGTACATTTCAGAAATTAACACAAATAGTCTACCAGAACTTCATAGGTTCAGTTTGTTATTTATAACATTTACACGACACAGCAGCAGCTCTGAGAGATTCCCACTGGTGCTGATGTGGTTCAGTTTGAGATATCAGTCACGTTCATTTCACTGATTGGCAGCGGGTAACGAGTCTCCGCCCATTTGAGAGATCTCCCAATCATCATAAGATGTGTTGTGTCCTGGCCAGACAAACGAAGGGTAAACATCTCCAATAAACATGGAGGGAGAGGTTTTTTTCATGGGTCTTTATGGCTCAAAGGCCGTGTGTGAGAGAGTTAAAGAGTGTGTGAGGTGAAGATGAAGAAACACTCATACTCTCATACGTTTTTGTGGTTCGTTCATGTTTTAACAGCTCTCTGTGTGTGCGCGCTGCAGTAAACGACTGATGAAGTAGAGTTAATATTAATATCCTAACGTTGATTATTTTCTTCTAACAGCAAGTCCTTAAGTGTTTTATTACTCTTACACCACAGCAACTCACCAATGGTTACAATTATTATTTACGAAAGAGCGACATGTCGTACTTTTGATCTGTTTATAGCTACATTTTATGTTCTCTTACTTTCTAGCAGCTATAAGTTGTTCCCAACTTTCTCTTTATGTGGAGCGAACGCTGCACAACTACCTGTGAATGAGCTGTTGCTATAGCAACGGTAACGCATTAAGATATAAACCTGTGATTCGCAGTGCGCGTGTGTATAAAGTGAGTGCACAGCTCCCCCTTGTGTACAATATGGCATTTCCAATATTTTTTCGATTCAAAGACTACTTCAGGAAACCTGTAGCTATTTATCCATCCATCCATCTTCTACCGCTTATTCCTTCTTCAGGGTCACAGGGAACCTGGAGCCTATCCCAGGGGGCATCGGGCACAAGGCGGGGTACACCAGTCCATCGCAGGGCACAATCACATAAACACTCACACACCCATTCATACATGATTTTTTTTTTTTTTATACACACACACACACACACACACAAGTAAAAGAAGCAAAAAGCAAAAAAAAAAAACCCTCTAAATAAGTTTAATTCAAGCTCATTGTCTGTACACCCGGTCATATTTACATCAACACACACACCTTATACATGTTTGTAACCTGTAAATATTTATCTTTTATAAAATGTTTTCTTTTTAATATAATGTATATTTCTATTTGTCAACATGAGGTAGGAATACAGTGTCCTAATTTAATTTTCATGCAGGACTGAAATCAAACCCTCCCAACCCCGAACCTGTCTCACTGCGTGCATACACACACGGCTGTACAGGGGTGGTGGAGCGGTATGATAGGCCAATATCAAACTGACACCAAAATAAAATATACATGATGGAGGTATACTGTTGTCAATATATAGTAATAGTAATGATATCACTATTCCAGATCATGTTGTACCATCACAATGATGTATCGCTCCACCCATGTGAACGACAACCATCCAAGACCTTGT